>NW_011627322.1:841522-1129464 GCF_000204515.1 Acromyrmex echinatior | reverse complement strand
TATATATATATAATTTTTTATATATATATATAGTTAAAGCTATATTAATTTAAAATACACTAGACCCGTGATTTCGGCGAATACCGATTAGAATTAATAGAGTGATCTTTACGAATTTTACGTGTCATTCAAATATGGATGACATCAAAATGTTAAATAAGGATTAATTATTGCATGACGTGTAATCAAGCAATAATTTGAATTTAGAGTACAGATAAGGACAAGATGTCAAACGGTGGGCAACAGCAGCAGCATGCAAATTACGTGGAAACGCACACTGCGGCACACGTGGCATTGCAGCAGCACATGGCTCAGCAAGCTGCTCAGGCGAGGCTAACTGGAGCCGGGCCACACGCAGCCTCGCAGCCACCGAATCCCACGTTCACCTTACCAGACGATGGGCTCGGTTACGATGATGGAGTAAGGGTGCTCCGTTCTATCGGAACATGGTATGTAAAAAGCATTTTGACCTTTTTAAAATTTTTATATTCTTTAAATATATATTTCTTCTTCAAATATATGTTATTTCTGTACGAAGATTTAACGATTTACCTTCATAAATGTTGTAGAATAGAAGAGAAATATTAGATATAAAAAGGATTACTTTGCAAAGCGCTTTCTATAAAAATGCCCTTCTAACATCTTAAAATCTTATGTTATTACATTTTAAAGCTTTTCATGTTGGATTTCACATAATTATACTTTTAATCGTTTCCAGAAATTATTGTAGCATAACAGTCATTAGTTTCTACTTTGCAGGTCTTCGGATTACTCTGCTGCAATGCGCCCTAGCATGATGCCGGCATTTCCTGGAGCAGACCAACAATTTGGAAGTAGAGTACCGACGGTAAATCAACCATTACGAACAATGACGACAAATAGCGCGAGTGTTCGTCCGGGATCTGTCTCAAAGGCGACTAACACTGGCGAGCCAACAACGAAAGCATTTGCCTGCACTGTTTGCGGTAAGGGACTTGCTCGTAAGGATAAACTTGTCATACACATGCGTATACATACTGGAGAGAAGCCGTATTCCTGTGAAGTGTGCGGTAAGTACGAAAATTATAATTATTGGATACATTTTATTAATTATTTTAAACCACAAATCTATTCTAAAAAAAAGCAATTCAATAAAAAAACTTGATGCCTGTTGCAGGTAAAGCATTTGCTCGTCGAGATAAATTGGTTATTCATATGAATAAACTCAGACATAGAACCGGTGTTTCGCCTCTGTCAGCGCCTTCAACACCACGAGTCGATCAACATCAACAACAGCAGCAGCAGCAGCCCCAACAACAGCAAGCTCAACAGCAACAGTCATCTCGTCAAGATACTATTCATAAACTGAAAGAGGAGCCAGTGAGTTGGGCTTGTGAACTGTGTGGACGATCATTCGCTACTAGAGAGGAATGGACGCAACACGCTCGGTTAATATATCTTTATTTTCAGTATCAATATCTAAGTTTTAATGTAATGTCTACAACTGATTTTGTTGATCAACTACAGATCTCATTTGGATGGAATGCCGCCGCAACACGCCGCTCCATATTTTCCAGGACCTGCACCACCACCGCAATCCTATACCCCTGAGAGGAATTTTTGCTTAGTGTGTCGCGCTGACTTTACGGATAAAGCCGAATTTATGTTTCATATACGTTCGCATTGCGAGCACGGGCAACCGTCGGGTGGTAAACAGAGCGGTGGAGATCCCGCGACGGCTGAGCTCATTGCCAGAGGACTTGTCGATCCTTCCGGATTATGCAGCTAGAATTACTCTTTTCCTTATCACTACGTACTGTCGATTTGTGTCTTACCATAGTACAAGTTTTCTGCTCCACCAGAAACTTTCGTATAGGACGTCATGCATATTGTGATTGTAATGATATATATACCAACTTATCGATAATAGATACACAGTAGCATGTTCTATAACGATAATTAATAGCAAATAACAATATTATCATATTGGATTAGGTTGATAATTTTATCAATATTGATAATATAATTGATTAATTTTTTATATATTTTTATTGTCTTTAAAAGTAAGTAATTTTCGTATTAAGTTTGATCATCCCTTTACACGATTAAAAATTATCAAGGAGGTTTATTGATATTTTTAATATTTCTCAAGAAAATAAAAATTTTAGCAATCATTTCGCGACAGATTATTAAAGAAGTAGCAATTTACACATTTTGTAGCAAATACATATCATCAGAGCAAAATTACATAAAGAAATTATTTTCAAGAATACACTACTGTGTATCTTGACACAAGATAAGATCTACGTTATTGAAAAAAAAGAAGCTGAGGGACTGACACGATACTAAGTTATAATAAAAATACGAACTATATTGTGTCAGTATTTAAAAATGACTTAATACGTTCCTACATAGCTAGCTTTTCGCTATTTGTAGGTACTAATAGACCTATTCTGTAACTTTTTAACCTATAACATATAACTCTTAACATATAAGCTTTATTCATGTTATAAGTACAGTAATTATTTAATCGTCTTATTTCAAAATTATTATTATTTTATTATTCTTATTTCTTTTAAAATTTAGCATTATTTAGACATATATTTTTTGATTAATGAATGTACTTTATGTAAGATATTTTTTTATATTGGGTCATCTAAAAAGTATCCGCGGTACTTTGTCACTAGATATATGACCATCAACACACATCTAGTGACAAAAAACCGCGGATACTTTTTAGATGACCCAATATATGAACACACACATGACCGAATTGTAAATAATTAATATTTATACAATATTAAATCTTAGAGAATCGTATATGTGAGAAACAACCTATAGAAATAATGTTAAACGATCTAGCTGAATCGTAAGTGCTTGGCCGTGATCCGATTCATACTGACAACGCTCATAAGCATTTGTTTTCGTTTAACATTTGACAAATAACAAGGATAAAATGATGAATAAGACTCTCTTCATGGAAAGAGGTCCCAGATTCGAATTCTGACGGTGGTAATATTTTTTGCAATAAATTTCTTTTTTTCTAATTTAATTTAGAGGCATTATTAGCGTTTCAGAATGATTGTGTTGAAACCGAATGTTATCGGCTCGCAATTATATCTGGAATAAATTGATTTAATAAAAGAATATATAATGTATTATTTGTAACATCCAAAATTTAACCGATTTTGGCTTTCTTTATCGCATTTGAAGGATAAAATGATCTTTAAACGTTGTCTGAGCGTGAATCGGATTGCGGCTCTTGTATAATTTTGTGCGAATTTATATACTACGTATGTAGTCTTTTAAAATGCGCGCCGAAATGATTTTTCGATCTTGAAATGCAAACTCTACTAAATTATCGCAGTAATATCACGAATTAAATTAACTAACAATTTAAATAGTAATTTAAATTATTAATAAACAATTTAAATTACTAACAAGTTAAATTATTTAACAATTTGATACTCTGTGCATCTTAAGATCTAAATAATTAATTCTTATTACAAAAAATAAAGGATTACATACGTAGTATATAAATTCACACAGAATTATACAAGCATTTAAGCAGCTAGATCGTTTAAGGTAATAATATTTAAATTTCATTAAAGATCAGCACTAAAATTCTTTACTGAAGAATATAGCGAACCGCGGATGTAATTGAATCATTATTTATGTTCATATAGCGTGAATAAAACCCGGAAGTGACTATAGTATAAAATATATGCATAAAAAACCCGATTAATGATATACGATAAAAAATATTATACTGTCATCTAAATTAGATTTAAATAGTTAGACTTGAAAAGTTACAAAATAGGTCTGTAGTAGTATATACTCTCTGATGTACAGGTTTGTTCTCAATGCTATTATATTTTTTTATATATGTATGTTTTCAACTACAACGTTATATACAATTAGAGAATTTATTATTTTGATAGCGTATATATTATTCTCTAATTTTAATTTTAGTATCAATGAGAATGAATTATACTGACGTTTACAGATTTAATTTGAAAAATTAACTTTTATGCAGAATAATTTATCTAATTTAATTAGTTTGAATTATTCTTGTGAAGAAAGAAATCTGAAACAAAAGTTTTGTGATTTTAAAGGATATATTAATCAATTATATTTTATATGACAATAACATTTTTTTTAAATATAAAAGGGATTTTTGAATTTCTTTTTGTTATAGTCTAAGTAAGAAATTACTTCACATTAAGTTGTCAATTGGAATTATTTTGTGTAATTTTACTATACTTATCAATCGTTGACTATTCGCTTACATGTGTTGAGATATGTGAAATTATCGTCATCTAACGATTTGTACTATACAGACGGAACTTTATAAACTTTCAAAGACAGTGGATCGAAGTCATTATCATCTTATATACGAATCGCTGCTGTACATAAATCTCAGCGATTGATATCTAGAAGCGAAAAGTTTTTATTATAAACAAGTTTTAAACTTTAATTTGAAGTGCTCCGAATTTCTTCATTTTTTATTCATATTTCGACGAAATTTTTGTGACAAGTATATACAAGTATTTCAATACACATTTTTTATATGCCGTATTATGATTAAACCGAAACATATATGCTCAAAGTCTTAATGTTTATTATTAATTGGTTTTTAACGCAAAGAATTTTTTTATTGTTATTTTTTACTATGATTATTCCTTTTCTTTTTTATTATTAATTTTTTTATTATTAATTTTCCTTATTATTGATTCTTGGAATCTTAAGTTCATGTACTTAATCAAGGATATTCGAAGTTTAAACTTAGTTATTATGAATACGTATTGAGAATACGTAGTAAAGAATTTCTTGTACAATTAATTATGCATCATTTATGGATACCTTTCTTTGCGCGGAGAAATGTAGTGTGAAGAAAGTTTATTTTATAATTTTTCTCTGCGTTATATCCATAAACGTAATAAGTATAAACTACGCATTTTTGCATATGAAGTTATCTTTATCGTTATAAAAAGAAAGATAGATCGATCGATCCATGCTGCTTTCTTTCTTTAAAGTATCGATTTGAAGAAACATGCTGATATCAAGGAATGCTCAGTTTGTACCTATTGCTGTGATTTTATTTAGATTTCGCGCAATGCAGACTCGGAGTATATGTAAATCGGCAAATAATTCCGTTGTTTTATCAAAAAGAAAAGTATGTATGTATACGAATGTGTCCATTATTCGCAACGGAAAATTATTAGCGACAATAATCGAGTACCAGTTTCCGTTACGAACGAATATATGCGTCAACATATTGGCAGACTCAAGCGTTTTAATGTGAATTGCATTGTGAACAAACTATATCTTCCAGAAGAAGCCGATAGGATTCGCTTGTTACAGCGCTTAAAGCTTCCTCTCATCTCCTTAGAATAGTTCTCTAAGATAAGCCAGTAGAAGAATGCGCTAAGAACGCGAGACTGCCGTGCCTCCTGCCCCACGTACAAATCCGCTTCCGGGTTGTTTTCCATTCGATGGTCGTTTTATGAGACGACCGTGCCTCTGCGATGATATAAAAATCAAAAGTCGGAGCCTAACGCTGAGCGTATATTTTGTGTAATGTAACATTTATAACTAGAGGTATAATTACCGCGACAATAGCGATTACCTTAGACTATCATGTGCATGACAAGCAATTATGGGTACGTCCCGAGTCTTCAGCCGAACTTATATTTTTAGCGTAGTGAGATTAGTGAATAGTCCTACCTGCCATGAGGCCAGTTTTTTACTTTATGACGCTCGTCTCTGAATTGCACGCGCTATACTGTCTTCTTATCGTGCGTATGTTGAGATGAAAGTGCAATCAAATTTAAATCAATGCCTTTGGAGTCAACCACTGTTTGCATTTTGAGGAGATAAATAATTAATGTTTGCCTACAAAATCGATAATGTTTAATGTTAATAGTGTTTGATAGAGAACATTAGGAATACTCGAGTTAGCCAGCCATGCGAGTGTAAAAAAAAAACGCAGATCGATTACACGCTTCAATATACCGTTTAATGTAAGCGTGAGAGTGTGCGTACACAGGCATTATAACTTGGATTTCTTTATGAAGATTTTTTTGTTTTATACGAAAGAAAGGGGGAGAAAAAGTGAAATGAAAAGAAGAAGCTACGCGCGTTCAAGAAAATGCGTAACGTTCTCGTGCGTTGAGGATTTGGAAGAATAGACGACGCATAGTGCCTTTTCTCTGGGATTTATTCACACTGTCATCATTTGAAATTCATGTATTGGGGAGGCACACTGGCATAAATAAAAAAAAACATTGACATAAGTTAGTTACTTAGATAAGACGGCGTTTATTTTCGTTTCGTCCTTCTGTTACGAGGAGAGTGAACGTTCGATGCCACACTGCCTCTACATCAGCTGTTTTAGACTACTTTTATACTGTTGATGTCACGCGCAGCTAATCAGAGTCTGTATATTACTGCCATAATTATATACGAAACGAAATGTATACTCAATATACCTTTATAAATAAAACGCGACTAAAAGAGAACTACGTTGTGCATTTATTGCATCAATCAATGTATTATGTCAATCAATGGATGTTAATCTCTTTGCATATAAAATTTGCTCGGTGACAAAGATCGACTAGCGTTACAACGGTAAAATCGATAATATCGCCAATTCGCACAATGATGTTATAAGGCGTTTTCTCTGGCGACAATGTCGGAGTGACCTAGAATATCAGTGGCGTTTGCATTTCTTTCTGCCTACTTAAGGTTGCCGAGTTCCTGCTTGGATGCAGGTGGTTCGCCTTGCCGGATTGTGCCGCGCCCGTGTTACAGCCAACAATAATAATGGCTAGCGAACCGGCTCGACTTCGTTGCATTTTTATTTCCTCGCCTTTGCCGACTCCCTGCCTCGCATTTTCACTCGCGAGCTTGGATAATAAGATAATCGTTCCTTTGTTCCTCCTTTCTTCCGTTTCTGTCAGTAATTCGCTGCCTTTCATAGAACAAGACACGACGCAACGCTATTTCGACGGTATTTTATAATGGATGGCTGTTTAAATTTATGTATACGTATTGACTAAATTAATTTTAATAAAAGAATTTTTATTAGAAAATATTAATAACATAAGCACTATTTTATGACGCTTATAAAATAAAAGAGAAGGAAATATATCTTTAATCCATTAACGTAGGAAAATATATATCTTTATTTAATATTAAAGTCAAAATTATCCTGTTATGATATTTGTATCAAATAAGTTTAATTATAATTATGAGTTAAATAAAAACACGGTAGAGAATTAATGAATTTTTAATATAACATTCCTTGTATAAATACATATATCGGGCGTATCCCACATTTCCTTCAGTATCGTGGGATTCTCAGTTGCAACATTATGGAGAACGCAAAGGTTACCGGATGAAAGTAAGTCGACCCTATAAAACACGTGATTATACTCGCATTTGTACAAATCTCTACGTAAGGTACATCGAGCATTGCACGATGAAATCATTCGATTCTGCAGTTTCAACGTTTTATTCTTCATACACGGAGATATATATCGTGTAGAGATTTGCTTTGTAAGAGAAGTCTTTTGAGAATATATATATTTTAGTATATATAAATTAAATACTTCACGATGTTTTGAAGAGTTATCGATAATAAATTTATATAAAAAAAGAAATGTATAATAATTATTATAATCGAGTTACATTTAAAATTAATTTGGAACATGAAATAAAAATAAAAACGCGAGATCACGACTAATTAAAAAAAATATATATTTTTTATATAACTCTCTCGATTATTAATTTTTTTGACACTCAATCACATTTTCATTTCAAAACTAAAATTCTTTTGTTAAATTAATTAATTAATCTCATCTCGGATTCGTTATCGCTTCTCATATCACATAAACTCACTTGCTACTCAACTTTTGCTGAACGTATAAGAGAAGCCGTCGGGGGTCCGATTGAAGCTGAGTTTTCCCGGCGGGTAAAAATTCGGGGACGCCGCCGACGCCGAGGCCGGCGTCGTTATCACCTTATATTGTGATGTGGGGCGAAGTTGGGATTGATAGTGTGGCCTCGGTGGCGCATACGAGGGTATACCTTGCAATTCCGAAGGATAATGGTAGCGAGGTGGCGGCTGCGGCTGATACTGCGGTTGAGGCTGCGGTTCAGGCTGCGGTTGAGGCTGCGGTTGAGGCTGCGGTTGATAAACGACAGGTTGTAGCTCATAATCTGGTTGAAAGCGCCGTGGATACTGCTGAGGAGATGGCGATTGAGACCGCGGTTGATAAACAACAGGTTGCGGCTCGTAATCCGATTGATAGCGTCGTGGATATTGTCGAGGGGATGGTGGTGCGTAACTCGGAGGCTGATAATCCGACGGATTATATTGCGCCAACGGTACGTACTCCGGCTGCGGTGGTACTTGCGGGGGTGCGCTAGGAATGTGATCTCCGGTCGCCTGCGAGACAAAGTTCAAGATTAATTTAGAGTTCGATTAAAGTTAATGAGATAGAATCGAGTGAACTTGAGCTTCATATTATCGTATGATTAATTTTGCAATAAATTAATGAACTCTTTTTGAACTTTAGATCTAATTTTTTTTTTACAATATTATTTATATATAATATTTTATACAACAAGTTACATATATAAAAAAGTTAATAGATTACAAATTTAGCATTACAAAATTTAATTATAAAAAATCTAGCGAAGAGATAAAAATGTTATAAATTTAGCGTCAAAATTAATAAATAGATTTAGTTAGTAGGAAGTATAATGTGCACTTTACGTACTTGGAATCCATTCTTTCCCGCTGTATAAGTCACAGTGCGTCTTTGCCCGGTTGGGTCGATGTATGAGTACGATCCACGTCGATTACCTTCTATGTCGCTTTCCTCCTTAAATTCCACTCCGTCTTCTTGAGAGTAGGCAGCACCGAATGTGCCATCACCTGCGAGATAACGCGCGTCGCTTAAAATCGCCGCTTGATGCGGCGATTGGTAATGAGATTCTTGGCAGGAGACACTGATGACGATACCCAACAAAATAATCTGTGTATGTGATGAAAATAAAATTGAATATAAAAGCGAATGTCTTTGTTTGTCGAAATGAAATATCTAAGAATCTAAAAGATATAATAAGATACGAAATATTCTTGTGTCTTATTATTTAATATATCTCGTTTTATTACATATATAATTATATTCCGATATATAATATTTTATTAAATTTAATTATATATTTTTTATTATATTTCATATAGAATTCTATTATTATGTGTTAAATGATTTGACAAGAGCGTGATTTAAGATTAAATAGATATATATTATACTTACGACTACAGGAGTCATGTTGAGGAAATAATGGATTCTTACGCAGCGGGAAGACGAACAGTGCTCCCAGAAGCCAATGAGAGGGGCGTTTTATACGGCGGGTTGACTCAGGGCGACCCGGCGAAGAGGCCTTGATAGGAACCCGTGCGTCCCAATCACACTCGTCTTCCACCACGCCCTGCGAACAATTTCTGTGCAAGTTTCTAGTCGTTGAACTATCCGCATGATAACTTAGTCTAATATCTTGCTTAACTCACGAAAAAGTTGAATAGTTTATACGGAGTTTCCAAAATTCCTGACGTTAATTGACGTGCGAAATGTTTTTTTTTCTTCTACATTTTTATTCTTCTCCAAAGAAGACGAACTATGATTTAAAAAATTATATTTTTTTGTGTATATAACTCTTTTAATTGTATTATTAACTTTCACGTTCAATCACATATTTATTTCAAATAAATTATATTCTTAATTAACAGCGAGGATTTCCCATGGGAAACAGCATAATTTTTTACGACATTGTTTTACTCTATTATTTTCTGTTTTTAAATTTAAATAATGTAAGTATATATAGATTAAGCGAATGTAATAAATTTATATATGTATATGTACAATAAAATCAATGTAAGTATGTCAGTGTAAAAAATCAATACGTTGATATCATTTCTTAGATAGATAATAGATAAATAATTTGCAATATATGCATCATGATATGGTTTATTTATTATCTATTTAAAACTTTTTAGTTTTTATACATTTTTTAAAATTATTTATTAGATAGATAATAGATAATATCTTATATTTTTTGCCTATTAATATAACCAAATAATTATAAAAATAGTGACAATCTTAATAATATCCGAAACGTTCTTAAAAAAAATATTAGATATATAATATTAGATATAGAATATTTTTGTTAAGAATGTTCGGATATTATTAAGATTGTCATTATTTTCACAATTGTTTGATTGTACTAATAGGCAAAAAATATAAGATATGGTTTATCTATTATTTATCTAATAAATAATTTTAAAAAAATGTATAAAAACTAAAAAGAAATATTAATACGCATACAAATTCATAAAATATAAAAAACAACATTGCTGATTCAAATAAGCATATATCAAAATTTATAATATATAAATTTTATAAATTCATTAAACTGAGATCAAAGCCTAAATGCGTTCTTGAGAACTCGCAATTGTGAGGCCTTTCATACTACGGTAGATTATATACCGACTTTTCAGATACTGTTACCGACTTCCAATGGATTATCGGAGGCATAACGGTGATCGTGTGAACGTTGAAGCTTAGAGCATTCTTCAGGGTTGGCGTCGCACGCAATCTTCAAAATTATTTTTCTTTCCTATATCCAGGATATCAAAGTCTTCGTTAAAAATCTAAAATTGTCTTCCATTTACCGTAGTGATCTTTAATTTCACTCACGGACTCACAATGTTATGATTGCGATAATGAGCTTTTTGTATCCATTATCACATCGTCAAATTACTTAGCATAAACAGCCGCGCGATAACTTCAGGAAAATCAAGCCGAGTGATTTTAATTACTCAGCACACATATGTTAACCGCAGAGTATACTTTGTTTTTTCTCTCGTTTTCTCTCTCTCTCTCTCTCTCTCTCTCTCTCTTTCTGTCTGTCTGTCTGTCTCATTCATGTTTCCGATTTTCTTAATACTTAATAAGTACGGCGAAAGTGCGCGATCTTATTGCTCCCGGCCTCGAAACTATCAGTTATTTTTCTCGTTTACGATTATATCTGTATCTCGTAATCGCAAATGTATAGCAAGCGCAAACGTACAGATTATAAAACTCCTTCAACAGGAGATTGAATATCCTGTTTCACTTTTTTATTCATCGACGATTTCAAACGCTTGATTTTCCTGTACATGCGGATGCGGAATTATTACTCCCCATTAAATACTAATTGACAGTAATATTACATCAATGTTCTAATTTCCTATTCAACAAATAATGTAACTGTCGTATACAATATATGTGTGTTATACATATTACATTTATATTTTTCGCAATAAACTTTTGCAATATTTTTGATATTAATAATTTATTAGTATTATTATTAAATTGATATCAATTTGTGATATTATTATTTCAGCTTCAGTTTGTGATTATGTTTCAAATCCAGCAGTAATGATTAGTATGTAATTTATTTAACTGAAAGTTGTATTTATATAAGAAATATTATTATTATTGAGAAAGATCATAGATATAGTTATTAAATCATGTAAATAACACAAACAAGTAATGTCAAATACAATCGAGACTAAATCTTGGTAATAATAATAATAATAATATTTCTTATTACATTATTGTTGAGTGGGAATAAGATATTCCTACCCATTTTTATTTTTAGCCTTTTATCTTTATCATTCCTTATAGAAATTTCATACTAGCCAATTAATCACTTAATTATTTTTAGTATTAACAATACTTTTAGTACTCAAAATAAGTGATTAATTGGGCAATAGTATTAAATTTCTATAAAGGTCATGCATGATGTCTTTTGTTAAATTGAAATGTTTAACATTATAACTTTCTACATTAGCCATAGGGACATTTTGTGGAAGTGAATTGTAGCGAATTAATTCATGCATGTGATATTTATCGAGCGCTGTACATCGTGTAAGTCATGTCGGTCGAAATATCGCAAATCGCGGATCATCATTCGAACGGCGAACGGAAGGAAGTGCATTTCTGCATTCATGTCCGTGAAGTAAGTTCCCGGCTACGCCGCAATATCAAGAGCCGCAAACACAAGATCTTCCCAGTTGATCGGCCAGGAATAATTGACTTTCTCCGCCCGCTTCCTCCTGTCAAATCCTTCTTTTTCTCGTCTCCCGCTAATCGCTCCTTTCGAATCTTATCGCGGCCGCAAGTTTTTCATCGTCTACATCCGCACGTATGGACTTAGGTTGACGACCCTTCGAGGTGCCACGTGTTGTTACGTTTCGTTTGTAACTTCAGAAAATAATAATTAACTTATCACCAGGAAAAGGAATTAACAAGATTCGTCGAAAAACGCCTTTACAAGATTTGCATGGTTTTATTCAAAACACGCGTTTCCTTGTCTAGTCTCTACTTAACATTTTCCACGATGATCTTATGCATCATGTCCGTTAATAAATTACTTCTATGCTAACCAGTTTCTTGAAAGAATTGTTTGGCAATCGGAAATTTTTTTATCAAATAAAAAAATTCTATTTCTAGAATATGAAGGAAACCATATTTCTTATTTCAACATTGAACTACTTACTAGAGAATTAATGTATAATATAACATTTATTTCTCACAAGCTCGAGTATCAATAACGTAGATATAAAAGTTTATCGTTTAACTGATTTAACATATTTATGCACGAAAAACAGCGGAATACGCTGTAGATATTTATAAAATTTTAATTTACGAGATTAATATGTATGTATTAATATTAATGTCAATGTGTTCAGTTGGAAGATAATGATCGTTGTTCACGAACAGTGATGTTGCATTCTCATCACATTAAACTATTAGAGGCTCGCGAGCATCATGCCACGTAATTATCTCGCCGTGCAAAAGGTTTTTTCGGACGTCAATATAAAACCGGTGCGGTTCATTATCCGTGGAATTTATAGATCTAAGCTAAGTAGATCTTTTTTTTTCTTCCATTGCTTTTCACCCCCTTAATTTCGTCTAGCTTGGCTATAGATTGCCGGCATAACGTAGATTGGCAGCATATTATTTAGCGCACCACAGACGGTTTACGCGTCGTAAATTTAATTATATGAAATTGAGAAACAGCGTAGTGTTGCTTACAACACACTACTAGGAATAGTTTTTTTTCAGCATACTTCAATCGTTTAACCAGGGAGATCGTTGATTTATTTACCAGAAATTCTTTTATTCTATATTATAAAGTTTTAATTTTGCCAATTTTCAAATGAAACTTTATATTAGGCAAATTAAAGTTTAACAAATGATTAAAAAAATTAATAAAAATTATAAACAATAATTCATTTTCCTTATTGTTTTTTGAAAATAATAAAATTAATAAGAAATAATAAGCAAATTTATATTGATCTTTTTTGAAAAATTAAGGAAACAATGTACGGAATAAAAAAAATTGTTTTTAACTACACATGATGAGATTTCTTGACCAGCTAAAAATTATTTTTATTACAAATTCTTTTCTTATATATCCTTTTTTTTGCCATGGAATTACATTAATTACATTTCACAACATTAAATATAAGAAAATACAAATGCACGAAGCAAAAGAATCATTCTAACTTTTTTTCCACTTTATGCAATCCGATATTTATTGTTTCGTTTACAGCTGGGCATTCGCTGCGCGCTTTCTTTTCGTTTCTACCTTGTCGTTATCCTCATTTGAGATAATTTAAGTGTATATGCGAACCTTACAGCTCCGTTTTAGTACTCTGAAACGAGAATTTTAGTTAAAAAACATCATACCGATGTTTCTTGTTACATCATTGTAACCTCGTTAAAATCCTCGAAATCGCATAAAGTCTAATGATTTCACCGTTCTTAAAATCTATAAAAAATTGTTTCGGAGAACATAAGGTTGAATGTGCTCAACCTCCTTTTACTTTAATCTAACTTTAATCTTTTCAATTTAGTGAAGAAATCTCGCTCATTACATAAATAGACGAATTAAAAAAATATCAGTTATGGTCATTAAACAAAAAAAATTCACCCTTTATATATAAAATATTATAACTATAATTTTTCTTGCTATTTCTAAAATTTATAAAAACTTTTTAAAAATTTTTTGATATTATGCTAATTTTTGAGATATAATAAAAAAGCTGAAAAAGATGTAATTTTAATCCTTAAAAAATCATTTATTAGTCGCAACTGATCATTTTTAAATTTATCAATTTACATAATCTATATGCATACAAAGTTTTATTAAAATCAGAATTTAATATCTAATCAGAATATTTCGCAAGACTTCTTTGTGAGAAAACTCACTTAAACGTTGCACATTTTTATTTTCTTAAATTTCTATTTACTATTTAAAATATATATTAACTCTCTACTAAAAATCATATTTTATGCTCTTTTATTTATTCTGTATCTTCTTTATTTTAATTATTACTTTTCACTTTTCTTCATATACAAATGATATTGCCAAGATATATCTTACATTTATGTTATTTTATCTAATATGTTATAGATAGTCTTTTTTCTATAAAATTGACAAGTACATTTTGAGATGCAATAGTTTTACTGTAACAAATAATTCCGCAGATAAAAATTGTGCATTATTGAACTAAAGAAAATATATTGTAGAGTTTCCTCTTTCGGATTCGCAAATATTCTGAATTTCTGTAGGATCACGTCTGACATAAATAATTCCACATAGCGTTACACTAATCAGACATATTTTTACAACGAATGATAATATATCCTCGGGGAGGAGGTAAGCCTTTTGTCGGAGTTCTATCGTTACCTGAGACAGAATTACTCTAAAAGTAGATAGCTACCAGCCGCGTACCCGCGTCACCAATTACGTCGGGGCGACTACGGCTATATAGAAGAGCTACGCCGACTTCGCCGGCTGATTTCTGCGAGTAAACTCGGCGCGACAATCCGTGCACATCTCTCTCCGCACGCAGCCATGAAACTATCAGTGAGTGTTCAGGATATTCTGATTGATTGGCCGCTTCCATTGTGTCGATATTATTATAGTGACGAGATATATTATTCAATATTATCAAATTTTTATTTCGCAGGTTTTTCTGCTAATATGTGAATATTAAGGGTGAATGTTTTTTAATCGGTTTCTTTAATTTCAAGTGTGTGATTGTTAATTGTTTTAATATCAGTCTTATTTAATTAAATATACATTATCTTTAAATATAATTTTATCGCATAATTATTCGTGAAACTTTTTTTACGTTGTATATTGTTAGATATAAAAAAAACAACGGTATCTAATTCTTTGAATTAAAAAAAAAATTATCATTTTTAACTTTCGTATATCAAAATGTGAATCAATTCATTTCTGTGGATGAATTGTTTAGTTTTAAAATAAACAACGTCCATATTACCATATGCACTTATATAGTAAATAATGAATTACATAAATTTAAGTCAAACTTAATACACTTCTTTAGTTAAATTATTTAACTGTATTGTTTTAGTTAACTATTGAGTAAGAGTGGCCGATAACGATTAAAAATAACTTCAATTGAATATAATTTGACATTATGAATTTATCTTTGAAACATTTGTTTAGTTTTATTACTTTAAATTACTTTTAATTTAAAGCCAATTATTATGATATTGCACAATATATCATAACAACTGGTTCATATATATATATATATATTATTGATTACAAATTTGCAGATTTTTCTTATTGCGGTGACATCAATCGCGTGGGTAAAAACGGAAAATGTAGGGAGATCTGTTCGCGCGCCACAAGAGCAAATCAAGTATGCGGATAGTGACGGTGAGTTTCTTTGATTACTTGCTGTTGAAGATGTTCGGAAACCTTGGTCCCGATATATCGCAATTAATTGTTACCGCTACTGCTATTGTATGCACGCAAGAATAGATTTTCACATCCCAGATCTTTAGAACAATTCCTTTATGATCTCCGACTGAGGTCAATATTGCGTAAACAATAATCGACGACCAGTCTTAATCAATGCCAGAATGACGGAGCGTTTCTTTCGGTGTTGCAGATTCGAGGTTCCATTCGGAGTACCTCGCTCTTCAGGGCCAGTTACGATCGCAGCAAGCGAACGCTCAGCGATCTCAACGTGCTGAGGGCGGTTCATCCCTTCGTCTTCGACAAGCCCAACAACTGGCCCAGCCTCAGCCTCAGCAAGCCCAACAGCAGGCCCAAGCAGGTCCACAGTATTACAGCTACAAGCCGTATTCGGCAGTGCCGAATCATATTAAACAGCTGATCGATTCGGTCTATCAGCCGCAAGCTCCTTATGTTGATCCTACATCTTTCATTTATGGCGGCAACTATTTTGCGGCGGCACCGCAGCAACGTGAGCAACCGGCTCCTGCCGCTTCTGAATATCCTCGTGGTGCATATTTACAACCGGCGGAGAAATACCAATCGATTGATCCTCAAAGAGCGCAGCCCAGGTATGATTACAGCGATAGAAGAGTAGAGCGTCAGGATAGAGTCGCCTATAAGGAGGATTACGAGCAGCAACAGCAGCAGCAACAGCAGCAGCAACAGCAGCAGCAACAGCAGCAGCAACAGATCGTAACGTTTCCATTAGCAGCCGTACCAGAATCTCCAATGCCTACTCTATACTTGGACAGGAATATGCCTACGGAGATCAAGCAATTGCTAAAATATCAGGCACAGATACCATACGATCTTACAGCGAATCGTATTCAATACACACCGAAAAACGTTTTCGTCCCCAAACCGTTACCCAATGATGCCAAGGGACCTTATTATTATCGTAGTAAGATTTACTATCCAAACGATGATAACATTGACGCGGAATATTCGCAGAACAAGCCGGTCGACGAGGAACAGCGCCATTGACCGAAAATTGGTCCATAATATATAATACGATTTATATAATTAAATATTCTATTTCTTGGTAACTTTTGAAGAAAAGTCAGCTGGTTCTAAAACTCTATTGAGTTGAATCTCATTCTCATACCGGAATATAGTTTTTAGATTTTGATGTTATCGAGGCTTTGTTAAAACGAGTGTCTTATATATTTTAAATTATTATATATTCTTCTTGATATAACGATGTATGTCTACCATGTATGATATTTGCCAACAACCTGGTCACTGCAGAATATTTCTTTAGGGACCAAAAATGAATGAATGTTCGCCCGACAATTATAATAGTATTAAATATACTAATTATAAAAAAATTATTCAATTCATAATTAACATAAAATAATGTGTTAAAAAAAATGTATAAAAATGAATGAAAATCACATAAGCAAAAAATACTTCATTAAATTTTATGAAAATTTATTTGAAACATAATTAATGAATGATGACAAAAAATTTATCAAGACAGAAATAAGATGTAAAACTGATTTATCAAATTTCCTTCCGATTAATTTTCTGTTTGTTTTTTATTTCACTCAATATTGTAATTATAATTTTATAATTTTATTATTAATAAGATGTACCTATTCAGTTTTTTTTGCGTATGCATGTAAGATAGAGAATGTTTGATTATATACATGGTAGCATGAAGAATGTAATTTTTTATATGAAATAAACGTTTCCGCTTCTGGTATCATGGAAGTCATTCACCTGATCGTAACGCAATCTTCGCTTTTATTTTAGCTCGCAAGACTTGACGGCATTTCCGCTCGTAAAAAGATGAATTAAACGCGCGAACGAAAATCTGATAAAAGTCCATTTATCGTTTACTCCTTTCAGGAAGTCTCACGTTTTGCGCGACTTGTGATTTAATTATACATGAGGATAATTATTAAATCCTACGTTATTAAAGCAAATAGAGAAAGTCAGATGATTTTTAACTTTCTATTAAATAAAGATATCTGATCTCTCTACGATGAAAGCAATATTTCGTCTTACACAGAAATTCACAATGTAACATTACTATAAGAGCGTGTTTAAGATATAAATTATAAAAGGAAATAAATTGGCATAATCTGAAAAATTCCTTATTGAATCACATAAATATTGGAAATTATATTGCCTGACGTGAATATTCTGATTTGACGAGAGAAAGAAGTATGTGCGACAGCTTGTAACATATAAATTTTATTAATAGATTTCATGATTCTAATTAGAAAGGGATTGGATTCTTATTGATCGCAAAAAAACTATTTAATACGTGGAATTAAATCCGATCAGGCGGATTTCATTTATTGATGCGTGACAATACAAAGTGAGAACATTTACATACAATGTGCGAATTCGAAAAAGCATGGCTAAATAGCATTTCTCCAGACAAGGAAGACTGACAATCCAATTTCGTGACCTTCACGCTTCGTGTGTTAATACACCCGTCGAGTTGTTGCGAATGTAGCCGTGCTTTCATTTTGCGTAATTTTCCTTTTTATTTACTCTTTACCGGCGCCTTCTTGTACAAATAGATAATTCACCAAGGTCGCGCCCTTTGAGTTCACCGATCCTACTTGAGAAAATCGAAATTGTAGTTGTAATTTTACACAGTGATTCATGATAAATCTGCATTGGTAATTATATAATTAATTGCGTAAATATAATTAATGCGTTTACATACATGATAAAGAAGCCACACTGAAAAAAAAATTGGTGTTACAATAAAAAACTGGTTGCTGTAATATAAAAATGTCATATAAAAATGCTGTGTTATATTTTACTATCTAAATTGTTGCAGCAACCAATCTTTTCTTTCAGTGCAAAAATTATCTGCAGCGTAGGAGAAATAATGATAAAAATGTATATTGTAAAAATATGCTGTAAAAAGCGTTTCATTAAAATAAAATATAACTAAATTATTTTATTACATTTGAATACATAAAATGTCTATTTAATAAGATTAATCTTATCACAATAATCTTATCTTATGATTATTTGCAATTGGTTTTTTTGTACATTGTACATTTTTTCCATCGCAAATGTTATTATCTGATAAATCATTTCTATAATTTTGTTGCGTTTTCTTCGTGAATCATCTTGTACGTATTATTTACATACCTTTTATTCATAATCCATAAAAATGTCTCAGTAGAAGAAATAACTCATCGAATAGATATCCAATCAATATCGATACAATAATTTCGATATCAATTAGATGTTGATTTAACATCAATTCAGAGTCGTTTTGGAATATATTTTTACTAGTACCGAATAATGCCATAAGAATTGTTTTCGCATGTCAATAGTTCTGGGTAATAAATCTGTAATTTCATGGGAGATCGACGATCTATCTATCATGATGCGACACGGTGTAACTTTCTACTGTAAACTGACGTAACACAGCATTTCCATCTGTGAGTAAGAACGATTTTGTAGTCAAATAAATGGATAAAGGAGAAATACGCTTCCATAATTGTGTATCTGAAATAGGAATCTATGGAACTAACAATAAGACTTTATGAGTTTAATGATACAGAGCATCAAAGATTATCGAATCTATTGCGAAAATAGAAATCTGTAATTTCTAGGGTTGAGACGAGAATAATATAGGTTTTAGTTGCATTCAGAATAATGCGACATAATTCAAAGAACAATTCCCCTGATTATATTTTTGCGTGTGTAATCACTATCTATACTAATCGTACCAAAATTGCAATAAATTAAAACTTTTTACTCTCTTATTTTATTTTCCTTTAATTTTTCTTTTAAATCCATATTATTATCAGTACTTTAATGCTAGAAGCAACGGAGTGTAGCGCCTTTACGTAACTTGACAGGACAATGATTGAATTCAATGTCGGCAATTAATTGCAGATCTTCGTGGTCTTTACACCGTAACCTTTGAATGGCGATTGCCTGGGAAACATCGTATTGCACTGCATTCTACTGCAGCTATTTCGTAGTTTTCCATCATTGTACTCAAGACTTTTCACAATAAAAGTGAAAATACATCGTGTAAGAGATAAATGCGTCATAGTTGGACAAAAAAACTTGATAAACCGAAACAAGCAAAACTTGAGTCTTTGCAAAAAAAAAATGTATTTCTCATTATTATATAAAATGAAAATAATATCGTAATATATAATTTATAAAATTGAAATTAAATTAATTTGAGTAAAAAAAAATTCTGTAAAATTTTTGTTTTTTTTTTTAAATAAATAACAGGCAAAAATCAATGTAAAAGATCAATGCAAAATAGAAATTTACAATATTAAAGAGCATTTGTCGATCAAAATTTAATTTATTGAGACACAAATAGAATCTGCAAATAGAATTTACAATAAAATTGACGTAAGTGTTACTTGCGCCGGAAGTGATTTTCTTTAATACGCTCGCGTTTGCAGAAAGAGCAATGACTGTTGGAACACGACGTTGGCCGGCCGACGAGGTGCAAGATGGAGGTGGCTCTCGGCGAGTCACATCCCCGTCGTCGAAAGGCTCCTTTTACGTGGCTGGCTATAAAGTTGTTCTGATGACCGCGCGCCCGTCTCAGAAACACTCCACCCTTTAACGAATCGACCAGCTTTCACGCCATGAAATTACATGTAAGTACGCCAGCTGTCTTATGTTAATCTTTTTTTTTCTTTTACTTAACCGAAAGGTTTTCAATGTAGAATACACGCATATTTTTCCACTCGCACGTTTTCTTTTAGCGCGCGATGCAATCGAAATAAAGTCGCGTGCGCCTGATCGTATTGCATATACAAACTAGATATACCGGAAATAAATTATGCGACGATTCGATTAACGAGTGTCATTCGTTATTTTGCGCTATTTCAGTCTTGAAGATTTTCTCGCATATATCTGAAATCAAAACCTTAATCATTATGTGAATCTCGTAGACATATATATATGTGTGTGTGTGTGTGTGTGTGTGTGTGTGTGTGTGTGTGTGTGTGTGTGTGTGTATGTTTGTTCACGATACCATCTCATCACGTCAAAAAAATAAAAAAAGTATGAAATTTTCTAAAAGTGTCATGTGTGTCATTTTATTGCTATGTATTGCAAAATATTTTTTCAGTTATTAATTGGATCATGAATTTATCTCTATATTTTACTCTGTATTTTGTACTTCCGTTTTTGTATTTCCGTTTTGTATCGCGAAAATTGAATGCACTCTTGTAAGGTTTCATTTTATCGTGGTCGCAAGACGCGAAAGCAAGACGGGAAGTTGTTTTGTCAGAGATATTCAACTCCGCCTTCCGTCGAAAGGTAACGAGCGTGAATAAAGGAATGATGGATGTCGTGCATTTAATTGCATCGTAAAGAGACGAATCATAATGCTTCTTAATTACCGAGGTCGCTGACCAAGAGTGCATTTCACGACCCAATTAGCCGCGGATACGAGTGATCAGGTTTTTGCAATCGTGCTGCAAGCTCGCGGATTGAGGTTTCAAGAAAATAGTCTTTGTTCCATCGATCACTTTGTTGTCAATTCGCTTTGCTGTCACGCTGCATACATACTTTTCTCTTATAAGAGCTAAATCCACGTATTATTCTCTTCTTATAAAAATTAAACCTACCATGAGATAAGATAGACACTCAGACAAAGAAAATATAAAAAAATTTTTTAAAACAACAAATATTAAATAAAATTACATATTAGTTTAAATGTATTTTAGTCAGTATTACAATATCCTTTCGTCCAGATTGCTTGAAGAAAAAGAAATATATGTAGACCTCAATAATCAGCATGCGTGTCGCGACTCGTTCCTCGAAATGTCGCTCGGTTTCCGCGTTCTGCAAGATAAAACTCGCGTAGAATTTGTCGTACATGCGATTCTGAAGCATTTTGTCTCGTGACAGCTGGTTACAGAGATAGACATTTTCGAAACGAGTCGAAGTTAATTTTTTTCTCGAATAATCACATTGGGCGTGTCTGGACGATTAATGTCTATCTCACTTTCTACCGATCGTGTTCGTTACTTAGTACATTCGATCGCTTGTAAGTCGCGAGTCGACTTGCGACTTGCATTTTTTCTTTTTTCTTCTATCTATCTTTTTGTGTGGCCGCGTTTCTAACAGTCTTGCGATCGCGAATGTTAACTAGTAACGTGCTCACCTTTTCCCCGATTACCGTGATTAAAGATTCATGTACTCGCGGACTTTCCCTTCCAACTTCCCGGTGCCGGTTGCTCGATTCGCTTCCATATATGCAATATAGTACATACCGTAAGACAGATTCAGGTTTAGTGCCACGCGCATTAGATAATGATCTTTGATCGTCTAGTTGCGAAATCGAAAGCACTTAACATCGAGAATGAGATAAATGCTTGAATGTAATGTAATGTTACATTCCGATTTTATCTTAATGATTAAAAAGATCAATACAATAATGAAAAATATAATTGTATTATTTTATACTAACAATAAGTATTTACTTAAAAAAATATAATGAAAACTGTTGTGTGGAATTGATAAATAATTTTATTTATTCTTTTGCATAATGTACTTTCTCTTTTATTGCCAATACTTAAATATTGTATAAATTGTAATATATTTTACCATGTCTTGTTATGACGTATTGTATAAAATTCTGTCATAAATCTGTCACAGGTTTTATTATTAACGGCACTTCCCATGTGCCTGGCTGAATTCACAATCCAGGGGCCTAGTGACGGACATCGACGGGCTCAGGGTCTTAAGTTCAGCGAAGAGAAAGGAATAGAATACACAGACGCGAGTGGTAAGTGTAGATAAATATAGACAATGCGACTAGAAATTATAAAAACGACCAGAAATTATGAAAACAATTTGTAGTGATTTTAAAGAATGTTTTCTAGAATATTTTAACTTTTTAAAAATTAATTATATATATATTTTTAACTATATTTTGAAATAAGCATAAAAATTCTTTTTTAAGCATTTATCTCTTGTTTTTTCTAACTTTTGTAATCTTATAGTTATAGTAATAGTTAAATATTACTTGAAATAAGTTCCTATATTTAGATAAATGTAATTTATAATTTCTTTATGTATATGTTTTTTTACGCAGTATTCTTAAGTGTTTCGGTTTTTAGAGGGAGGGGGACCAGGAGATTTCACCATTCAAGGTGCGACTGACGGTAATAGTAACTTCAAGATTCAAGGTGCTACGGATGGGCATTCAAATTTCCAGATTCAAGGGCCTTCAGATGGTGGATCGGCCACTTACAATGTACAAGGACCGATCGATCGATACGGTCAGCCTACATATCAGGAAGATTACTCTAATCAGGGTATCAATGCAAAGGCGCTCCAGTATAACGATCCTAGCGGTATCGTCAACTTTGCTTCATGAGCTTTATCACATTATATTCAAATGTTTATATCCAAAAATGTTCATATCCAAATCGATCTGATGTGAATATACATTGAAAGGTTATAGAGTAAACTGGAGGTCGTATGATCGTCAAGCACGTCCTCAAGCTCAGGCAGAACCGCAATATGTGCAAGCTGCGGAACCAATTGCACGACCAGCTGCGCCCCGACAACGAGTGCAACAACCGCGAGTACAACCTCAAGAGCAACCGGAACCACAGCCAAATTATAGGCCTTACTCTAATGCACCGCCACAGATCCAGCAACTGCTCCAGTTCCAGCAGCAAATTCCGTACATCAATATAATTCCGGAACCATACAGGTTCGAAGCATATTGTTCGAAACAATAAAAATATTAAATAAGATTACGTATATATAACATTTTTACTTATATTTTGTTGATATTAAGTATTATCTGTTATTACTTAATCCAAATACGCAGTTTTAATGATCCTTAATCAAATTGCAGATTCGACGAAGAAGCCGCAGTGCGAGCTCAATCTCAACAGGTCCAGGAACATCTCAAGAAGTTGGTGCAAGAGGCAGCGACTGCCCCTTTACCTGATCCCGTGGTCGCGTCTGCACCTCGTCAAAAGTCACGCGGCCACTCCAGGAGCAAACGTCAGGCTCAACAATACAATAAAATATCCCAGCCGCCGGCGGAACCGCAACCTCAATATTCACCCAATCTGCCATCTCACTTGCGCGAATTGCTGAGATATCAGGCGCAAACCCCGTACAATATAATTGCTAATCAGATCGTATATCGTCCGGAGAAGCCATACGTGCCGCACCCCGTGGACGCGTGACCCACAGCAGCAGCAGCAGCAGCAGCAGCAGCAGCAGCAGTCTTTACAGCAAGCACAGTACCAAGGTCAGGGTGGCGCCTACGAGAGTCAAGCTAGCACGTATACGCAAGCTAATATACAGCCGGCGTACCAGAACCAACAATATCAACAGCTCGGCTATAATCAGCAGCCTGGCGTAAGACCTGTCACCGAGAGTCAGTACTGACGAGGTCTCACCTTGACGAGGTGTTCTTCATGGCCTTTCGTTTATTTCAATTGATAGAACAAGTCTTTTAGGACTGGATTCTATTATGTGATAAATTACGACCGAGTTTTTTTCAATTTATCAAAAAATAAATGAGATGAAGATAGAGTAAACGTTGCTATTATTTTGTAAATTTATTACAAGTTAGATTTTTAAACAAAATTACGATCAAAAGAAAATCATAAATAATTCGAAATCTTGTATATCTTTTTTGGTTCTTTTGAAATAAAAGGGGAAAAATATTTTATTTAATGTAATATTTGTTAAATAATAAATCTGTGTTTGAACGGTGTAATAATTAAAGGTTCTTTTTATAGATCAAGTTTGATTATATAATATAAAAATATTATAAATATATCAATTTTTTATTTTTTAAGTTTATTGTCACTTGAATTTTAAATAAAAAAAGTTATTCGTCTTCGATTTTATCCGACATATAAAAAATATTTTGACAATAAGTAAATCTACAATCTAGAAAGTATATTCTTACAGATTTTCTGTATACGATCAGTAGTTTCAATACATCATAAGAAGATAAAGCGAAATTAATATCCGAGAGTCAATTTTTTTCGTAATTCTTATAACGAAAGTAAAATAAAGCCAAACGTTAGGCTCGCAATAATATACGATGCATTGATATATTTAGAAAAATATCGATAAATATTTGAAGTAAAAATATATATAACAAGTTTACCTGTATTATAGTTTTTTTTTATTTTATATATGTTTTCACAAATAAAATATTTGTGATTGTATTCTGAAAATGTGTATCTGTTTTTTCATTTAATTTAGCTACGGATGTAAAAAATGAAGCGAGGTAATTTGGATAGATTAACTATCTGGATTAACAGAAATAAGCCGCTTTGCGCCATTACGTTCAGTTTTGTAGATAATCAAGAAAATTGATGAAAAATCTGTAAAAATTTAAACAATTGAGGAAATATCAAAAGTAAACTTTTGCTATTTCTTATGCTTTACTTAACTTACAAAAATATAAAATCAGTTTTGCAATTGCATTAAATGTCATATTTACATTTGCTCTTTCCTTAAATGTTTTAATTTTCACAGATTTGCATCATGTTTCTTGATTATCGATAGAGAAAATTGGATGTGATGACGCGTATGATTTCGAATTTAACAACTCAAGATTTATAAGAAACATCTATTCTTGAATTTAAGATTGCTATGAAAATAAATGTCATTATTACCTGGCAACGTTAAATACGAACAGACATTTTTATTTTTATGTCAAAATATGATATATAAATTATACTTTAGAAAAAAAATATATTGTAGAAAAAAGTCGTAAAAAATTAATACATTACTTATAAGATGTTCATTAATCCAAAATGAATGATATCAATACAAAAATTATTTCTTTAAAACGAATAAAAATATCAAGTGTTTGCGTCTATCAAAATAATTACTGTGCGAAGTGATACTTTTTACCTACTTTTTCCCCAATTCATCGGTCGAATTGATAAAGATACCCGCAGAAAGTAAAGGTTTCAATTAAATATCTGGTCTGGACTAATTTTTTTAAAATGCATTTTCTAACAGGTTTTATAAGATACAAGTTAGCATTAAATTTAATAGATTTTAACAACAAATCTTTTACAGATTCATATGTAATACCATTTAAATAATGCTTTTTAACATTAATATATTTAATTAAATATCGATTTAATGGAATATTAATATTTCATTAAATATTATTACATTGAGAACGTATAGTCTGTTATTTATTCTATTTAAACTCAACGCATCTCGAATATCTATCTTTTAATTAAGCATGTCATTTTTATTCAACTTTATGGGCTTGGGTAATAATGCATTATTATGTAGTAATGATAATAAGCAAATGTATATTTATCTTTGTTAAAAAAAGATATAAGTATGTAGAAAGATAAGGAAGAAGAATTGAAAAACTATTGGAAAAAAAAGTACGTTATACTAAAACATGATAAATGTTACTAGACAGTCGGCATTGTGTGACCGCTTTGCCTTTATTTATCTTTTGTTATAAATAAGAGTTTAATCCTCGTCTCCTACTAACCGAGTTATCATTTCCACTTTGTCTACAACATACTTAAGATATAGAGAAGAGCGATTTTTGATTTGGAATTTTTGATTTGGTAAGATAAACAATTTGGAATTGATTAACATATTAAATTCAGGATGTATAACAAATTGCTAACTCTCGTACTCTTTAAAACTTTTAGAGTAAATGATAATTTTGAAGAGTGCAATCTCACTATTAAAAATTGAAAATTAAGTAAGATTCCACTCCAAAGAATTTAGACAGTATGATACGATTATTTGTGCTTTTGTGTATTATAATTTTTTTGACACTATTTTTTATATGTAAAACCAGTGTAGCGACTATAATACATGCAAACAAATGATAAAGCATAAGATTCTTAGAATTCGCCGGAATTAATCGTTTAATTTAAAATTACATTTAATTTAAGATACGTTAACATCAGTAATAATTAAACATATTAATCTATGAACTTTTAATGTAACGTACTTTTCTTTCACCAATAATTTTTCAATTCTTTTTTCGCTACTATATCTCTTTTTAATAAAGATACATACATTTGTTTAGTATCATTATAATTCTTGCAATTGCATTACTACTTATTAATGTATTACTAACCAAGCTCGCTACTCGTAAAAGTTGAATAAAAATGACATAGTTAAAAGACAGATATTCGAAATGCGTTAAATTTAAATTGAATAAATAACGGACTATACATTTTCAATGTGATATTGTATTTTGATCTTTGTTTATATATAATTTAGTTCTATCTGCATATATTTATTATTTTATATTATTATTTTATATTGTCAATTATCATAATTCGGATCTTTCCTTGTATTTCGTTCCACTATTTGATTTCAATTTTGATCTAATTTATTTCTAACCTCAATTCGAACTTTCATTGAGTATGTAATTTTTTATTCAATATTTTGCGGTTGATAAAGATTGTTATTAAATTGAAGCTAGCTTGTTTCGCTTTTGGTTATACAGTTTGGTATGTAATGTTTGTTAAAGCAAATTCTATTTTACATCTATTTTGTTCGCCCATAATTTCTAATTAGATTTATTTTAATTTATTGTTAATCATCCATTTATTTAATTAATAATAATAATACAACTAACTTTATATAATTAGTGTAATAGTAACAAATTTCGACAAAAATTAATTGAGTATTAAATTGTTGCGAAGTAGTCGAGTTTAATTTCGCGTTACCTTTCTAAATATCAAAATTTATTATGTTAAAAACAACCTGATTTTTATTTATAATAAAAGTTATAATTAAATTTCAATATTGTAATTCATAATTTTTATTTCTAAAAAAATTTATTGCTATTGTTACCTCTGTAATATATCTAATTGTAATTTTTAATACTTTTTAGATTTATTCCAAGTCCAAATTTTAGATATTATTTTTTAATTAATTTACTTTAATTTACTTTAATTTTATTCTACATTTTTTATAATAAATATTTTTCTTTTGTTAATCTCAATTTTTTACTATATAAGATTTATTTTATCCTCTTGTGTAAAATATGATCTCTTGAACAGTATTTTGCGTTTAAGTTTCCAAATATAAAATTAGTTTCAGGTTTTACGACATTGACTGAAATTATATGAATATTTCTACCTTATTCGATTAATTTATCTAAGAAAGAAGGATTCAATATTTCTCATACTATGTCGCAAATACTATGGACTGTTATGTTAGCAATTTTAATCATGGGTAAGAAAATATATATTGCTTAAATTATATAAAAAAATATGTTTATTTGGAACTAATAATAAAAAAATATATAACAAATATATATAAAATAATACACAAATGTCAAAATTATTACGTTATGCGTAAATGTATTAAACTAAGAAATAATGTATCTCGAAGATAATTTTAATGGAAAAGTGGCTTTGTATCACACACAATATGATAAACGATAATATAAATATTAATGCATATATTATAAATATTATTTTTATTTAATTATGTAAATTATGTTACTGACTAAAGTCTAAACCGAGCATATTGAATTATTTGGGAGAATCACGTTGCCTATAAATGAACTGCCTCTAGCACCATTTGCTTACATCTCATTAATTACCTATATCAGATCATTTATCTACATGTATAATTGCCTGCACTTCCATTGCCTATATGTACTATTCTCAGCTTTAAAACACAAATTCTGTTTTAAAACACAAATTTTCTTATTTAATAACTAAAATTTTCTGTTTTAAAACAAACTCTCTGTATTAAAAGCACGCATTATTTATTTATGTAATTTAGCTGTAATTTTGTATTTGTGAATACAATTGGCAAAAGTACATGTTGGCAATCGAGTTTTAAGCAATCATTCATGTAGAAAATCGAGCTGTATGTAAACAGTGTAAGCTGTAAGTAATCACAATTTATTGTAAAAAATCGCTTAAAATTTGAGCAAAGCTGAAATTTTGTTACAGACACATTGTTTGAATTTTCTAACAAAATATTGTTTGAATTTTTAGCCATAGTTGTATCAATTTCTAGGCACGTTTTTTTGAATTTCTAGTTGCAGTTCTATGAACATTTCTAATCCCAATACTTGGATACTCAGACATTGTCTGAATTTTGAATAGGTCTAAATATTTCTGTTATTGTGACGAAAATTTATCAAAATTAAAAATATTAAGACCGTTGGTTAAAAATTCAAACTATGTTTAAATATTCATGAGATCAAATATATTCAGAAAATTACAGCTAGAAATTTGGAAAAATATTGTTAGAAACTGATATTATTATGGCTAAAAGTTCTCATATTCTCTGTTCGAAAAATCAAACAATTTGACTATATGAAAATTTCAACGTTTGTCCGAATTTTGGACAATATATTACAATGTAGGTAAACAGAGCTCTCTTGAATTATTTTTATATTTTTTATTTAACTATATAATTTTATTTAACTATATAATTAATAAACTAATTAATGTAATAAATTTAAATTTTACAAAATATAATAAATATATATTGATTGATGCATTCAATTATAATTATACAATATCGTGTATGCAGTTATAATATAATATTTGTTGTGTAGCAGTCGTTAACTTATAACAAATTTTAACAATTATTTAATTACATAATTAAAATGTTTCACTTATAATTTAAAATTAATCTTGAAATCTCTTTTATACACTCAATATCAAATAGATCTTTCTTTTTAATGCATCCTTTAAACTTCGATACCCTACAAATTTTATATGAAGCATTTTTCAATCAAAGCATTAAAAATACTTTATTTATGAGATATTCGACTGTATCCAAATTTTTTATCCATTCTGTATGTGTATAATTAGAGATATTTTAGTTTTAAAATGCTTGATGTATGAAATTCGAGGTAATTAATTTCAAATTCTTATTACGTTTTCAGATATTATGTCGAAAAGTATGGCATCAAAATTACTCAAAATTACAGTTGATAATATAGATACTGAGAATAGTACGAAATATAATCAACATGGTAGCAAATTGGACAATCAGAGTAAAATTATTTTCTCTAAAATAATTGATATAATACCTCACATCGTTAACACACAATTTCACAACGTTAAATTGATTATGATTGATTTGAGTTCCTTTTATTCACCGTATGATATTACGATATTTCTATATTCTGTTTTGATAGGACTAATAATTAATAGATTTCTGACACAGTAAGTTGAACTTTTGAACATATTTGCTAATTTTATAATTAATTAATTTATATATGCTTATAATTAATTTATAATTCTCTGTGTTAAGAATGAAAATAGTAGTAATAATTCTATTACATTAGCACATTTAAATTAGTATTGCGTCCGAACAAATTTTGGACTATTTACATTTGTGTTGCAATAAAGATTAAATTTTATCGAACAATATTATATAAATATATGTAAGTAGTACTTAATTATTATATCAGTTACATTTTTGAGCGAATTCGTCTTTTACGTCCTTTTGCGCGTTATGCTCTTTAAACGGATCAATCACATATTCCATAATAGTATTTCATACAAGAAATACACTTAACTGACGAAAATACAAAGTAAGTAACATATATTGAAAAATATTTAATTATGTTATTTGTGATTGTAACATCATAAAAACTCCTTTAAAATATAGAAATCTATATTTGAAAATAGAATTTCTGCAAAAAAATTATACAAAGTTTTTTTCTGAAGTATTTAATAATTTAGCTAAATACAGATTTTAAAATAATATTGTTTGATCATCAAAATAATTATGCAAGACATTCTTAAACATGATACAATATTTTGCAAAATATTTTTACATTCTAGCTATCAGTTTGAGTATAATTATATTGAATGTCCAAAAAAGTTAATTTTAGATATAATTTCGGCTAAATTTTTAAATATTTCAACAAAACCATTCTTTCCGTTTTTCTATGTTTCATCGTTTTATTAATCATTAAATGTTGTTTCACATTTACAAGGATACCAGTTGGTGTATTAACTATCATTACTTTAAAAACAATTTACTTGTATAACTTTTTTTCCCATGCTTTCGCTTATTTTTGTTGCTTCATTTAATGTTATGTTTTTTAACTCTTTCTATTTCTATGTACAAAAAAATATAAGATATATATCAACATACAATATCATAACATAGATAACAAAATAATACTTATTATTTTAATGATCTTATTGTACAATGAAAATTTTTTTTAAGGCGATTCTAGACGACGTAATAATATATGCCTGTGCATATTCGCTAAATATTGGCTTATAATTATTTATTGATAATTATATTATTATATTATTATATAATAATATATATAGCGTTTTACAAGTGATGGGAAGTACTTTCATTAATGTATTTTTTAATGCTCATGTGAAATAAATAACATTCTTTCATTAAAAACGCTACGAATTAATTCCAACACCTAATATAATAATATAATCTTTATATTATTTTGTATATATGTATGTGTGTGTGTGTGTGTATGTGTGTGTGTGTGCGTGTATTTGCATGTATAATGTTTGTTTATGTTTATGTGCTCTGTCATGTCGTTTGTGTGGAACTATCTTTAATGAATGCGTTTAACGCGATGCTACAAATGCTTTAAAACATTTTTTGATTAATCGATTTGTAAAGTTTTTACTTCTGATTGGTCAATCAAAAGCATTTTTAATGAAACTTTGATTGTAGCCAATTTAAGAGCATTTTAAATTTTTATATAATATATTGTATTATTACTAACTATGTTGTAAAAACAATAAATTATATTATAATTTATAATAATATTTAATATTATTAAACATAATTTTTTCCAGTGAATATATGTTTATCTCAAAGTAGAGTTTTAACTATTTTAAGAATTGCAACGACTCGCTAATCGATAACATCAGTATGGTTCAACTTGAATTTTATTTCAAGTCTACATCGAGAAAAAATTTAATAAATCTTAATACATATTTTTTCAATAATATTAATTGTATATTTTTTTATTATATAATTTTTTTATTATATAATTATTTAAAATATTGTAATTAATTTAAAATATGATTAAATCGTATTAATATTAATGTTTACTGCATATCAAAGATATGTATATGTATATGTATTTACATTTAATATTATAGTTAATACTATCTAAAGAAATATTTATTAAAATTTAGTAAATTTTCTTCAATGTAAGAAATGTTCTTTTTTTTTGTGTATCTGTTTAGCGCATGCATATTTACTTACTTAAGCAATAAATGAGTGACTTAACATATACATATATGTTGTAATTTAATTTATATTAAAAATGAATCAATATTGTATTTGAATTTTCGATTTATTATTATATAGATATTATTATATGTAGTTAAGAATCGTATAATATATGTTTTATAAACATATAGCTATATAGTTAAAAGAAATCTTAGATCCAAACGTAATTTATCAATTGCTTACTTACAGTATATCATTTTTATTGCTAACTCTAACTTGAAATTAATATCATAAAAAAATAAAAAATTTTAAAACTGAACATGTTATATATATAAACTAGTTTAAGGACATATATATTAAATTATTCTTAGTTATTATTAAAACGTTTATTAACAATGAATTTTATTTTTACGTTTATGAATAATCTTGTGTAATAATTTGAGATGTTTAGATTAATACTTTAAGAGATCAAGGTTTAAACAGAAATATGGAAGATTATGATGTTTTATCAAAATTCTGTTACAATTATTAATTACTATTATTAATTCCTACAAAAGGTATTTAAATAAAAATAAAATTTGAGAGTTGGAAACGTTTTAATCAGTTATGTATTAGAATAGATAATGCTACTGAAAATATGTAATTCAGTTTATGAAATATTTTTTATGTTACAATAATGTATGAATAATAATTGATATGAAGTAGTAGCAACATATATTTTACTTAAATGTAAATATGTGTGTATTCATGTAAACAAATATATAAAATTATACGTACGTTCGTATACATATAAATATTTGTATATACATTTACATATATACATGAATATATATATATATATATATATATATATATATATACGTGTATATATGCATGTAGATTTTCATATACGAATACATATTTGTATATATATGTGCATTTATATATCTATATAAACACATACACATATTTGATATAATCATGTTTATAGATATATGAATTATTGGAAATATTGTTATAAACACTTGCTACAATTTTACTTAATATACTATTGAATCAGTTGATATACTTTTATCATACTTCACGTCTCGACTAATTATTTTGTAATAAATTATGATATATATTATGTAATGATTAAATATAGAAATTAATCGATACAATCTTTACATATTAATTTATTATTAAAATGTCCAGATTATCTTTAATCTATAAGATTACAACATTATATTTATCATTTATAATATTAGGTGTTGGAATTAATTCGTAGCGTTTTACAAGTGATGGGAAGTACTTTCATTAATGTATTTTTTAATGCTCATGTGAAATAAATAACATTCTTTCATTAAAAAACGCTACGAATTAATTCCAACACCTAATAATTAATATTCTGACATAAATGTAATTTACAAAGCGTTACGTGTATAAAAAATTAGGAAAAATATATTTTTTAGTTTTTAACAGCATAATAAAATACAACTTTTTCCTTTTCTCATGTAATTTTGAAATTTTTTGCATTATTATAATGTTTTAAATGAGGAATATTGTACGATACGATTTAGGCAATAAATTTCCTCGTTGCTAAAATCGCACCATAAAAACAATCTTTATTTTAAACATTATAATAGCGAAAAAAAATTATGAAAAAGTTATAAAACAGGGGAAAAAGTGCAGTTTATTATTCTGTAAAAAATTTAAGAATATAATATTCTTCATAATTTCTGAATTATGAGCCTTTAAGTGAAAAGTGATGCGATTTCGGCACCTTATCCGATATTATGCTCTCTTTGTGATATTATTCTTATTAATATGTGGGGCACATTATGTTGTAGCAGGGCATTTAAACAATGCATTCGATTTACTCGTGAATACGGAAGCAATGCGTACATTCGTTTCCTGCATTAGCAGGCTTACCATTACGTGACTGAATGTAATGTATACGTATATCCTTTACTACGAAACAGATATCTATTACCGTGCACCTTCGAGCACATGGAATGTCACATTTCCATCGTGAACGTCGAGTTCACGAGTAACCGACATATATTCGCAACTGCAAGTGTCTGAGTGCAGCAATGTAAGATTGATTAAAAAACGCTTTGCATTTATAATGTAGCCATAAGATCATTATCATTATTAAGATTTATAATCTCTTTAAAAATTACAAATACAAGCATAATAAACATAATTATAATTAATCGTTAACGTAAAAATCATAAGATTCTAAAAAAAGCTATAGATTGAATTTTTATCGGGAATAATGATACTTAAGCGATTGAAGAACGATAAGTTTTGCTAGGTTGAATTATAAACATTAATATAATACATTAAAACTTCCAAATATTAAAACAATTTTTTGAGGCTTAATAATAAAAAGTTAATAATAAAAAGATAATTATGTTGAGTTAAATACAGAAATAAATGAAATTAATATGCAACTATATATATATAAAATACTATATATATAGAACTGTAACTACAGAGAAACAGACAACTTTCACAAGTTTGAAAAAAAAATCGATGGCATAATGCACAGTATAATGTTTAAAGATGGAATCACACGATATTCGATTTCTTGAATGATAAGCATTCACGCATGCATGCACGCATGCATACTGCTATGCTTGCTTTGATGCATACAATCTGACATTTGATAAATAACTATGAAATTAGCAATTATTTCTTTTGATTGGTGCATGCATAAGCTGTGAAGTAATCCATAGTAAAAATAAAAATCATGTATATGCAGCATGCAGCATGAACGAATCAATGCATGAACGAATTCTACATATTAGGTCATTTAAAAAGTATCCGCGGTTTTTTGTTCAATTTTTGAATGAAAAAACCGCGGATACTTTTTAAATGATCCAATATATCAGAGTACGCATGATTATATGCATGCTATCATTCAAAAAATCGAGCATCGTATGATTTCATCTTAATTCGTTTACCATAATCAACAATTCGATATAGATAATGTAAAATTCCGATTGTAAAATTCGAGTTCGACATGATTGTAAAAAAAAGACAGGGAAAAGAGACATGGTCGAACCACTTTCACGTAACGGTATCGCCATAATTTACGATGTAATGTGGAATTACATAAATCTTGTATGAGAGGTATACTGAATTTCGTAGGAGGAAAGAATTTACTATCGTTGTCGTTTCTAAATAAATAATTGTCATTTTGTAAATAGATAATTTTCTTCATGATTAATATTTTACAATGCATACTACACAATGTGCCCTAAAAATCAAATAATTGAGCCTAATTTTGTCTTGAAAATTTTATTAAACCAATCTTACGATTTTTTTTCTTTTTGATTAATGTTGAGTAATTATATATATATATATATAATATAATATGAAAATAATAAATTTAAATTAATTTTAAAATAAAATTAACAAATAAATACGAAATAAAACCTCTAACGGTCAAATTGGATCTTAAGTGCTTAGGTAATTTGATATAAATTTATGTACTACATATGTGTAGTTATTTAAAGTGCGCGCCAAAATGACTTTTTGCTCTTGAGAAACGCAACACGATTTACTAAAAATTTACGAACTACTGCTATAGTAATATCACAAATTAAATTGACTGACAATTTAATAACTTGATGCTCATAGGCATCATAGAAAAAAACTTAATAATACTGAATAACATACTAAATCTGTGAATTTTATTGCGAAAAATATTACCTCGGCCATGGAACATCTTCAATGTTAGACCATTAAGGTAAAAAATTAATAAGTATCAATTCAATAAATATTATACAAAAATTCATTAAAAAATATTAAATATTTTATTTATATATAATACTTAGCTTATTCATATATAATATGTTAGTTTATGTACAATGAAATTTATTAGAAAATATAAATATAATATTATCGTTTGAAAAATCTAGAATTAATTAATTTATTAATAGTAAAATGACATTTTTTCTTGATTAATTGTAATATCTTATAATAATATTTTTTAATGACAATTTATAATAATTTTCGAATTACCTTAATTTTGATTTTATCTTTTTTTTAAACGAAAATTAAGCAAAAATTATCTTATAATTCTCTGTATTTCACGAGGCATTGTATAGGAAAGAGACAAGTATGCATCGTGCTGCGCTTTAACTTTTCTAACGTACCGATCACTTCCTAGTGCAACTAGCGGCGACCAGCTAGCACAAGGCACATTCATTCGTTGACTTGAGTTACGTGACAACAGGCGGGGGATTTGCACGCGAAAAAAATCAGTTAAAACCCGTCCAACCATGAAAGTTGGTGGTGGCCGACGGTACGGCTCGATCCGTGACGACTGGGCCCCATATAGAAGTGCGTTCCGACGTGGCCGCCAGTTTCGTCCCGCTGCCCTTCGGATATCGTCGTTCAGCAATCATGAGATTCCTCGTAAGTCTACGCGATCACGATCTTAAAAGCCTCGCGAAGTTCCGCGGTGCGATGCACGCAAGAAGAAAGTGCGATTAAAACCGCTCCGTAGAACAGCCGACATCCGAGTGCTCGCTTTCTTACTTTCCAATCTTGCTATTGATTCGTAAAATTTCGTTGCAGTTTTATTACTAAATCTATGTAATCAAAGAAAAAAAAAAGAGAAGATATAAGCAAAACTTTATTATTCATTGAGCGCCAAGTGTTATCTCCACTTTCGATGGAGATCAAATAATAAATTGATAAAACTTGAACGGCGTTTAACGTTTTCTCTTTTCCTTTTCTCGCGGAAGCATCGATGTTCGGTATATTAAATTATTGAAGATGTAAAAATAAATTAAAATAAGAAATTCGGTTATAAATTTGTAATTCTTTTTATTTATCTCTTAACATTTCATTCATTCTAAAATATTCAAATTCCATTATGTTATATAATTCTATATTTTTATTATATAAATTTTATTCCATTTAGAGACAGTCGAAGTGTTATATTTTACTGACGACAAACGTTACAAAGATTGTTATCACAACATTATAAAAAGTTATTACAAAATTAATAGCGTCTTTATTTTCCAATTAAAAAATCGTTGTATAATATAATATAATCATCGCGAATTACTTTGCTGCACCCAATCGTCACGCTTCGAAAACGTCGCATTTTATTTCTTCCTATAAACTCAAGCTTCATTGAATAAGTATGTCGTGTTAGTTGAATTTACCAGATTACATATCTGAATAATTAATTATTTCTCGTAATGCAAATGGCGCTGATACCTATGTGAATAATCAATGTCAGTTCTCTAGAAAATCCTATTTATATCTAAAATAAAGATTTTTTTAGCATTTTAATATAAGATATTTCTGTTTTACGTTGGAATATACAAAATCGCATATATTCTTCCGACTTTTATTAACATGTACATAAAAAATATCTAAGCCTTGAAATTTTTTTGATACAAAAAGCTATTTAATATATTATTGCCTTTCAGTTTTTAATCCTTGTCGTGGCACCCGTGCTGGGAAGGGAATTCGACAGTGAGTAACAAATATAGTAGACGCTTTAATTTTTCGATCTTCTATTCTTTTTATCGTTAAATAAAAATCAATTTTCTAGTCGACAGCAATTTGCATTTGTTCTCAATCTTGTGCCCGGGTTACACTAAGCATTGGAGATTGAGGATTGCGAATTAAAGATTAGAACTTGACCAATTAGGTAGTTTTAATTTTAATCCGTTTCGTTCTAATTGATTTGGAATTCTAATCCTCAATTCAGAATCCTCAGTCTCCAATGCGTAGTGTGACACGGGCATTATGCCTATTCTATTGCATAAACGTAGTTGTAAGGGATTGTAGTTGTAAGAATTAACCACAGTCGAATATTCGCCTCAAATTCTTACTGTCAATTCTTACAACTAAAATCGCTTACAATTACGTTTATGTAATTGTGGGATGGACTTTACAGGCCATATTCGCGAACGCAGACAAGCGCAGAATCCCAATTACCGAGCTTACAATCAAGCACCGGCAGCGATCAAACAGATATTGGCCGCGCAGCAGTATCGCGATCCGATCGTTCATCTTCCGCCGCAACCGGTGCCAAATCTCGCGCCTTCAACACCCATTGAGCCTCAGTATTTGCAGCAAAACCAGCTGTCTCAGTATCGACCGAACGTACAAATAGGTCAGGCGCCTCAGCAGCCAACTTATAAGCAGATTCCTGTAAGACCAGCTCAATACAGTCCACCGCCCGGCGCCGCAGCTCCTCCACAACAATATAATAATCCACAATATCGCACCAATTATGCACCGCAACCTCTGCCGCAGCAGCAAGTCGGCCAATCTAATTATCAGTATTCTAGCAATCTACCACCGCAGCTTCAGCAGCTTGTGCAGATCCAACAAAATCTACCTAATGCGAAAGGACAACAAGGATAATCTGCCTAATTAGGGCATCGAGACGATGATATCTATAAGACGCCCTTTTTTTTGTAAGAACATCAATCATTCCTCACATCGTTTCATCCATTGTATTCATCAGATTTTACTAGTGAAGAATTGATAATCTATTCCTAATTCTCCCTGAAACTCAAAAACTTTTAGAATGAACGTTATATTCTTTTTCGTATTATACATTCTAAAACTTTTAGAATGAACGTTATAACTGAAGAATAAAATTTTACTCTTGAAGATTGAAAATTGAGTCACGTTTTTCTTCAAAATTGGATCAATTTTTACTTTTTAGAGTGAGATTCCATTTCAAAGAATTTAAAAATATTTTATTATATAAATATATAATATCTTTATGTTAATTTGTTGAAATGAATTGAGACGAATGAATCGAAAAAAATTAAGTTTTAAATTGCTATTTTTATTTTAATAGTTTAATAGTACAAAAAGAAAAATTAATTTTTGCTAATTATTTTTTATAATTTGTGTCATTAATTTTTTGATTTATTTCATATTTTTACATTAATTCCACTTCATTCCTCTCTCTCACACATCATATATTTCATTCATTTCACAATCTCATTCAAATTTTCATACCGATTTATAAATCATATATTGGGAACATGTATTGTATGAGATTTGTAGGAAGAACATTTGTATAAATAAATTTTACTCGAGTTTCTCGAAAAATCATACAAATCGTTTTATATCAAACCGTTGCTTTAAGATTTTAAGATTACACTGTCATCGTTTATGTCAACTTTGAGACGTATGTTTGTCGTTTAATTATGCACCCCTTTATCGTCCCTTTCAGATCTACCGGCCACTTTCAAACATCGAGACAACCATCGCATTTCTTTAAACTGCATTTGTTCCAATGCATGAATATTAGTCGAAAACATATTTCTCGACAAATGCAATTAGAGAACGCTCGTTTTCATACATTCTCATAACGCGTAGCATAGCTCAGCCGAGAAATCCGAGGGTATCATCGCACCGATGATTCCGCACAAGGGGCGTATCTGCACGTCGGTCGTCACTCCGGCAGGACAGGCCAGAGAGATCACCCCCTTGTGCGTCACCCCCTTCCCACCGTCATGACGGTGGCCCGTATGAACGAATGCAGTCTTCACTTCACGCACCCCAGAGAGGCGCACGTACCGCAGTCACACCATCCCGCCCTATCCCCTCACTGACGATTCTTACCTCCGTGCATCTGAATGCGTACCCCCTCGCCGACAAATAGGGAAGAGGATTAGCGAGTCCATTAAAGTCGCGGACTCTATTATCCGGAGGGCACAGCCACGGTGACATCAACCGCTCGTCATTGGCGTAGACTATTTAGGCATTTGCGAACGGAACACTCACTGCTTTAGGGCTTATAAGTAGAATTTGTTTCTGTATAGTGAGAAAAATGTTAATAACTTTATTTATAAACGTATTCAAAAATAATTTATTTTTTATTCTAGCCATCGTAGAAAGTCTGTGATAACTATTTTGAATAACTGTATCTTGAATATTATGTTCTACATATAACCTATGATTTACTTACATAATAGATTTTATATAATTTAATTTTGTAATCTGTCTTATATCACTATATTAGTCGTTTATTAATACAGTTGCGTTTATACATTTAATAAAATCACGGTGGATTAGAATTTTATGATAAAAGTGGCGCACCGATGATTAAGAAGATTGTTGGAAAACGCGCGGGGAAAGGTCCAGGGAAAAAATCGACGCCACTGAAAAAGAAGAGGGGGGGGGGGGTCATAGAGGCAAATTACAAAGGGAGGATTACCGGCAGCTGGGCTACCAAGCAACCATGTCTCTTTTGGCTCTCGCGAGCGAGCGGGCCATCCACCGTTCCATTGCTCGAGAGCTCTTTGTCCTTCGACGCATTGGTAACATAATTATCGGAGTTATAGCAAGCCAAAAACCCAAGCATCCAAAAGGGGTGATGAGCGGTTAGACTGTGATACCACGTGTACTTACGCGCACGTGGAATGCGTCCATTAAGAGATTTATTGGCGAAGCAACACACAAACACAAGAGTCGCGTTCAATGATTTGAGAAATATTCTCAAAACATTTGCTATATAAAGAATAAAGAAAATATCGAGCTTTCTATTCGTATAATTTTTTATTGTGTTTATTGTAAAGATAACGTTTGCTTGTACTAATCTACTTTAGCACAACTTTACTATTGATAATAATTTTCTTTTCTTGCTTAGTTAACAGTTAAAGTAAAAATATGTAACCATGTATTATATTTTTACTTTAACAAGTAATTATAGTAACTATTAATTTTATACAAACTATATAAACGATATTATAATATGTATTATAATATTGTATCATGACAGTTAATTGTATTTATGTATGTGACATACATAGGTAAAATCTTAACATGTAGTAAAATGTTAAGCTAAAGCAAAACTAAAAATTCCTCGAAACCATTTTCTTTTTTTAAATTTGCACTTAATATTTACAGCACTTAATATTTACAAATACGCTAGTGATTAGGAAAAAAACATAACCGTGTGGTTAATGAAGCCAACTCATTAAGCGTGATTGGGAAAAAGTGCAATGGCTAGTATTTCATTCGTAGATATAGATTACAAAATGTAGCTTTATGTAGTTTTATGTAGCTTTTATGCTGCTAATTATGAGCCTAACATGATATAAATACTTTGGTTAGTTGAAACGTTTTTGTTCGCGGATTTCACAACGGCTCGGCGCCGCTAACGTGTGTCATGTTTCCTTCGAAGCAATACAAGGAAAAAGAGACAGGAGGTCTATTCATTCTCTCTCTCTCTCTCTCTCTCTCTCTCTCTCTCTCATCTATGAGAAATGTCAGCCACTTGAATTCGAAAGTAAAATAATTTGAATCTATATGAAGTGTTGTCTTGCGCGTGAGTTCTTTGCGCTTTTAATTATTTACAACTGTTTGATAAATCTTAATTTTTAACAATAATGTTGAAACATTATATTGTATAAGTATTAACAATGTAAAATTTATCAGAATGATCATTATGAATACAAAATGATAGCTTAAATATGTTCAATTTAAAATTAATTTTGATACAAATCTTAAAATTAAATTAATTTTAAATATATTAAAAATCAAATATTTAAAAAAATAAGGGACACCTTGTATGTTCGAGACGTTGAAAATGCCGGTGTACAAAGAACGATTAAAGTTATCTCATTATACTATTTTATTGCAACTTGCTGAACGGCACATTCACTTAAATACAAGTTTTATGATTATTTCTTCACGGTATGAAAGGAGTGAGAAAGGCAAGGTCGATATTTTTTAAAAAACTAATTTTTATGCTCTTTAAAGCATTGTAATGTTTAATTTATTTTTCCTCATTTTTTTTGTTTTTATCTATTTGTAAGATACAATCTCACAAAATACATATTCCTTATAAAATATTTTTTTTCAAATAATAAGATATATTTTTTCAATTATCGAATTAAAAAATATATGCTAATTAAATATAAGAGTCTTCAAATAATTTAAAATATCAATATTATAAACATAAAAGTCAGATAAAAATATTTCTGCGATGTAATTTACATGTTTTTCTAACGTAAGTATTTTTTTAACTTACTTTTTATTCTTTTAGAGTTAACATAATTACTAAAAAATTGTGGTTTAAAATTGTATTTTAATTTATACAAGAGGCAAATCGCAATCGAACCATTATTTTTATATATGAATGTCGGCATATTTGTTGTTAACTTTTGAAATATTAAAAGAATATGATTTTTTTTAACGCAGTAAGCTCTCATAACAATCCAAAAGGACACAAAAAGCGTGTGAAACGGGTTGTGGTCTACCGGAGTGATTCCAATAATTGCGCTTAATCCTTAGGGTGGCGGCACGCGGCCGACAATCGTGGATGAGTCCCCGGCAACCCTCTGTCTTTCTCTCTCCACCTCTTGACCATTTTCTCCCGCTACTACTAGCTTATTCCAGATTCCCTTCAGAAGTGTTAGCAATGATTATGATGGGATTTATTTCAATAACAGAGGCACATCGCATTTCTGTTTGTTATAATCGACGACACACTCGTCTCACACGCGGCATATTCCACATGTCACCAGCAACAGTCAAGGATATCGTCAGGCATAAAAAATTTATATATCGTACTGAAATGTATTTGACACACAGAATCGCTCAATTAAAAAATATAAATTATAAAAAACAAAATGTGTTTTTCAATTTTAATAATTCAGTTTATTTATTAAGAGACAAATCTGTGAACAACTAATCGACGTTAATCCTACCAACTTTACCAAGTTGACAGGCAATGTTGTCAGCTGAACAATGAATAACAAAACGCTCGCGGGTACGAAAGCGACGTTAGATATTATTGGACCCTGATCTTTGAGCGAAGTTACTGACCCTGTTCCAAGTCTTCAATACCATTGTGAGGAAAAGCCAGACCGGAAAGATTCAGCATGGCCGACTAATAGTAGCGGCCAATCGCTGCACTCTTCATGACAGCTGCGCATCCCTCGAAAACTCGCTCTCGCTCACTGGTCCCTCTCTTTGCTCGCAGCCGAGATGCAGTACGGGATCGGGGGCCTAACTTTCTGATTTTTGCCTTACGAAGTCAGCCATTGTGAAAGGGGGCCCGTTCGCCCGAGTATCAGGCTGACGTACGTGATCCTTCATGTGGTCTTAAGTCGTAGCCGGTCTCATAATTGTCTGTCGCACACACGTGCTTTTTAACATCTTAAACGCGCGGGGGTACGGTCCTTTGGAACACCGATGTCGCAACACAAGGAAAAGGGATATTTCTGAAAAGCTGTCATGGTGTCATGTGATGTTTCTATTTTACGAGAGATAGAAATTGCGAAATAAAAGCACGAAAGCTCGCATTACCAGGCTTTTATCTTCAAATACTGATAAAATTCGATTGATCTTAGAAATATTAGTTGATAATAATTAAAATTGACATCCTTTTGCACTATGCAATTTTTTTTTAAAATTACATATTAAGAACAAAATAAAATATTTATTAAAATTCTAAAATGATTATAGATTAAAATTAATATTATTTTTTACAAAAAACCTTTTCCGGGATCTTGTTTGAGTAATAAAATATTTGGCTAATTGCATTTATATCTGTTTTTAATTAGGAAGAATATAATATTCGATACTTTTTTTATGCAAGCGTATATTTTTTCTTTTTTTTTTTAAATCATAATTACATCACTCGTATATTTCATTATGTATCTTGCTTTAATAAGGCTTCCGTTAAAGTCTACTTAATTATAAACTTTCGTAATTAGCATACTGAATATTAAAAACCAACCTGTTTATGCAGAAATAATATATGTATATCTATTTTACATACCATAACTTTAGTTATGTAAGTAGTTGCTTGATATAATTACTAGATTATAGTGCTAGATATGAATGTATATTCGATATACTTAGTTTTGCATAATACATATATAAGCAGATTGTAGGCGGAAACCGTTTATGTAATATGACTAATGAATTCAATCACTCGTGCACTACATTAAATTAATATATATAAGGCTGTCTTATATAAAGTATCTAAATGTTGCGTAAATAACTTTGACAGCGAAAATTATTATATCTTATATTAATACGTATACTATCGAATAACGTAAAAATTTCATTAAATATTTAATTATTTAAAATATTTATGTGCTTTTACATTTAACTTTGCTAATTTCAATGTATATAGCAACTTTTATTGCACTTGTTTAATATAATACAATCGAATTCGCTGTGAGATTAATATTTAAATGTTTACACACAACACACTTGAACTATGAAAAGTGGCGACAATGTTTTCGCAAATCTTTTTCTATCTATATATTCTTTGTAATATTCACAAAATGTTTGAAAACGATTACTCCGGAATACCGTGTGCATACGGATTTCTCTACTATTGTTTTGCCGGATCGCATCGGGCAACAAGGGAATCCGGCAGCTGGAAGTATTCCCGCGACTCTGGCACGGCTTCTCGCGACTCGGCACGGCGCTCGCAATTCGAAATGTTTCGGTGCTCGGTTGAATTTAGCGCGTCCGCGCCGTAAGCAAGCATCCCGAACAGCGCGTCTCACTTCGGCGAACGAATATTTGCACGTGCCGGGCGTTTCGCGTCAGGAATTTAATAAAGCGAAGTCTCGGCTCCGTGAGTCCTGAGGTGGGCCGAATGCGTTGCGTTGCGTTGCGTTACGTTGCGTTGCGTTGCGTGCCGTGCATCCGCGTTTTAAGCGTACCACTAGAAAACGATGGTGACGACGATCTCACCCCACAGCTCGCCCCCCTCGCGCGGGCCCACTCACTAGTCACCCTCCTTTTACCACCCCCGACAATTCTGGGCGCTCCTGTAAAATGCTATCCGGCTCCCATTGTCGCTTCCCGCTGCTGATGCGTCCATTATGTCTACTTGGCTGATGGGAACAGATTATGTTGGTCGCTGTCATTGAGGGGCTCATCACTGTGATGACACTGATGCTCCAGGCACGATGGAGGGTAGAACGCCTGTTAGACGCATGCTTATTGTTCGAATAAATTATATCAGGGGCAAACCGAGTCTTTTCGTAAACGGCAAGGGCTCGATTTACATCGCTTATTTTTTCGCTTTTCTTAGTTATTCATACTTAGTACTCATACTCTACGATATGATAATGAATCGAGACGATGCTAGCAAGAATTAAAGATTTCAAGAAGGCCGAAGAATGTGTCCGTTGGATTCACTTAATTATACAGGTTTTTTTATAAAAAATGGCAAACAATTCAATTTTCTTACGTCACATCTACAAAAATTTGAATTATTCGTATTAAAATTAAAATATATTTAATATTCATTCTTTTTTTATACAAATTATTGTTTTGAAATTGACAAATGCCTTTTAATAAAATGAAATAGCTTTTTTGACCCAGATTGAATCAGTGACTGTGTTACAGATTTTGTCGTCAGCTCTAAAGGATTAGCTGAAAAACCTTTAGTTTTTTAATTTTTTTCTTTAATTCTTGTAAAGATGCGTTAAACTAATATTATATCAACATTCTTAATTTAAATTAATAAAAAGAAGTAGAACAATAATGTTACATGAAAACATTTTTAATTTAGATTACAGAGTTATAATTATGTATTGTAATTTAAAGAAATATCTCACTTTGGTGGATTACATGACCGCTAATTGATTAGAATAGCGGTCGCGTATGGAATGCGTTTTCTATTTTGTTACCTCAAAACAAAGCCAACAATGGGCCACAAAGCAAAGCGCAATTCGTGAGAGGTCACTTGAGCGGCATTGACGCGATCTCTCTGGGATTTTCTTTTTCCTTCTCTCTTTCTCTCTCTTGCTCTGTTCCTCTTGTCGTCTTCAAGGATCGGCGACGAAATCGAGATTGTAACATATAGTCGAGTGCCCTTTGTACGAGCACCAGTACGTCACCATCGTGGGGCGCAATTACATCGTCGCCCCATTGTGTTCGAGTTGCGTTTTGTTACTGTTACTTATACGATATGGCAATATGTATATCGGGATCAGGGACGATCGGTGTTATTGTTTTCGAGATTGTTCCTCGGAATGAGCCGCACGTTCTTGAACTGTGCCGTGTGTTTTTATCGCGGGGCGGCTAGGATGGCAAGGTGTTGTCCAATGTTGCATCGGTGGGAACCGTTGGCAATTCGAGGTGGTTTTGGTCGAATTTAGTACATCCGTCGTAAGCAAGCACGTCCATCGCGTGTTCGATTAAGTTTTAGCGAATATTTGCACGTGCCAAATGTTTCGCGTCAGGAATTTAATAAAGTACAAATTAACTGCATATATACATATACGTACGACCCATTGAAATCGCCGATCACTTTCACAAAATTTCATAGAAATTATTTTAAACTGCTAAACAAATTTTGTTATAATTTTTATGTGTGTATTTTTATGTTATGCGAAATGTTTCAAATTGTGGACATTTTTATTTTTATTTTACTGTACACGTTGTGTACTTTACTGGAAAGAATGGTTTTACTGAAGTGTCTAAAAATATAGTTATATTATAAGATTTTATATTAGTTATATTATAAGAAGTTATATTAGTCATCTTATACAATAAGATTAAAAAAACAATTTTGTTTGAACCATTAAAATAATAAGTAGGACGCTCAAACAAGTTGTTAAAATGTTAAAGCTTTTTGCAGCGTTGTCGTCAACGTTTAAGTGTTTTATATAATTATTAAGATGTCCAACAAAGTTATTTTTAGATTTTTTTTAGATTTTAAATACTTTAGTAAAACCATTCTTTCCGTGTATATAATTTCTTAAAAGTACAATATAAATAAGATAAGATTATTGAAATGATACTCTACAGATAAAAATAATACTCTGTAGAATGTTTAATATTGTTTTGAAAATATATAATTTAATAAATATATAATCTGATATATTAAAAACGTTATTTATATTGATACACAATCTACATATGCGTATTATTCGTGTACATCGCGGAAGCTTTTATTTTAACTAAAGAAATTCCATAACACCAGGCCTATAGACCTGTGACGTTTATAATGCCGCCTCTCTGTTACCGTCATTGTTGCTACTGAAGTAGCTCGTCATTGTTCAGAACTCCCAGGATTATTATTCACTCAGTCGGAAACGTTACAGTGTTACTTGCTGAAGAGCGTTGGCCTCCTCGATTACGAGAGTAGGCTCCAGGGGTGCAGGGAAAACAAGCGAGTTCTCTCTCTCTCTCTCTCTTTCTATATATCGTTCTTTTTTTAGCAGACACTTTGTACGAGAAATGGTAACATACGGCGGCTTGAGAGCTTTATTAAATCGAGATGTTAATTGGGTGCTGCGATATCGCTTCTCTCCGTCTCTCTTGCTTCACACATACACCCCTCGTCACTCTCACAGCTCAGCGATTTAACGTAATCGCCACCATGTTAACTCGCGATTTTGATTAAATTTGTTAATTTTAAATTTAATAATGATTGTCTTAAATTTAACAAACATTATCTACATTATTATTTACATCATTTAAAGATATTAAAGACGTTATTTTCTCGATATGAGAAAATGAAATTTACATATTAGAAGACTATATTCCAAATTTTAATTAAAGTTTTTTTCACAATTTTAACATTGTAGCTGTAAATTTAAATGTAAAAATTTCACGTGAACACACGTTTTATTAGAATTATCCTAAAACAAAATACAAACAATTTAATTTAATCTAATGATGTTTAATCTAATGATGTCTCCTTGATGTAGAACTTTGACCTCTCTAAAATACAAAAATCGAAAAGAAAATAATTATGAAATTTATGGGTAAACCGATTGTTTGGATGACCGATCTCGAATTAAACAGTAGCCGGCCAAGCGTTAAACCGCGTGTAGCGAAATCCTCCAAAAAGTAATCCTCAAAAAGGTTGGATTTAAGGACAAAATAGCCAGACAAACATTCCACCTTAACTCTCGTGAAAGTTGAATAAGCTAAAAATGACAATTGTATTCTCCAACGTCTTAATTTGCAGAATCTTTCAAGAATTGTACCAATAAGTATAAAAAGTTCTAAAAAATATATTTGGATAAAAATCATATATCGAACATCTTCATATTCCATAAATTCTAAAAAAAAACTTGCATTAAAAGAAAGTAAGTTATTTTATTAAACTGTGTTCCAAAACTTATTGCCAGTACTGAAAATCTATAGTTTGCGTTACATGCATTACTGTGTATAGATTTTCATTAACAATAAATTTTGAAACACAGCCTTAGAAGCAATAAATAAATAGAAAAGGTCGTGTAAGTAAGATACTTATAGAATTATATTGCAAATAGGTTTACTTCTCCTCTTCATTGTCAATATTTTCAAATATTTGGTCAACTTTTGTGCAAACTTGCACACCGTTCGAACAAGGAGGATAAAAATTAGAATTGACATAAATATATTTAGGCATAAGGAAGTACTAGTGTCACTAAGTGGCAACACTCGAAGGTTCGCTCAGGTGAGTAACAAGAGTTGTTCAAGCATAGTTGAACTGAACGACGTCCTGATATTATTTCACATATCCCGCATCTCGCAATTTCGTGAGAATATTCTTTAGTGTTTTTCAAACATATATTGCAACTGACAAATTCTTTCTAGATTTCGTTTCACATAAATTCTCTATTTAAATTTTATTTCAATAATCTTTTCGCGTTATATGTAAAATAATTGGAGGACAAATATAAAATGAAGCTCGGAAGGATCTATCAGTGAAAAATATCAAAAAGCCCATCAAAGCCTACATCGGCTGTTCGGATACACAGAAAACTTTTTATTTTCGTATGAATGTAACAAAACGAATAAAATAAACATTTCAATCCTTCAATTCGGATTCTTATCAATATAAAATATAAATAGAAATTACATAAGTAACGTAAATTCAAGATGATGATTCCCAACAACTTAGCTCGTTCTTCTTTATCTAAATGCTTTATCTAATTTGGCATTTTTATTAGTTTTGTTACATTTATACGAAAATAAAGAGTTTTCTGTGCATCCGAACAGCCGATATAGGCTCTGATGGGCTTTTTGATATTTTTCACTGATAATTGGAGAATAAAAATACTCAATGTGTAATTAGGAGTTGAACATCCTATTTAGTTAGATTTAGTTGATATTTTTCTTTGATTTCTTGTTTGCGTAGAGAATTAAATAACAACATAAAGCAAATTTGACGAAAGAAGACGATGTAATAAAGATCTTGAAAAGAAAATCAAACTTCTGAAATAACAGAGATCTCCAACATAAGACAGCCATTGACAAAGACATCGACATGGGTCGATTTAATCTTAAATCCGTCAACTCAGACTATTTGCTCGGATGATTACATGTTGGCTTACAAGACAAGAAATATACAAGAAAATGTACTGACAGTTCGATACGGTTCTTTGTGGTCCTCCTTCCGATTATAGGTCAAATCACCGTGAAATGCTACGTATTCTGTTGACCTCAACAGAACACAACAGCCAGGTAAATTTTTGAACATAAAATCCCTTTGCGTTTTCTCCGCTACTATAATGAATGGAAGGTAGATCTTTATCTTCTTCAGTCGCGCTAGATTTTCATAAAAGCACAAACAAATACATCTAAAATAATTATGTTGCGCTATTATTTCAATACTTGTAAATATTTGTAATGGACCTTAAGATGTGTGTAAAATTATTAGGAAATATGAAAAAAGAAATAAAGATTGTAGATGCATAACATTTTATTTACATATGTTGAAATCCTATTTATATACATAATTATGTTTTCGACATGTGCATCTCAATAAGATATTATTCTATATTTAGTTATCTTGATTAGATAATTAAAATGTAACGAAGATGTATCATTTTTACACTTGTATTTACACGCGTTTGTATATTTTCTTTAGTTTTCAGTAGATTCTTTTCATCGAAGCATTTTATTCTTAAAACATTTTAAACAAATTTTTTAAAACTAATTTTTTTGCACAACTCCAAAGCCTTGAAAAACGTAAGTTATCTTGTCTCTGTATGTCTTAATAAAACTTAAATCTATTATAATCATTCTATTCTCGCATTAATATTTCACATAAACTACATATTTTTTTCGATTATATAATCGTATCCCAATTGATGTCTTTCTTTTTTTTTAGCATCGAATTCGATTGGATGCACTGATATACAGGTGTAATTGGATACACAATACACTGCAGATTAAGACTTATTATCTTATGAAATAATATATAAATAGAAAAAAGCATTATATAAAATATAAATTTTGATCAATTAAATGTTTAATATATATTTAACTAAACAAATGTGATAATTTGAGTTATACATTGGACAAGTTCAAATCATTTATATATATGTTTTTATGTTAATGTTAATATAGATGCTTTTAATGTGCATCAATATCACTACCTACATACTGTGGCCAATCGAATTCTCAATAAAAACTAAACATAAATCAAAACTAAAATTTTCCAATAAAATTGTAGAATATTAATACATTAATTGCATTTGATGCAATTTATGTACTAATATATTAATAAAATTAACATAAAATTGTTTACATTCTTTCTTTTAGAGCAATGAAAAGAATAAAACAAAAATAATTATATTTAAAAAAAAGATTCTCTTTCTCTCTCATATAAATAAAATACTTGATATTGAAGATTTAAAAAATCTTAATGGGCCAGAATAAAAATATAATAAATAAATGCTTTCCTCAATTTTCATATTGCTTTGTCAGGACGGATCCGTTGTGTTAGGACGCCTTGTATACGTCGCAAATAATCCTTTCGATCGGAATCACGCCAATAGTTGTCCTGAAGAAAAGTTCCTCAATAGCATGTGCAGATACGGAGCGCAGGGTAGGTAGTAGTAGTAGCAGCTTATTGAGTCTAAGGGTTCCGTAAGAGGCCCCACTGAGTCGTTGTCCTAAAGCTAATTGGGCACTGTCCATCAGCCGAGCGACGCAGACCGCATCCCTGAGTCGACTTCCGGGACTAGGTGAGTTACTGCTCGTACTCCTACTGCTGGATACTGGTTCATTATCTAGACCGGCTTTGAAGAGCACTATCGCTCTGATACAGGCAAATTCGTGTTGATCTAGGTTCATTGCGTGAAAGCCGGCCAGAGTCTCCCGGAAACGGTTCACTTCGATAGCAAGCCCGATGCTTTGAAGATTCAACGGTAGTAAAGGTGTGGGATCCAGGGTTGGTATCATTTGCGCGGCGGCTAACAGAAAAAGCTCGCGCCAGGAAGACTCGAGCAACGTCAGCTGGTCCTCCATTATGAGATTCGTTCCCGACACCAAATCTCGCGCCCAGTGCACGTTCAGAAAGAGTAATCTCGCGGCCTGCTCGCATATAGACTCAGGATTGATCGAGGGTATAAACGGCAACTGCAGATTCGGGATATTCGGCATCTAAAATAGATAATGCCTTCAATGTTTTGTCGCTGTTAAAAATACATTTTTTAACTTTCCTTAAGTCAGAAACGTTTATATCTTGCAAAAGTATTTAGATCTTATAAAAAAATTTGTCTAGACTTTATAAAAAATATCTAGAAGATATATCGCATTTCCATAAGGAAAGTGACACAAATTGAAATTTTTTACTATATTTAATATATTACCAATTTTTATCAATTTTAAAATACGTAATTTTCTTTTTTCTCCCAAATAATTATATATTTTTTATGTTACTTTTCTTAGAGTACCTATGCGATATATAAATTCTCTAAAAGAACATTTAGAAAAATTAAGCAAAATTAACACACTATATTAGATATTAATATTAGGTGCGCAACTAAGTTCTCGCTGTTATTTTGATGAAAATGCAACTTTATTGTGAAAAAATGGCTTGGAAATGGCTTTGCGGGGAACTCCTAATACTGAAGCAAACTCTTCTTGCGTTTGGCACGGATCCTCATCGAGCAATGCCTCCAATTCAGCGTCTTCGAAGGTTTTTGGCCTTCCTTCACGCGGACGGTCGTTAACATCGAAATCACCGTTTGAAGCGACGGAACCAATCTCGTTGTTTCACTTAGAGCAGCATCTCCGTAAACTTTTTGGAGCTCTCTATGCGCTTCAGCCGCCGTTTTCTTCGAATGAAAGAAGAAAATCAATACTTCCCGCATATGACGATTATTTGGCACAAAATCAGATATTTTCACACAGCCAAAAGAATATGACGTAAAAACAAAATCACTAATGTTTCAAAGCGGTTTGTTTACCATATGTCTAAGCTTGGTTCATGACGTTTAAGTTATGTCAGAATCGACCAGCACTTACTGCTGGAGCCATCTGTTGTGACAAACAGCGGGAACTTAGTTGCGCACTTAATATATATTAGATGCAGACATACTTTCGATACTGTCAACGCGTTGCAATACGCCGGATGCGGAAGGGAGGGATGGGGCGATGGTCCAGGCATGGAGACGCGTGGTTCCGATGGCGCTTTAGGCAAAACAAGATCTAAAGCCGTTGGTGCTGAGGCTACCATGCTATTCATGATTTCAGGTTCCTTAAAATATAGAGCCATTTGTCTACGAAGTGTCGAGTTCCGTGGGCCTCGTTCGTGTTGCACAGCTATGAAAAGTGACAAGTAATATGTTTTCTCATTTAGTAATGACTTTTAATATGTTAGCAAAGTAGAGAAAAGTATATAATAGCTGAAATGTTTCAGAAGAGATTTACTAAAAAAACATTTTTAAAAAACGGCATGAATGGAAGTGTGAACAGCTAGAACGCCTCAATTACCGTCTTTGTTCATGCCGGCCTGAATGCATTTTGCCAATCGGCAGGCACGACATTGATTCCGATGAGTCTTATCCACCATACAACCCCCCTCGGATTTTGCCTTGCACACATATTGACGATTCCGTCTAATAGATCGCTTGAAAAAGCCGGCACATCCGTCGCAAGCAAATATACCATAATGCTTTCCCGAAGAGTGATCCCGACATACTTTACAGGGTATATCATAAAGAATGCGGCCTGAAACGGAAAAAAACATTTCGTAAAATGACAGTAAAATAAAATAATTTCATCTACGTGCAAAATTAATTGTTCCCAAAATTAAATTTAATAAGATTATTTTATTGACTTTTCTTGTAGCAATTAGAAAGATCTGAAAAATATACAAAGTGAGTGCAAGCAACTTGTTTCTCCATATTATTGCATATTTCAACAGGTAACTATCCCTTTAAAGAAATGTTAGCATAATTTGATCCTCTTGATTGACGCGACGTTTTCGCAAGGCAGCGACTTTGGTAGTCCATCGAAGGAACGCGCTGACGTGGAGGAGACACTTCATCATTCCCTCGTCAATCAATCCGATACAGGCTTCGCGTCAACTTCATCGAGCTCAACGAAGAAGCCATTGCCGGCCAGTGAGTAAGCATGCCATTGTCGTTGACAATCGGTGGAAAGGGGACGTTAATCTTAGTGAAAATGCCGGTATTTTGGTCGAAACCCGTTTACTAGCAACAACACGAGTCTGCTGAATGACGTTTTGGACGTGAATGGATCGATTTGTCGCCAATGGTTCACGCAGGAGGGAACGTGGTACAATGTGCGTAGACACACGCATACGGAGGGGAAGTTGGGGGTGCATGCGTTTGTAATGAGGGTACCAACTCCTTGTCATGGGCTCCGCCTACGCCATTGAGACCGACGAGATTGTGAATGGACCTGAATAGGCCGGATGTGGCTGCTGCATTCAGTGGTCCTAAGTGAGCAGCCAGAAACACGATATTTTGCTCGATATCGGGTCTCCGATCTCTCCCGTTGATTTCTTTATCTCTCGTCGTTATTATAGTCGCGATGGCGGCTAGTGCAAGAACAACATGCCCAGAACTCGTTTAATATCTTAAATCGCCAGTGTCGAATGCGCGCGCGTGGTAACTATCGTGCAACAACCTGTTGATTGGTGCATTCTAACTGGCGACGTATGGCACACAAAAAAACTTAAATAATAAGACATAAGAGTTAAGCAAATTCAACGTTTTAAACCCATTCTACGTAAGCGTGATCAATTCGTGTAACTTAAACCACTTACAACTACGTTCATACAATTGTAGATCGAGCTTTAGATTTGCTATAGTTTACATTATTGTCTTATGATCTCTATTACTGTGATTATCTAATTCGTTTACTTACTGCTTAAATTTTTTGTTTGTCTAATAAGTCGTCTACATTAGGCATTTAGAGACTCAATATGAGAGTAAACGCTCGCCGTTATTGATGTACTCTTCTAGATTTAAAGGTCTGATTGGATGATCTAGAAGAGGGCACTGATAGTGCGCACTGATATTAGCGCATCAGTATCAGTGCGCTCCTCGTCTTAATGAGGTGAACAGCAAGAAACATTGGCAGTAGATAAAAACATGACGATAACCCGCAATCTTCTGGTATCTTTGAAGATAATACCTGTGAAAACTTATCAAGTTAATTTGTTTTTAATGATTCATAGAGTAATCTTTATCTAATTCATTCATAGTAGGAAAATTACATTTTTTTAGTTGTGTCGCTTTCGAAGAAAGGGAATGACATAAAGTGTAAAATTTCCTCGTACACAATAAGTATACGACATGTAGACATTCTTCAATATTTTTATTTAATCATCGCACATTTTTATTGTACACCCGGAACAAATCGAAATCCGGGGAACCGAAAACCGTTTCGGAATCCCTTTTTTTAGTAAATCGAAACCGAACCGAACTGGTAAAATTTTACAGTTTTTTTCGATTTTTAATTTTTTATCTCTATCCTTGTTCTTAATCTTTGTTCTGCCTGTTCTTTCGTCCAAATCACTAATGTTCAATCCAGCTCTTTTAACAACTGGAATGCAAATATCCAACATCTCTATAATAAGAAATCGGGCGGGATTGCGAGACATAAATCTGGCGGGATCGCGTAAACTTTTTTTAAGATACTAGCATTTTTTAAATTTAGATCTTCCTTATCAACATATTGCAAGAATTTATTCTAAGTCATGAAATTCAAGAATACATATGTAGACTTTATGTAATAAGTGAAATCTATCCATAAGATGTAAGAAAATAAGATGTAAGAAAGGACCGAGAGAAATGTGCTTAAAATAATGTTTACGTAATTTTTGTTCAGAATCAGTTGACGCATTCAGAATTAGTTGACATTTTTTTTTGACTAGGCTCTCTACATTGAACAGGTGAACACACACACACACACACTCTCTCTCTCTCTCTCTCTCTCTCTCTCTCTCTCTCTCTCTCTCTCTCTCTCTTCTTTCCCTCGCCCTCCTTCTTTTTAATAGAACAAATTAAAAAAATAGTAAATAGAATAAAGAGAGTAAGAAGACCGTAAAAATCTGTTAAAAACCATTAAAAAATCGTTTATTGGTGAAAAAAAAACCGAAACCGGAATATTTATTTGATATTTTAATGAACCGGAATCGGAACCGAATCGAAAAAATCTTTCGGTCCTACATTATCCTATAATAAATATGCCTATTATCATCACATTTTATCATAAATTTACTAGGTGTTAGCAGTCCAATGTGATACATAAAACTTTGTATTCACTACCAGGCCTCAAGTTATACGTGTCTATCATTTCTTACATACTTCGATTGTCGGTAATGGCGATAAATCGAGAAGTTTCCCGCAGTCTCACGCACACGCGAGCCGCTCTTTTCTTTATAATATTCACGGTTAAAAGGCGCTCCCCCTTCTTGGCAGCGTACGTGATCGAGAGAAAAGGCCTCGGTGTTCCTGGAGGTAAATCATTAACGAGGAGTTACAGTAATGCGCAAAATGCGGTGCATATGTTGAAGCGGAAAGCAGACGGGTTGCGGCCGGAATGACAGGGCTGGGCCCCCTCGGCCCTCATCGCGACAAGGAATGTCCACCTTTTCTCTCCCTTCCCAGAAGGGAAACTCCAGGACTCGCGCGTGGACACACGCGTGCACGCGTGTCCACGATCGCGGGCGCGCGTCGGAATCACGCAACGCGTTTCTGCATACTCGCCGTCACGTGGTCGTATGAAATTTGCAGTCGGCTCCCGAGTCACTCGCGATTGAATTTTTCATCGTCGAGGAATCGAGGAATACGCGGCTGTATTCCGCTCGGGTGACGATCATCTTCCTTCTGTGTCACGCGTCGCGTCAAATATTCATGCGATATTTATAGTAACAATTGCGAACGGACTCTTCCTCCGTGTCCTCTTCGCTGAAGTAGACAAGAGGGAAGAGAGGAAGAAGGAGAAGAAGCTTAGGGGAGGAGAGAAAGCCCCCTTTACGGGGTTGCTGTAAAAATCGCGTGAATGTTTGATGAGGCGCGTGAATGCGCGCAAGCGCGCGTTTTCAATCGCGCATATATGAGAAAAATACTGTCATTAGTCCGGAGGTGTGGCTAGCGAAAAGAGGGGAATGTAAAATCGTACGTTTGGCGTACGAACACGAAGACGGTAAGTATCGCTCTAAAGCGCGAGCACGTGCTCCCCCATATCAATTATTTCATTTGAGCCGTGGCCACCGACGAAAACGGTCCCGAATGTCGCGTCAGAATGTTACGTCAGAATTGTAAACTTCAATGGAAATCGACACGTGGATACGTGGAACATCCGATATCTGAAATTCGGTGGCGAAGGGGAATAGAACCTGGGTTTCTGCGAATATATAGCCGGATATGTAATTCACCGTGGCTAGTGGCAGTCTTTATTTCGGCTGGCGTTTTCTCTTTCTCTCCCCAAAAACCGAAAGTTGCTACTATGTATCGTGATCACGAAATTAAGGGAAAAGTTTGTGTTGCGCGCATCCCCATCGGTGCACATTCGCATGCAAAGGGTGAACGAAAACAAGAGAAAGGTAAGAGAGAGAGAGAGAGAGAGGGGACGGGGGGGGGAGAAAGGGGAGAAACGCGGCGTAAAATATGTCCTCCAGCCAAACTTTCGTTGTACAAAATTACGAACTTCATCTAATTGCAAGGGGACTGATAGACCGAGTCTCCAATCCGTAAAACGCACGTGACTCGTTTTATGCTCGGTGGCGACGCATTATTGTCGCGTCGCCTCACTGCTCGAACGAATTTTGTCGGCAAAAAATAACCGCCCTGCCGTCAAACTTTTTTTCTATATTGATCTTCTATGAATTTTACTTTGTAATACATTTGCATGTGTCGACGGGAATAAAATCTCTTTCGAAAGTCATTATTTATGTATGTTGTGATTACATATCTATTAAACTTTTTAACATCTTAACATTTCATTCATAAAACGTTAATATATTAAAAAGAATTTTGTATAATTTTGAAAGAGAGATATAAAGAATCTTGTCTATCATTAACTTATTATTATGTGTTCATATGGTTTACAATAATACATATTAAATTATTTATTTATATATATTAAAAAATAAAAAGGGAAGATGTTAAATGAAATATATACAAAGTGCGGAAAAATTTATATAAATTTATGCTCGACAATTAAAAAGTTATAAACTTTCAAAGATTTAGAATAGAACGCATTTTTTGTATAGTAGAAATATTTGAAAAAGTTCTACAGTCATTAGTTCGACAAGTTCGATGAATGGAAGCCCGAATTCTTTTAGAAGGAAAAATTTTCAAACATTTATTGTTAACTATAATAATATTAATAATATTAGTTATTATAATAGTTACAATAATTGTTCAAAAATGCTTGATTCTGAAAGAATGCAAACTTCCATTCATCGAACTAAAAATTTTTTAAAATATTTTTAATATTTCTACTGTACTAGAGAGACAGTAATAAATGCATTCTGCTAGTAAATTTTTAAAGCCTATTTAGAATATTTTAAAATATTTTAATGTTTATATTTTTTAAATTTAGCATTTTCGGGCATAAGTTTATATGAACCTACTTAATCTTATTAACATACTATATAATTTTGGTCTCGATATACGGAGCGAACATTCTGTATATCTGTTTACCATAGTTATATTAAGGAAAAATCATCGCAAATGATAGAAACAGATATACATATGCAGATATAGTTACGCATAATTTTTTGTAATATTAAATATAATGACTTGTTTCCCATCGTTCTATCATTTCACGCGTCATCAGGTGGCTCGCGGTAAACGAGCATGGGAATGTAGTGACATGTGTTTTAGCCAACCGCTTGCTATCAGTGTATGTTCACATATAATCGATCTAGAGCAATATCTATCCGTCATCTGCTCGTCTCACAGACGCGAAACACCTTTCTGCATTTGCAAAGATAGACTTATCCCAAAAATTTCGAGAGACATCACAAAAAATCGAATTTTTCTTGGACAATACATCATAATTCTAAGAATCTAATTAATTTTATCTTATCATCAATTTTCGTCGTTATCATTACATACGTCTTAAAACAACATATTACAAATTATTTGTATGTAAAATAAATTAAAAAAGAAGGTGCTAAATTTAAATACGCTATTTATATTTATCTTTCTATTTACAATTATCATGTTATAGAAAAATCATTGCAGAAACAGATACGAATAAAGTTCATACACATAACTTTTCAAATATTTCAAATTTGTATAACCATATTTTAATTAGCCCGATGTATTACACTGATTGGAGACCAAATGACGCTGTGTTCAACCACCCGCGTCAACCTGCTAGTCGACCAGCACGGTGATTCGTTCTCGACGCATCGTTTTGAACCATCTGTCGTTATTTTCTCATGGATGACCTACGTTCAGGGATGAATTTTAAATGCATGGTGATTCGCTACATTTAAAGGCCACATGTTTGTTATTTCACACGAGATGAAATTAGTATGCCATGGCAGAAACCATGAGAATTGGCAATTGTAATAAGCATGCCACGATCGATAACTTCGATAGATTACGACAGGTATATATCATGAAAATGCGTGCATTGTAAGCTTTATTATTGTTTATACATCCGTCGATTGCAACCTTGATTTTATAAAATAAAGTTATAAACTATAGACCGGTATTTATAGTCCATTCTTATTTCAAGGATATCTTAAATATTTTAAAATGCTAATACAGCTCTACGATTGGTTCGTAACATCTTAGGATTGTACTTAAAACGATCTTAAATATAAGAATCGACAATACCGGCTATAATAGGTGACTCAGAATTTTTTCTGTGCATTGAAGACAATAAACGTGTCAAACTCGAAGTTGACTACAGGTAATTTGGAATTCAGGTAAAATCGTATAAAATCACTGTCGTTACTAATAGATGCTAGAAAAGAAAACAGAAGAAGGTAATAAAATTGTAAAGCAAAAGAAAAACTAATGTAACATAAAAATAATTTTCTATGTTATCAGAAAATATACATAAAGTAAAAAATACAAGACATTTCAAATTTTAATAGCTAATCCCTTCAGGGATAAACTAAGAAAAAATCTTTTTCTTAGAAGCTCGTAATTGCTTCATTTTGGAGAAAGTCGTAAAAAAATTAGGTCTCTTTTGTACTTATTTATTACTTATTCATTCAGACTTATTTATTCACATTGTCACTTGCATATATTGTTTAGAACGTTAGCGTCTTGCAATGTATTGTACATATTGCGTTTTTGCAGCCAACACTGATCTGGTAATACTGATAATATCAACAAACTGATAATGTCAACAAACTGCTGCCAGAAATATGATAAAGATTATATTGACATGCTTATTACTATCAGATTGGCGGTATAGACTGCATTTGGCGCTAAGCAGCATTTGGATTTCGGTTTCTACTACTCAGTTTCTGCTGCTAGTCTATCGATACATTGCTCCGCCCGCAGATACAATTCGGTTTCTGTCACCAATCTGCTTAAGTCCAATCTGCTGAAAGTTCTGTCGATAGAACAGAAGCAGAATGCGACCGCAATTATTGATGCCAGTCTACTGATATTTCCAATCAAATCTTCTGCTAACATTTTACTAACATTTTGCTTGCTGAATAAAGGCAATTTTCTATTGTTGCAATCTTTGGAAACATTTATCTCATCGGTGAAATTTTTTCACCAAAAATTTAATTTAAACATTTACCTAAAAATAAATAATATATATTTATATATTAATACAAGATGATAAAATAATTCTTTGTTAACTGTTACTGTATGAATAAATGCAACCAGTTTATATACGAGTAATTAATAAATACTAGGGTCATATTCAAAAGCCCTGCAGCTTATTAGATGGCGCCTCAAAGTTGTAAAGTGTGATAAGGACGAGCGCGCGAAAAAACAAAAATAAAAAATTATTAAATTAGATAAAGTTACAATTCTACGATTGCGCGATTTATGCGATTTATCCCTTTAAATCTTAGTTTTAAATACTCTCTACATTCGCATTTTTTGTAGCATTAAACAAAGTGAACATAACTCACAGTCTATGACTGACATTACAATCAAAAAGTATCATAAATAATAAGAGAAAAAAATTTCTTTTAGAAGAAGAAAAGAAGTTATAAATACGTTATTCATCAATTTTTTTCTTAATATAGATAATACTCAAAGAAAAAATTTACTTAATGGAAAGCTCGAAATAAAAAAAATTGTATACTCGAAGCATTAATAAAAAATAATACGCTAAATTTAGAAGTGTTTTATTTCAACAATTGTTTATACTAAAGGTATAAACATTTGTAAAATGCATGTAAATCTTTATAAAAATAATTATAGAAACTGTTATATATATATATATATATATATATATAAATTTCATTAAAAATTTGATTTAAGTAAGTCTAATATTATTATCATTATTAAACAAATTTTATTAGATATGATTTACTTATGTGTAATGTAAGACGTAAGATAAATTCTCTTCAGAATAACACAATCGTAGAATAATTGAGAGTCTATCAATAAAAAAAGTAAAAAATTAAAAGAAAAAAATTATTAAATCAAAATGGAGAATTTAGTACGCGGCAAATATATTCTATGCTCTCTAGGAGAACCATGTTAAAAAAAAATTTTTAGAATAAAATATAAAAAAATATACTTAAGCTTTCGATGATGTTAAATAAACATAAAATTGAGAGCTATTTACTTGAAGAAGCCGGCATCTTTGGCGGTGGAACTGACATATGTGGCATCTGTGACTCTTGATTCTGCATCCTGATCGTCACTACACAATAGTCATCGAAGAGGCTCAAGCGAGAGACAGAACCAATCGCACCGTGACACACAATGAGATTTTTTTCTCAAAGCCGGACTTTTCGGACGGCTCTTTCCGTGTTTTACGACATCACTTTCTGGCTGTGGCGGCACGCTAAGGACTAGCATCGGGGTGACTGAGAATCACCTTAGTCGAGACTTTTTGATGCCAAGCACCGATAGTGAACAGCTTTGATGCTGCTATATGGAAAACGGATCTCATTGGCCGAGGGCTTCCCTACCCTCGGCAAAGGGCGGATCTGACGAAAGGAATGGTTCGTTCCTAACGTTCGGGGGTTGAACGTCACCGCTGTGAGGCGACAGGGGGTTGCGTCATCATCCCCGCCACTGCTAATATCACTTTGCGAGAATCACCTTTGAACGAAGGTGAGAAGAAAGATAGCTTCCTCACACCTCTTACGGAGTTGGAAAACTTATCGTATTTTGTGTTTGTTTTCGGCACAAACAAATTATGGGTGGATAGAAATTAATTATTACTGCTGCAATTATTTGATAAATTAATATGTTAACTATAAATTCTAGTAAATTCAAAGAGATATCTATAAAATTTTCTAGTCCAGTACACACAGGCATCCCTGTACTTACGACAGGGTTATGTTCCGAGATTTTAATCGTACATCAAATATGTATAACACTAAATATTTTTTTTTTTTTTAGTATATGTAATATTTTTATTACTAATCATAAAAATTGCTCACAGTTTTATGAATTGTAAAATAGATAATTGATGCAGAGTGATTAATTGACAATTTTTCAACCCTCTAGAGTTGATGACGGGTCTTGAAACCAATTATAAATATCTTTATCAAAAATGTAAAACAATTCAATTTTCTTTATAGTATATCAGCAAATTTAAATTATTCTTATTTAAATATTTAGAAGAGACCGGAATCAGTTGAATATAGGAGTAAATAAAATAATCGAGGCTACATTAAAAATAAAACACGCGAGACATGCGTAAACGTGTCTCAACACGCAGCAGCGACTGTCACTAAGTCTGCTGTAACATCTTGTTGCGAATACATCTATGATAGAAGTTATGTCACAATTTTAAAAATCGTAACCTAAGTAAATATTTTTATTCTTAAAGTTTTTGTTTTATTATCATATGATTATCTGAGATATTTAATTTCTACTTAGATAATAAGTGTAATTCCTACTTAATAAAATCCAACAGGTTTTTTTTGTTTATGTATTTCTGTTATCGTATATTATTAATGTTTTTTAAAAAATGAACGGGGATAGTAGACTAATCACAGCATGGAACTGTATGACATTTAGTGACGACTCTTATAATACTTACTCAAAATTTTATTCCTTTAAAGAGATTTTTTTCAGTGATAAATATTATAAGTTTAGTTTCCCTCATGTCCAATCTCGAAAACTAGGCTTATTCGACGTGTTTTTGCACGAAATGAACAAATTTTGCAAAAAAAAGTATTGTTTGCCCTGCGAAGCGAATGTTTGTGTTTGAAATATATTTTTATAATAGTTTTATTAATATGTACCCAAAGATGTAGCTTAAAATATATTAATCATTATTTTAATAATCTTAGTCGAATTATCCCGGTCGAATTACCAAGGGCTCCCCTACTTAGTATTTATTTCTTTTTATACAAATTATGTTACTTTGATTACCTAAAATTAATTAGTATTTTTTAATTAATATAAATTAAACGGCTCTTATAGATTTAGCGTCAATAACTGTGTTGCAATTATTAGCGTCAGCTCGCCAAGAGGGTTAATATATAAAGCATCAAACCTATTATATCTGGATATTAAAATCTATCAAAAAGATTTCTATGAAATTCTCGTGTTTACGTTTTGCCTTGTGAGATAGTAGCTCACAATTTTGTGAATTGTAAAATTCAATAGATGATTTAATACAAAATGACTGATTTGATGACTGATTTGCATTGATATAGAAAACAGTAAATCTGTTTATTTGAATATTAAGACAAGCAGCTGTATTTGCAGCACCATCTAACAATTCTATATTAAAAATTCCCACAAAAAGTCGCTGGTCTAGTTAATAGCTCCTAATTCTGCGGCGCCGTAATTCTGGACGTGTTCTGTTTAGGACCGGAATTAAATCCCTCGCTTTCTCGCGGCCGTTGAGATTCGTTGATGCGTACGCTCGGAAGAAGCTCAGGTAGAGGGTAGACTTTTGTTGAAGTTTTGCCATTCAAAATGCCGTGGAGATACGTGGAGGAGGTTAAACGGTAGAGTGCATATACTTGGAATAATAGCGATGCCGCCAGATGCGCTGCGCCTGACTCCCTGACTCCATCTTGAATTATCTCGTGCTCGATCCCTATGGAGCTTCCCCCTTCGTGAACGTGTATATATGTATATGCGTGTGTATGTCGCGCGCGAAACAGGGTTGGGGCGCGAGCTGTTCTTACAGTCGGTGAATTACGCCAGGAATCCGTCATAACCAATGTAATATAGCGGAGATTGGATCTCTCGATGGCATATCACGCTCCCCCTCGGAAGAGTCCTTGAGTTGATGTTATCTTTGCAGATTACACCAGGTGTATTTTTATGATGCTTCGCAGGAAACAACATAAAGGCACTCATGAGGGTACTTTGATTAGCCTTGTAATTAATCGTGCGCGTTATGAATTCTTTTTATCGATCCAAGTTTTTAATTATTGAGAAGGAAAGATTCTTTTGACATTATTTCTAACGGAATAATATCTTTGATAAAATTAGAAGACGGACAATTTTGTTAGAACATTGTTTCAATATATTTTTTTTTAAGTTACTCCGAATTATTAACTGGTATTATTATCTTCCAATGATTACAAGATAAAAATAAATTGGAAATTACTTGAAGTGAAAAAGTTACATTTGTTTATAAATCTTTTATCATAAACGCGAATATTTACGTGTTTTTTTACGCGTTTTCGTAATCTTTTTTTAAACATTGACGTACTCCAAAAACTCCATGAATACGTAATAGCAAAAAATTTCTACACAAACGTATTTTTGGTTCAAGCTATATGTATATGTTTGCACCCTCGACTTGGACGCCATTGAGAGGTAAGCCCAATGCGGCCGAATGTTCGTCCGACCATGCATCGTTTTAGCTTTGATGCAATATGTTAGGATAAAACATAATCTACGTAACTGTCTCGGGAATACGAAGTCTAACAATAGCCATGTTGCTTCTCTATTTCTTGAAGGGAGGAAAGTTTTGCGAGACAAATGAGAGATTCGCTTTGTCAAGAAGGCAAACGTGTTTACTGCTACTAGAATTAGCATTTTTCTGCTGTAACTAAAAAAACAGTAATTAAAAATTTTCTGTCAATATTATTGCACAAAAACTGATGTATAACAGTATCTCGAAAAAAATATTTTTTATGACGATTTTTTTGGTGAATAAATCTGACTTTGATATATCTTGACTTTGATATATTTTCAGAACAATGACTTTAAGTAACTTGCAGAACATTTTAATTGTCACTTACTTTGCCCACTAAAAATATATAAAATAGAGTATGCGAACAAATATTAAATCTGGATAATTTAAAGTTATTGAATAAACTCTACATTATTTTTATGTTTATCATACGTGGAAAATAAATGTATAGGCGGGCAAGAGACAGAATTAATAAATTAAGTTATTAAAACCAGAAAGAGAGAGAGAGAGAGAGAGAGAGAGAGAGAAAACGATTGTGTTATAATGAGAGTTTTTATAAGATTCAAATAAAATCTTTAAATATTACTGCAGTTACAGTCAATAGCTACAGTGAGTTTGAAATATACTTACACGTGCGACACAAATTAAATTTAATAAATTTTTTACAGTTTTTAAAAATGTTTATTAGCATCATTAAATTGTTTATTAATTTAATTTCTATCTAATTATTACTAAGTTTTCTATTATTACTCAGTTTTAGTTCGGTATTATCTCAGTAGTTAGATTTCAATTTTATCAAAAATTGGCGCTTATATAGTTTATAGAGCTGTACATAATATACAGCAATGCAGGATATATATATATATATATATATATATATATATAAAATTCATTATCGCGCGACGTGAAATTATTAAACACAATCTAGCTTAGACCAAATAAAATATTGTCCTACTTAATTACATATTTCCATATCAACGAGTCAGAATTTTCTGATTAAATTTATTCGAATTCTAATTGAGATAACTGAAATTCTGATTGATATAATATTTCTGATAAAATATACTAGAATTCTTATTTACCAGAATAATTATAATTCAATCAGAATTCTAATTATCCCAACTAGAATTTTAGTATATTTAACCAGAAAATTCTGATTTGCCCATTTTCCACAAGAATGACTATTTAATCCAATTAGACCATTTTTCTCAATGCATATAATATATGGATATACATAACAAGTCCATATCCAACTTAGTGTGTTGAAAAAATGAAAGAAATCTACAGTTAGATAAAGAAATAAACTAGAAGTTTTCTAATGTTTCGTTCTATCTTTTATATCTCTATACATTTTCATCAGTCGAAAAATAATGACATAATTATGGACTATTTACATTTTGTTTTGACTCTTTTTTTATTACTGTGTAATTTCCTAAGTTTCAGGTAATGAAATATTAGGTGCCGAAATGTGTTAAACTGTACCCAAGCCGAACTCTGTTTTTTCTTATCCTTTCTTGTAGTTCCTTTGCCATGGATGCCGCCATGGCGTTTATAGGAATTTCTAAAAATTTTTATCACAACTGCAAGATGAAAAGAACCGATAGATTTATTTCGTTCTTACGTCGAAAAAAAAAGATATTATTAAATCTTAGTTCATCCTTATATTATAATTATTTTGATCGCTTTATACAATTTATTTTTGTGTAGAATATATGTTTTAATGCTAGCAAGAACTAGAATTAAATAATTTAATTAAAATTTATTTGATTCGTGACACTAGAAGGACATTAGAGTGTTTTATTTATTATCTTCAAGCAACAATTCAATTCTCACATAAAATAATTTGTTATAAATAATCTTTAGAGAAAATACATATAAGAGAGAAGAAAGTTTTTCGGTGGAAGCAAGTCTCTATTTTGTCTAAAGTAACATTCAAATGGGAGTGTACAAATACAAGTATTAGTTCTATAAATTGCACTTTTCTCAGAAAAAGGAAAAATCTTTTAAAAATAAAAATAAAAAAGTAAATATTATCAGATAGACGGATTAAAGAATAGAGGCTTATGAGAGACATTTTTATGTGACGAAGAGTGACACATGAAAATGAACAAAAGATGGATTAATTTTTACTTTAAAAAGTTTAGACTTAAGATATTTTACATTCTTTTGAATAATACATCTACTTTCACAAATCGCTCCTAATATTATGGTCATGTAAACAAATTAAGAATCTATGCTTTTATATGTCTTTTTTTTAGTAATATGGTAGAAAATATAATGGATATACATTTAGATATAATCAAATTTTATTTAATTTTATTTTAAATGTAAAATAACAAATAAGTTAATAAAATACCACTAAAAATATACAAAATTTTTAATTCCGTTTTTTAGTAGGATTATTGAATACAAAATTCTATTAATAAGATCTCTTTTCTTCAATCCATTTTAATTAATCATCAGAATTCTAAAAGTCAAATATTATGCTGTATTATTTTACTGTTCGGTACTATTAAATTTTAATTTTATACAACGTTCTAATTCTACATATACTTTTGATGATACATTCTTTTTTATTGATATCTAATAAACCTATACTACATGACGCAGCGTGAAAGATATGAAATTAGACAATTATAGTTTGCGTGATCGAGCAAATCGTCAGTTTGTCTATGGGAGACGTGAAGGAGTGATTAGAACAATGACAGAGCACCTACCTGTTGCTGTCTCCATTTAGATACCATCATGTACATCAGCAACGTTAGGATGGCAATATTATGGGAACTAACAAGCATATGGTCGGGTCAATATCGCATAAACGCGAGCTCGCATCAGTGATGCCCTCGCGTTTTACCTGATCGTTGGGGGAGTAAAGCGCCCTTTGACGATGAAATCAAACGAAAATCCGCCATATGCGCGAGCTCGCGCTTATGAGAATACTTGAGTTGCTGATTAAAGGTAATTTGACATGGGAAGTTTGCATGAAAAGCGCTTTGCGCGATGTATCGGCAGTTCACAAAAATTTCTCAACGGGTATACACTTTATAGTAATTTGTTAAATTTATTTTAACTTTCTATTTTTCCATAAAATTACGAAAATAGAAATATTATTCTTACAACAATTATTCTTACAGTTTAGAATCAAATATTTTTTTTCTAGTCAGACATTGGTAGATTTTCACCAAGGTTTGGTATAACAATACGTCGTAATAGTGACCCGTCGACTTTTAATCCCTTCCGGCTCTCCGGTGACCATGAAGTTCTCCATTATGGAAGACAGTGAAATGACGGAAAAAAACGAGAGCGTGAAGACGTTGACGTCCGTTAGTCGGCCGGAAGTTCAGTGTTATGAAAATCAGACGTCGTGTCAGTTGGTCTGGCATACGTAACGGACTTTTCACTGTTTTCTTCTCCTGTTCTCAAAGTGGGCGGTACAGAGTGTAGAGCGACAAGTAGTTACACCGGCTAGTAAATCAGAAATCAGAGACGGCGCACCTTGAGAAAGAAGATGAAGGAGCTTCTTGAGGAATACCTTATAAGACGCGCATCCATCCTGGGCGGAGACATCCGGTCTCTTGTTACGCATTCATCTATGCGCGAGAGACTGCTTGAGATTGTCGTTATATCAGAAGAAAAAGAGAGAGACATAGAAAGACAGAAAAAGAAAGAAAGAAAATGCAAGACATTCGGTGGGAACCATTCCTGAAACCAACTTGCAAAGGAGGATTTTATGATGCAACGTACTTTTGATGGAAGGATCTTTATAGTTTGATTCCTTGTGAAAAGATTAAGTTTCGGTTGAAGTACATTTAATATAACAATCGTAAAAAAATCTTGATATTTTTAACATAATTATATAAAATAATTTATATGACATAATTTTTATTCATAATTATACATTTCAATTTTTATCATAATATTGTTAAAAACATGGATGGATATTTCTTTAGCCATATTATATATTCATTCCTTTATGTATTCATCCCCTTGTTTACATCGATGTCATTTAATTTTTTAGCAAAATAATTTCTAGCAAAAAATTAATACGAAATAATTTTTACTACCTTTAAAATAAAAACTCTTGAATCTTACATATTCATGATTATACACGTAAGTGAAATTAAGTTGGGTAACATTTCTTTATTGGAATGATTTACTTTGAGATTCCTGCATTGCAATGGCCGACCATTTCAACGAGACCACTCCCACGTCGGACGCTTAAGAAAAATGTCTTCTTACGGATCATGTGGGCACCGTGCAGCATGTAAAAAGCATCCCCGTCAATTCTCGTAGTCGTCCACACTGACTGTGAAGCGCAGCTTTCAATGGCTGCTCTGAAAAAGCGCGGCGGCCCCGACCAAGTGACGTAACTCGAACCCGCTGTCAGCACTGACAGTGTGCTGACAGTCGATTCTTTGTCAGCATTGTCGATCTCATCTACTCTTACACTTATTTTTATCTCTTTCTTTTACTCGAGATAAAAATAAATTTTTTAAAAGCTGATCTTTTTATAATTGTTTGGATGATTGTAATCAGTGAAAGTTAAAAATATTCTCTTGTCCCCCATAAAAATTTTCTGTTATTTTAATCATTTTAAATAAACATCGATTAATACATTTTCTACTTTCATTTTAAATGTAAAAAAATGATATAAAGATGTAAGTTTAATAAAAATATATAAACGAGTTATTTTATTGTTCTATTCGATGAAATATACATTGGACATTTTATCAATTGAGATATCTCATTTTTACATTCAAATTAGATTACACAATGACTTTGATATGCATTAAGTGCGCATTACTTCTGTCATTGAAAAATATTATTAATATACAAGATTATATCTATCATCCTACATTATAATTTCTTTTTCAAAATATTGTATTTATTTTATTATTTTTTTTTGTAATTCTTTGTGTAGTTCTTTCTTTTCTGTCTCATTTACTCTTCTCCATGGGGCCACAATCTTCTAACAAACTCTCGTCATCCCTTTCACAAGTTGAACGTCTTTTTTCGCCGATTCTTCTTACCCTATTAACAAGTGCCCCCGTCGTTCTCATTTTCTTCTTCTTTGCTTCTCGAATTTCGACTGACGGCTTTTTCGTCTTCCTCTTTTCATTCGTATCCTCGCCAAGGCGATTCGCCTTTTGACGAAGTGCTTCTTTAGTTTGGAAACGTCATTCAATACTCCCACACAAACAAAGAGCTTCCGGAAGCGCCGTGAGATTTAACTATCTCACTGCAGGTAGTTGATGCTGGTTGTGCCAGCATTTACCCACTTCACGTCAGAAAATACACGAAGAAAACGCATTTCTTCGTTTAAAAGAGACAAAAACAAAGCGTTATTTTATTATACATGTATAATTTGATACTCAATCAGACATTCTGTTAAAAAGATGTTAATATTGCTGAAAAGCAGTAAATAAATTTATTGCAAAAAATATCACCTCGGTCGGGAGGATATAAAAAAATATTTAGTTAATAGGCGCTTGCGATGTCAAAGAGAAAGCGAGTGCTAGGGCAAAATATTTGAAAAAAATATATAAAGGTACTAATGATTGTGAAACCTTCGCCAAGTTATACATCTGACGGACAGTCGTAAAAGTCGGCGCCATAAGAATCATAAGATACTGTGAGAACTTCAGCACGTCGTAAAACATAGCGGAAAAATGATTCATATAACTAATATAACTTAGGTCACGTTACACATTTATTCAAGCTCACGCGCAGACGCGCACGCATTAAAAAAATATAATTTTATAATTAATTATAATTTGAATTATAAAATATTTATATAATTAATTCAGAATGAAAAAATTTTTACGAATTAAATTAAAAATTATTTGGCAAAAGTGAATGGATAGTAAGATCTTTTGCATCTATTCTGTATAGATAAATTACTTAGTTATCGTAAGTGTCATTAACGAGAAGCAGATAATTGTTAACCAGTAGTAGGTTTTATTAATCGGTCGCTATCAATCAATCCTCCAATTTTGTCGACGGAATGACGCGAGATAAACGAAAGATAGGAAGAATCCACGCGGTGAGATGTGATTCATACGAAGTATAGTACGCGGCGTTCTAAGGCAAGGGATGGCGTGACGAAGAGAGAAATTCAGGGGAGAATGTATGAAAAGGAGGGAAAAAACGGAGCGCACGTGTTTCTTGTATAGGAGCGTTCACACGAGGACCATCGTCCTCGTCGGTTAATCTAATCATTCGAATATAAGGTACATCATGTATACAGGGTGTTTCTTGCTACCTAGATTCTTTATAAACTATTTGTAATATAATTTTTGCTATAAACATAATCGCTGATTATTTAATTTAACTAATCCTATTGTTACAGCAACAAAAAATTATTAGTCTTTAAAAAGTTTTAGTATTAATTATAATAAAATAATATATGAAAAGACATATATGACGATTAACCTCTGCCGCGTAAATGTTTTGAAATACCTATTTAGCGTAAATGGGAATCGTTAATGTCCAGCATATTTTCAAGATATTCATAATTAAAAAAATTGTGTGTGAACAAAAATTACCCTCGGTTTCTACGGTAAGAGATAAGATAATTTATAAATATCTTTTCCCTTAGCGCTAAATGTCCTTAACATTAATTATTTCAATATAATTCTTAATTTATTACTTTGCAACAAGAAATCTGGAACAGCCTGTATATTAAGGTGTTCAGCATCGTTCCTTTACCAATTCCTTATCCCATGACGCCGCCCTCGGTTACGACGCCTGATCTCTATTCGCTCCCGCGGCATACGACATTTCGCAGCCGTGTCAATGCGACCCCCGTTGAGAATTCCATTATCGCGGTTACGATTTATGCCCGTCCCGACTCGCGAATGACGTGCGGCGCACTCCTCGTTGAGATGAAAGCGAGCATCATCATCCTGGTTCCCCTTTGTGCCTCGCCGATGGCGCGTGGAATGTATGTCGCAGGGCGTGGGTGGTTTCCATAAGCGACGCTATTTTCGCGCCATGCGACCTTACGCGGTTGGACATCGTCTGATTTATAGTGATCGAAAAAATGACGGGTTGGGAATCGCGCGATGTGTCCCGAATGTGATATTATACATCAATTTTTACACCACATTAATTAAGAATCACAAAATACAATTGAATGCATCGCGGATGCGTCCTAATTGTATTTTATGATTTTTAATTAAAAATTTCTGCGACTACATGTATTTTCCTTGAAAAATATATTTTAAAGCGAGAATACAGGTAAAACTTGGTAAAAATTCATTGTAGAAAAATTATCATTTGTCTTATTTTTTCAATTGTTACGTACACCTTATTAAAAATATCGAGAAATCTGAAGTAAATTTATATGCTATGAAAAATTAATACATAAAAAGAATATTGAAAAAAATCCACCTTTAAATATAAACATATCATATAATAGATAATGTCAACATGTGTGACGATTAAATTATTGAACTTATTATTAAGTAACCTATAAAAAATCAAATTCCGGTAAAATGAATTAATTTTTACATATAATAGTTTATAGTAAAGTCCACAAAAGATGTCATAGATACATAAGAATTAATAATAAATAGTTTTTGAGTTATAATAATGTTAATAATAAAGTTATAGTATGTAGAATTTGTATTCACATATACAAAGCACCTTTGATACACCCTAACTTAAAAACTATCCATTATTGAATCTTGTGTCTATGACATCTTTTGTTCATCACATTATAAGCTATTATATGTGAAAATTAATTCATTTCATCAAGACCCAATTTTCCATATAATTACCCTTTCCAAATTAACTATTTGTATACAAATATGTTGTTTCTTATCCACTTACCTCTTTAAATTTGCTATGTATGATGTGAACTTGATGACGCGAGAGATAGAGGAGATGTAGTAGCGAGAGAGATGTAGTGCCAGGTATTAATGGAGCCGTTAAGGATCGAAGAGGAAGGGGATGTATGCCCGCCAGAGATCAGATCACCACGCCTTCCGCGACATCCACCTACGACACCCGCATGCGCGATGTGCCCTGCGATGTGCCTTGTGGTGGTGTCGTTCGTCGTTCGTGCCACAATGGTATAACACGTGACGTATACTTAACTGTACGCGATACATGTGACCTGTTCGACGGGGGCGTATCCTCGCATACCCCACGTGTGAATTTCTGCCGGCGCACTTCGTGCAACAATGTGCTTGGGATTCTATATCATTACGCTTAATAAATATATATGCGCATAAATATATGTGTTCTGAAAATAGCGCGCGATTCTGAACCGTGGTTAAATTTTGGTAATGTCACTAATTATACAGTGCAAATTTTGATCAGTTTTTTTTATTTCTCAGCAAGTAATAGATATTTATTGTAGGACTTTTTATACTTTGTACTGAAAAAGGATGTTTTCCAAAAAATGCCATCACCCGTCAATTTTTAGAAACTCCGTTTTGAATTTCTTATGTAACGCACGATGATATACATATTATGAATTTAAATATTTGTTACAATATAAATATTAAATTGCTTGTCAATTTAATGTGTGATATTACTATTCAGTAATTTACTTGCATTTCTAAGACCCAACTCACGATTAACTCTTAATCGAGGTTCAACTTGTTTCTCATCTCTTTTCATAAAATCTCAATTCTAGAATTGGAAACCACATTCGTTTATTTATCGATACACATTGGGTTTTCTTTCTTCAAGAGTTTCACAAAATCGGAGCAATATGGAGAACAGAGAGGACGATGCAAAAAGAAATGTCGCGCATCAATATCTTACGCCGTCATTGTCTATCATTTCGCTTACGAGGAACAATGTATGGGTAATTATTAATTTATCGTACTGTCATGTATCGAAAACCGTGAAGAGTCGACCGGCACGGAAAAAATACGAGGGAAGCGCCGTGCCTTTAGCGTCGCTGAGTACGAAGTTGCGGTGGAAATTGTAGAGCGCGTCATGCAACCCGCTTGCACGAAACGCATTCACCCTCGTCTCCATACACGTGGCTCACATGAACGTTCATGAGAACTCGCGATGCCGTGCAATCGTCATATGGAGCTCATTAGTCAACTAGCCGATGACGCGCGATACCATCCACGCTTGAGTGCCTCGTACAGTCGACACACATGAATGCATCAACGAAGTTCGAGCGAATTATCAGCGCGCATCCTCTAATTTTAAATTAACATAGAAATAAAAAAATTATTCGGTTTTCAGATAAGAGACTTAAACGCCGCTTCCAAAAATTATACTTTATACCAGAAAAAATTTAGTACCTTCAGAAAAAATGTTTAATTGAGGAATTTTTTGACAACAACCAAATATTTTGTTTGTACAATAAAGAATTTGAATAGTTGCTTTTGCGAAATACATTTTTCTACTTTGTAAATAATAAAAGTATTTGTTTATACCAACTGAACAATTTAATTTGCATAAAAAATTACACTTTTATTTAATACATTTTAATAAAAAGTTTTTGTTCGGTATATTTTAAATTTTTATTGTGTTACAGCAAAATCTTGATTCATATATGTAACAAAATGCTTCTCCAAGTAATAGAGTATCTGTAAAATTATTTTATAATATATCTTTCCATGTTCAGATTTGAAACATGCAACTTTATCGTGTCTACATAAATCATAAATGAGAGAGAAATTCACGACGTATTCTACTTTGCATAAATCATAAGTAAGAAAGAAACTCATGACATATTTTATTTTGTAATTTGATAAATGTTTAGCGCGGAATCGCTGTATTAGTTTCAACAGCGGTATGTCAGAATATTGTAAAACATATCTTACAATATCTGCTACTTTTGCTGCATTGATTAACAAAAAAATTTTGATCAAGTAACTCTAACTTGCAGAATAAGTGTTATAATTTTTATTACATTAAATTTAAATGCATAAATAAAAATATCTTATCACGTCGAATTTTTGGATGGAACACATTTTTGAGGATTCCAATTTCATACTTCTAAAAAGTCTAATGTGACAGAATATCTTTATTTACGGATTTGGATTCAGTATATCAAATATAAGAAATATTTTGATTAGTTATTTGATTAAAGCTTTTTCTCTCTCTGTCTGTTGACCAGTGTAATGTACTCAAAGAATTAAATTTAGCGGATCTATGATTGAAACGAGAGAATTCGCGATCGCGAGAAAAAAACAATAGTGGCAAACTGTCGCTCTGGAATTAATAGAAGCAAGAGTAGCCGACGCAAATTCCACAATAGCACGCAGCGGGTGTTCGCGATATAAATATTTGTCTCGCGAGAGAGCACGAGAGGGTGCCAGGGCAAGTGCGAGTTGTCGTGCGAGGGATGGAGTATCTCGAGAAATAATAATGTGCACGTGTGTGAGTGCGTATGCGTGAATACGCGAGGTCGGGGAGTTCTTCAGTCGGAGTTGGAGAAAGCCCTCTCCGGTACTCGAAAGACAAAAACACCTTGGCCAACAACGGCCCGCATGTCTTCGCCTTTCTAGAGAGTTTTGTGGGAAAGTTTGTCGGACTTCTCCCTGCCTTTCAATCGATTCTTCGCGGAAATGTTTATTAGAAAATGAAAATTTCTGTAATTTTTATATGTATATAAATAACCGTAATATTACAATAATAATATCATTCAAAAACTGTGTTTCGCAGAATTTTTATTAATTAAAAAAACTTGTTTAATGATTTTCAAATAATTACTTATTTCATTTCAATTTTATATACGACCTTTTATCTCTTGCATTATTATTATATTATTTATTAATTCTATATTTTTAATTTTAATATTCTATTTTATTATTCATTTACTATATTTATCATTTCTTTATTATTATAATTTCCAGACATTGATAAAAAAAGTTTTCAATTTCATCAAATATATTATAACATAGAATAATTAACGTTAAAACTAAGTGAAACAAAAATATTCTTGAGTAATTAGCAATGGATAATGATTGATTCGTTCATAAATGCGAGTAATGTCCGACATAAAGATTTTCATTTTGCCTAGCGGATCCTTTCTGAACGAAAAGCGGTCCACCCCCTTCTTGCTGACGATCGTACGTCTATATTCACAACGACGCATAATGGTGGCTCCTCGGGATGGCAAGGACAAATCACTTAAGATCCGACGCTGCCGAGCGACGTTGGTATGGCGTTGCTCGATAGCTCGCGATGTGACAAATTACTCCTCCATTATAAGTCCACCGATGATGTGCAGTGTCGGTGATAAAATATGGAAGGCGTTCACCCGTCGAGACTTAATTAGCAAAAGAGTGTCCAGGCATCTTAATTAACAAAAGAGTGTCTAGGTGTCTTAACAGAACTTAATGAGATGGAGGCTCGCTTATTTGCGCGATTTTAATTGCCAAACATCAAATAATTATGATAAATCGAACGCATTGAAGCGTTTGCATATGCAAATCGAAAGAAAACTAAATTTCGGAGTCTCCACTTTTAATTACTCGCTCGTACAATACTTTATATAGTTGTTGAGAATTGGCTGAGTTTATTTATTGTGGCCATTTGTGATAGTCTTTGCTGTTTGATAGCGAGCTGTAAGCTTGATATATTATAGTTCAGATTTCTTCACTGAAAAACGGATAGAAATAAATAGATAGCACAAAAAATAACATAGTATTAGAGAGTTTCCAGGGTCGCTGATTCCGAATTCGGATACAAAATTTAAAAATAAAAAATGGCTGAACCAATATAGCGGACGGAAATGCAAAAAATTCTCCGTTTTCGATGTAATGTAGTTTTACATTATTTTCGAGGTAAATGATTCTAAACCGGACACAAAATTTGTAAATTGTGTTAAAAAATGGCTAAACTAATATGACGGATGCAAATGCAAATTGAAATCATCTTTTGGTAAAAATGTAGTTTTAGACGATATTCAGGCTCGCTGATTCCGAAGTTGACTACTGCAAAATTAAAAATGTTTGAACCAATATGGCGGACAAAAAAGCTAAAAGTGCGTCGATTTTCAGATATATTTAATACGATGGATAGTATCTTATCTATCAGTTTTTAAAGTGTAATTACATGGCCATGAAACAATGTAACATCATGTGGATCCTTTGATCATTAAACACAGAATTGTTAAAAGTTTTCATTAGATCTTCAATATAAATTTGAGAAAAACGTCACATAGGCCTAGAATAATAAAGTTTAACGCAGATTTTTCTGTATAACATAATAGAAATCTGTTCGACGCCAATGTTAGTGTCACTATTAGTGACCTGAAAAACCGTCATCGAAATTCACTCATCTTTATATCACGCAGCAGCCGTTAGATCGAATCTCAAGCCAGACCGGAGATCCGTATAGATCCGGATAGAGAGATGCGACGACATTTCCACTTCGTTTTGTGGGCGTGCATCCCAAGGAGTCCACAGGAGCAGGACATAGGATCGGCTGTTGAAGAGGGGCGGAGAAGCGGATAGGCTTTGAATGGACGCAGCATTCAATGTTTTATCGAGGATCTACGTTGGCTGAATACCTCCGTCGACTACCTTTGTACCAGATCGCGTTGCGAGATCCTTCTTCGTTTGTGGAATAAGAGAGTGGGAAGAGTAACGAATCGCAAAGAACGAAGAATATACCAGGTTCTCTCTTTTTATCTCATCGTTGAGTGGATATTTTTTCGTTGTGACGGAGGTAACTGCGCACAGGTGGTACAGCTTCTTGGTACCCTTACGCACCACTAATTTCTTACTCGTTATCCTCCGTAGGTGGTCATTCAGCTTTTTGAGGGGCATTTCCTCCGCATTTGCTTAGCTCATTGATAAAATCTTTTTAATTTTTTGTAAAATTTAAGATTTTACGAAATCCATTTTTATTGACTTATTTTCAAGTTTCTTTATTTTAGAATAAAATCTAAAATGAATTTACTCTTATGTGCAAAATCTTTTGTATTGTAGATATTTGAATTACGGAATATTTGAAATTCCGAATCATTTAAAATTAAATAAATAAATTTTTATTTCTTTCAATAAAAGATTAAAAAAATTTCATTCTATGCGTACATCATATTCCATTCTATTTTTTAAACTTTTCGATTTATTTTGATACATAATATCTTTATGTTTTCAAGTCACACGTAAAACCTATAATCTTCTATCTTTCACACATCCTTTAATATTCTATTGTTAGAATTACAGGCAGCTTCACTGTTTCAACTGCAATGCAATTTAAAATATCTTCTATCGCGAGCAAATATAGGCGAGACTTATAGGCGATAGTTTAAAGCGAAAGTGTATTAGAGTCACGTGTACCCCTGCGGGGTAAATGCGTGTCGTGCGTTTGCGTTTGCATTTTTACGGCGCTCATCCCGTTCCGGGGTTACACCCCCTCGAGCACGCACTCCTAAATAGCGCTGGGTTATCGCGTCACGTCCGATCACGTCCTGACTGTCAATGCGAGGGCAAAGGGGATTAGTGTTTCAATTATTTGCACAATAAGAAGCGTGATCAGGCGGCGTGCGTGAACCAGCGCTATATCGAGTGGCGGAGTCGCGTGACCATGTTTATTCGCCGTCGAAACCCGGCGATTGTTCCTTTGAACGCCATTCCTCTTTCAAATCGAGCACACCGCATCGGTAATCCGACCGTGTAACGGTAAGACATTCTCCTAACTTATCGGCTCCCACCTGTGTCAGGTGACGGTTACCTGGTTCCATCTATATGTTTAAACAGCATCAAGATAGCGATTTATTAGAAAAACATCATGTAAAAATCTTTTAAAATATATTTTTAAATAAAATATTATTTTATAAAAGATTTAAAAGGCTACAGAAAATTTATATATATTTTAAAAATACCTTACGTTGTTATTATCTTTGTACTTTGCAATTTTAAGCAACTTTCTCTCTATAAACATTTCCTTTTTACAAACATCAGAAAATAATAACAAAATAATGAGAAAAGATATATGTATATAAGCTGAATTTATTAAAGATTTTATGTATATACGATCTTAACTCAAGAATTATTCGAAGTGAAATACCAGACTGATCGGATATCGATTATTCTAACAATGGAAATATTCGATAAAATTTTGTTTTACGTATAAATTACACATACACATAAAAAAGTTTTAAACCGGAGATTAAACAATGATATTCTTATATATTTTGACGCCCTAAAACCGAATCCGATGTTCAAATTATAGATGAAGCAATTTGGATATTAGATTTCGAAGCGTCAAAGTACATAAGAATATTATAATTTAATCTTCGGTCAAACATTAAATTTTATTTCGCGTGTCTGTTATCATTATAGGCAAATTACGATTTATTTATCAAGGCAATTGCTACTACATGCATGATACAATTTGTATATATCTCACAAATATGAATCCATTGAATAGTTCGATTTCGAGATGTCTTCTTTTCAACATTTTGTCCGATGAATTTATTATCATTATTAAGTTCGGCCTTGAAAATACTAACAAGAAAATTTCAAACAATGCTATTGTACATTTAATATATAATAATATTATAGAGAAACAAGAAGAATCTTTATCTTTTACATAAATAAATATAATTATTTACGAAAATAGAAACATATGTTTCTCTTAATATATAATTAAATAGTAATAGATAATTAATTGCAAATACAATTTTGAGAGAGAGAAAGCAACCTTTTCACAAAATCCAGAATATTTTTCGAAAATAGAAAACAAGGAAATATATTAATTATAATTCCAGTCGTAGACGCATCATTATTCGGAATAGATTGTTATTAGCGATTGCCGAGTTATCAAGACACGGATGAACGGTGGAGAAAATTGTCTGGCTTTCAAGGACGTTCATTACTCCCTAAATTACACGAGTACCTCACGAGCACCTCCTGTCTGGCGCCACGATAATGAATAACTGGTCAATGTCGCCGCACGCGAATATTTTCATTCTCTTCGATCGCCGTGAGCAAAGTTGAATAAATACAATATAATGAAATTAAGATCGGCTTAGAAATGTTCATATGGCATATAAATGATGCAGAGAATCGCATTTTGCTATCAAACTTACGATTCAATCTTTAACTAAGGCCTTGCATCGATGGATACTAAAAAATCCGGATGTAAAACTGTGAATTTTTATTAAATTAATTTAATTGTTATAATCATATAATAAAATTAAGTTTTTTAAGCAAAAATCAAGATAAATTAATAAAGTTTTCGATCGCAAGAACGCTCGGGTCATAATAATCAGAATATTTTTCATGGCAATGTCTTTATTACAAAGTTGCTGTTAAAAAATGGCGATGGCTTGCACACAGCATTACATATAATATTTTTATAGTAAACATTATTTAGGATGCATGTCTTATACAAGAGTTCTTAGAGATACCGTCTGTAACATACTTAAATATTTTAGAAATGTACATACGAAAGAGTAAAGTAGAATATAATCGAGACCTTTATAGTCTATAAACGTGAGCAATATATGTATCCGCAAGATGTATCCGTATACAGGCTGCCGGGAAATTAATGTTGATGCTTTCATTTATATTTCTTTCCTTTCGTCGATAAACTTGAAACTTTCTTTCTCGCAATTGCTCGTTCATCAAAGAGCCAAAGACGATTTCGGAACACCCCATATATGTTTCTTCCGAATTTCAGGAAACGCTTACTCGCGCTTAAGGATATGTGCTCAATATTGCATGGCAAGAGGAACTATCTCCAAGGACTGAGGTAATGAGAGAACCAGCTAATTGTAATCGTTAAATAATATAATTGATACTACGGAGAAAAGAACGAGTTTTCTCGTTGATTGAGATACTTCCTTTGTCAGCCTTAAAATCTAGGGAACTTATAGAACTAGGATACGCGCGGAGACGCTGCCGTGACAAGTCGGTCTGTCCATCGCAGCTGCGGGGCCCGCTAGCTACTTCAAAGAATCGTCGACCATTCTCGAACAAAGGCCCTGGCAGTTGCAACTTTTTCATCTACCTCTTCATCACAGAAGCATAACCGCGATAAAAACGCACGAAAGGGACTCTCAGTCAATGATTTTGGGGGCTGTTAACGTTAGAACATTCGGATGCGATTGATTTATCCATTAACAAACTCGACACATCCCATAATAGAATATTTTATTTAAATGCTATTTATTTTATTTTTCACATTTTTAATTAATGTCTCGAAGTACAAACCAATTATTTTATCATCTAAAATCACTCCTTAAATTTTATTTCATCCGTTGCTAGGCATCCTGTACATATTAATAAATATTTTTTAAGCCTGTTTTACAATAGGATCGTAAGCTGTAAGTAAAAAATTAATCAATCATCAGTCGATTATTTTTTTTATATTCAACTATGATTAGCCAATTTCTTATGGCTTATGACTCTATTATAGAACGGGCTTTAGACGTTAAAAGCAATAAGAGAAAATTCCGATTGTTCTAGTGTTAACTGCGATATAATAAACAGTAAAAAATTCTGTTAAATTCCCTTTGGCGATTAAATTAATCTCTGATCAATGCAGATCTCTTGATACTATGAGAGAGATAACATTTCTTTACTATATAAAAAAAGATTTACTCTCGTATGTCACACGAAATCGCATCGTATTGATCGATCGATGATCTCTGATGTTTATTATTCTAAAAAGTAGAAGGAAAAATTACCGGCATGTGGAAAGATCACGAATTATTTCTGTATTGCATTGCAAGTCCTTTTATGGAACGTGCGTGTTAAAACACACTTTCAGCCAAAGTATTTGTTGCGGTCAAAATATTTGGGCCTTCACAGTGAGCCTTCACAGCGAATGCGATTCGAGATTTTTTTTACCGGAGATCAAAGATCAGAGATCAGAGATCGAGGGTCTGTCGCGGGTACATCCTCAACGAGTGCACAAAGGTGGGTACGATTCTCGTTATACGAGATATTCAGTTGCAAAGACACGTATCAATATGCGCACGTGGGAATCATTGTCAGTGTCAACTAATCAATCTCCGAGTGCGTAATATCGCATCGGGATCGGACATGTCTTTAATTTTATGTTTCATCAGGCACAGGATTCTCATTTTATCTTGTAGCCATGATCATGAAATGACGTCCAGACAACATAAAGTCTAAAATCGATATTTAAGATGTCTTTAAAATATTTTTAAAACGTTTCTCACAAAGATGTCTTTAAGACGTCTTTTAGATATTCCGATTTTGGACTTTATGTTATCTGGGCGGTTTCTAATTTGTTATCATATTTTCAGGTAAATGTAAATTCCACGTCGAACGTTATATAAAAGCATGCAAAAATTTATTAACTTTTTGTGACACTGTTAATGACTTCCTTTACAGAAACAACAGCTTTGCAACTCTGTTGTATGTGTGTGTGTGTGTGTGTGTGTGTGTGTGTTTTTTGTAAAATTTTTTAAATACAATTAATTTATATATTTAGGTTCAGTGGGGAAACAAAAATAAGAACCAATCATATTAAAGAATTTTACAACAGCTTTTGCAAAGTTGCTTTTTCTATTGAACGTAACTAATATTACATTAAAATTGAAAATCGTCCAAGTCGATGCGTGTCATGCACACAAACACGAGCTTCTTATGCACTGAAATATATTTTTAGTAGCCCGCGAGTAGCTGCATTCTCACTTCAAATGCTTGCGAGTAGCTATTAGTGGGTAAAAAAAACGTTCGACAACCACTTCAATTGGCTACTACGATCGTCAAAGGCCATCGAGCGGCACTGCACACAAAAGTTTGTACTTTCGCCGTCCAAAGAGTAACTTTCATCTGTCAGCGTTTCGCAATGACTGAGCATCGAGATTTGACTTTTTCGTGCGTCGGTCCCGGTCGACCTTTCGGTTCTCGGGTCGATGGCGCGCGCAGGTTGTCTTGGTCGAGTTCTTCCTTAGATCCTAAATCGTCGTCCTTAAAATTATTTGTTGAGGCAGTTGAGTTGGCAAGAGCAAAAGTATCAGTCGTGTTTGTCTCGACGACGTTGCCGAAGTCACCTCAAAGAAATCCGCAATTCGCCGACTCGCCGTCGCTGCGGAATCAAGTCTTTCTGAAGAAGGAAACAATAATAGTTTTCATAACCCATCATTAGCTGACATTGAATGGCCTAGACCAGATCATTGTCTAACAGACAACTGTAGTAAAAATATCGCGTGGGTTGTGGCAGATCGAATTATTTTTGATTTTTCAAACATAGCATGAATTATAGGTGAAGAAATGAGTTCAGCAACGTTGCGTGATCTCCCTTGGTATCTCGCAACGATTTCGTCGATTCGTCTTTCTTCCTTTCACTTTTTTCCGTTATCACGGCGTTCACAATGCGAGGAACTTCATCAGGGCGTCGTAGATGAGTTGGGGATTGATGGTACCATCAGCGGTATATCTGACACCACGCAGCGAACCATCGTCGTGACTGACGACGCCATACTCGCCTACGATAAAGCCGTCCGGCGTTCTCTCCTCAACCCTGTACTTCCTATAATTTCTGCCCTCCACTACGTAACCGACCTTGTGACCATCTTCCGTTGCACCTGGGGTTTCCTCCGTGACAACCAATTGCGGCCCGTGAACATTGCCGTTGCTGCCGACGCTGACCGACTCATCGATTTCGTAATTCTGCTCGTGGGGCTCAACGCTTTCCTGACGATCCACTGGTTGGCCCTCGGAGTCGTACACCTTACTGGGCTCGCCATATATTTTAGCCGGCTGCGAGTAGATTTTGGCCGGCTCGGAGTAGACTTTAGCTGGTTCCGAATAGATTTTGGATGGTTCGGAGTAGATTTTTTCCGGCTCGCCATAGACTTTGGCCGGCTCGCTATAAACTTTCGCAGGTTCGCTATAGACCTTGGCTGGTTCGCTATAGATTTTAGCAGGCTCGCTGTACACTTTAGCTGGTTCTCCATACATACGCTCGGGTTCACCATACACTTTGGCCGGCTCGCTATATACCTTGGGCGGCTCGTTGTAAGTTCGTGAAGGTTTGTACGCTTTCGACGACTGGCTGTACATCTTTAGGCCCGATCGGTTGTAGAGCGACGCGTCATAATGACGTCCCATCTTGCGTCCTTGAAGCCGATCCGTTGACATCTCTGGCAATTCCTCATTCAACTCTCGTCGTTCCGAGTTCTCTACGGGTAGCTCGTAATTCTCTTCCATCGGTAGAGTAATCGCATCAACATCAATAATCCGCCCAGCCTCATTAATTTCTTCGTCCTGATGATTGTTCTCAATTCGTGGTGTCATGGTTACGCGACCGCGCCAACTCGTTCTCGGTGAGTCCTCATCAACGGAGAATTCGCTTCTGTTTGATTCCGAAACGATGTTGCTAAGCTCTTCGGTAATGAATCGACCCGGCGGTGGTGGCGTCATCGTAGTCGTCGTAGTTGTAGTCGTTGTTGTTGTCATCGTGGATGATAGTGACGTCGACGGTCTGCTGGTACTCGTCGAACTTCTAATTGATTCCCTGGTTGATTCTTTAGGAACTTCTCTATTCACGGTAGAGTCCAAACTTGGTGGTCGCGTAACTACCACAGCGTCAGCGCTGTCGTAATGTTCAACACGTACTTTGTACGGCGTGGCCTCAACCGTGGATGTGACGCTGACACCGATCACCTTCTGCCGGCTAATACCTCTGCCGATAGTTCCATTGGTCCCGTTTGACCTTGAGATTGTTCGATCTTGATAGTTCGACGTTGGTACGCTCGTCATCGTCGTTGTTACCGCGTTCGAAGGTGTTAGATGCGTCGAGCTTATATCGCCCGGCGTGCTCAGATCGTCGATCAACGACGCTAAATTTTGCTGCCGGTTTTCCAACGTTTTTTGATTTATAGGGTAGAAACGAACGATTTCCTCGCGACCGCTCGTCTGTGGCCTTGACACTGAAATCGGTCGACCACCGCTTGGGTTCCGAGATATTCGATAGATCGAGGCCTCGTGTTGGTGCGATTCGGCGGTCGCGCTGTCACTCGCTGTCGCAGCCGCGTTTTGACCACCACGCGGTCGGAAACCTCGGCGTCGTTGCGGTGGTGTCGCCATAGCGCCGTTTATGAAGACTGAAAGGAATTCCGAACCGGCAACTATGTCGCTCTTCTTCGCTGGAGCGCCATGAGTTTCTTCCCAGATTAGTGCCGCCTGAAGCAGTACCTGAAAAATCACGCAGTTCAATATTGCAATTTTAATTAGAAGATCGTTTATTTCATAATAAAATTAAAAACATTAATTTCCATTTTTTGTTTCTCAACGTATTGTATAATGTTAATTCTGTAAGGACTAAAGATTAATAATGAACTGCATATTTAAATAGGATATTTAAATTTCTAAAAAAAGATTTTATTTATACTAAATTACCGAGATATCTTTTAATTAACATAAATTAAATGTGTTTAATAGACTCAGCATCAGTAACTGTATTACACAGCTTGAGATAAGCTTCGGAGAGTTAAAACGAAGACTTTGATAAAAATTTAATTATTATATTCTATATAAATGCATTTTATATGCGCGAAAAATGACAAATGAATCTTCCAGGTCTCAATCTAACTAAACTAATCATAGCGCATTCTAGGTTTTCGCTTATTTATGTATCATTATAACAGTCACTCGTTCCGTAACTTTCAGTTTCAATCATAAATTACATGCCCAGAAGACGCGAGTAATTATCGTCAATTCTGATTTTTAGTCGCTAGCTTATCGATCGCGTTCTTAATCGATTTCCTCTCACTGTTCACTGTAGTTCTATATCTATCTATACAATAAGATATGTGGCTATTGCGAATGTAATAAGATACCTGTGCATGCTCGAGTTCTTTGTAAACACGACCTTGAGTCGCGCAGGTATAATATAAGGAGCCAACGTCACGAATATAATATTTATGTGAACGGTTTATCGGGATTCTCGCTTCGGGAAGATACGCACACGGTAAGCGAGATTATCGTTCAAACATAATAAAATAAAAGTTATACGTCTAATAATGCCGGAACCATTACGCGTCCGGGACTTGCATTTGCAAACAATGGCGAGCCATTGTATCGATGTGATGATCGACGGAAGGAAAGCGGAATCGTCGCGCGACGTTATCTGTAGGTAAGAATCTCGCAACAAAACAGGTATCGATATTTACACGAAGCGCGAAAATTCAGGTAATAATCACCGTGGAAAAAAAAACGCTTTATTAACTGTTTACATTCGTACAGTCCTCGTCAGAGTTCAGGAATTTCGTGACTATTTATGCGAACCTTGAAGCAATTTTAACCATTTTTCTTCGCCATTAATATCCACACTTGAAATACTTGTATACGCAGGAACACAATCTACATTCATACATTGTGATTATAGTGATCATCGTGGAGGCTACGTGACTTCGATCGTGCGAACTTGAGCGATAAGTTTCGCGCAATGACGCACAATCTCGATTGCGAAAATATTAACGTTCGTGACGTTCTAGAAGCTGATCGTTCGTTGGAAAACGGATGAGGAAAATCGATTTTTAACATATCAACAACGAAAATTGAAAAAAATTCGGAGATTCGCGCGGAAGGACATTCCTCGGACGCGGGAAACGAGAGAGCGATTGTAATGAGTCGTTCAACACTATGAGTGTTTCAAGTATTTGGTGATACCATCCCAACAGCAATTAGGCGTGCGTGCTTCTCACGTGCTGGGAATCCACGTCCAGGAGATAGTGGCCACCGCCAGTGCGCGCGGACATAAATGTTTAATTTATTTCTTATTACGCGATTGCCCGACGACATGCACAGGAGAAAGGACGCACAGGGTGCCATGGGCGTCGCAAGAGAGACGTGCGAAAAAGATGCACAGGCATTGCTTTACATTTTCAGTGAGAGAATTTGTTTATAAATAATATTTTCGAAAAAGATTTTATCACTCTTTTCATTAATCTTTTTAAAAATAAATAATAAGTGAATGAAGTGATATGAATTTTGTGGTACGTATTTATTATAAAACAGTAAACTACATAAATATACAAGAGAACATAAAATACATATTTAAAAAATCATATTTTGTTACAATAAATATATTATAATAAAGCAATATGTTATAACACCAAACTGTTTGAAAATAAATAATAAGGAAGTTTAAAGCATTCTTAGAAGACGTCCTGACGACGCCCATGGATCCTCCTATAATCTTGACGTTTACGAATCGAGATAGGGAGTACAGACGTGTTTTGGAAAACTTAAAGACGACGTGCCGGGTATTATTTTAATTCGCGTCGGAGCAAATTAACGGAAATGATTTCACGAACATGCTATAATTTCGATTAGTAATCAATGCACTCAACCGACAAAGTACATGTTTCTCGCGACTCGCATTTTATTGGTGTTATTACGCGATATCGTGGCGCGATAGCCGTGCGAAAAAGTAACAAAAGAGAAAAGAATTACATTTTTCTTCGCGTTGAACACGAGGTTTCTTATACGGGACATGACGGTGTAAAACCTGCGCGAATTTAAAGAGCGAATATAAAAATGTCCGGATCTCCCGAGTTGATTTTATTGCCGGACTTTTGCCATTGCATTACGGCGCATCGTGTTTCGTGTTGCAGCGCGCCATCGAATTTTTGCGACTCCAGGAAGGTCGCTGTCGTCCTTGCCACGAACCAAGTGACAGTTTGCCTGGCAGAATGGTTAAGATTAAGTGGACCGCCGTATAATTGTCCAGGGTTCTTTTCATTTTATTATTTCATTTTTGAGAATCTCTTTAATTCAATTCCCGAATAACGTAATTAAAGGATAAGCCATCAAACATGTAACAATTTCTACGCTATATATATATATATATATATATATATACATATAGGAGTTTAATAAATAATTTAGTGTCAGATAGATATAAATATATTAGGTGTTGGAATTAATTCGTAGCGTTTTACAAGTGATGGGAAGTACTTTCATTAATGTATTTTTTAATGCTCATGTGAAATAAATAACATTCTTTCATTAAAAACGCTACGAATTAATTCCAACACCTAATATATTATTTCGATAAAAATATCTTTAAAATTTGTCCATGTTAATTTTTGTAGACACATTTCCCCACAATCCTGATAAAAGTGAACTATTTTTCATATTTTTGCAGGTCGATTTCTTCAGTTACAAAAATAATTCGATTTTTATACGTGGATCCGTAAATAGAATGTACATATAAAGATTAAGCATACCACCGTGTGATTATTTAGAAACCTCACAATTATATCATCTTACTACTTTTTATTTATAAGAATCTTTTTAATTCACAGTTTAATCCATGAAATGTGATGTGATTAAAGAACAAGTTACTAAACGTATAATTAACGATTTCTGCGGTATACATATCAGATTTTATACTTATAAATCTTGTATGTTCAAATATATATAATATAAATAAATTATACTATCGAAACAGATACAATTATTATTTCGACGAGAAAATCTTAGTAATTTGTGCACGTTAATTTTTGCAGACATACTTTTTCACAACATAAAAGGTCTCCAGTAGCGTATGTTGGTCTTATATACTTTTTTAAACGTTTGTGGAACATATATTAGATATATGTATTAGATATATTTTTTCAGAAAAAAACGTATATAAAACGTATATGAACCAATAGGTACTACCCGGGGGTAGCTATTCTTCATATTCGAATTTCCTATCGTTCAACTTCTTCGATTATAAGAATGATTCTATTTTTATACATGGACCCATCATGCAGACAGAATGTATGAAGCCACTACTGATCATGTCGCGTTCCTCGCCACAGGAGAAACGAAGCTGTAGAGCAAGGGTGGGGTATAGTGTAGGTGACAGGAGAGAAGGGTGGCAAGAGAAACCTGTAGCGTGGGTGTATACGTAGCTACTTTACGATATATGGTGACACATTATTTTCGCCTGACTCTGACGTCCACACTTTTAAACTTAAAACGTCAAATTTTAATACATAACAAATTGTTAATATAGAATCATATAACAATTAATAACTGCATTTTGAAGAAAAAAAATACGATAAAAATCAAATGATCATTCCGTTAAATCAGATTCAATATTCAGAGTCCAGATTCAATATTCAGAATAAATGTGCAGACCATATCTATCTTTTATGAATTATTTTATTAACGGCACTTTTTGACAATTATTTCAATATTGATTTATAGCACATTTGCAGCAACTTTGTTCTCGCTTTTATTACTTATCGTGCCCCCGCGATTGCGAAAAGGAAGGTAAAGAGAAGGAGGAAAGGAGGAGGGTTAAGAGTTACTCTGAATAAAGAGACTGAGATCCGCAAACCGGTACCACCAGTACCATACTCTTGCATCAATGATGGGAAATGCGCCCGTGTCTCAGAAATAGACGCGCAATTTCTGCACGCCATCATACAAACATATATTATGATTGAATAAAGCTGTAAATATTTATCTGAATAATATTTATCTGAAACATTACAAATTGTTTGGTATTTGACTATAATTGATTAAAAGTTCCATTTTTATATTTATTACTGCTGTAATGTTAATAATAATTGCGTTCTACTACTTTGAAGCCTCTTTTCGTTGAGGCAAAAACTATCTCAGCAAAGAAACTTCCAAAATAAGTTACAAAAACGTTCTCTTGAACGCGGTCATTGACACCCAAACAAATTCTCCTAGTCAGATCTTAATTTTTTTCGCAGCAACATATCTATGCATATATTTGTTGCGATAAAAAAAAGTTCCAACCCGTAGGCGACGTACATACTAAACATGGTTGTTTGTTTGCCATACGGTTAATTCTTTACGGGAAATTAATACTAGGCCCCTCGGGATGATCGAGTGGCTAAATAACGATTCGATGTTTACCCGATATTGTATATCAGGATTAATCATACTGTCCTCGGTTCACACATGCTCCTATAAATCGGAGTTGTAGCGTGGGCAATAGATAGGTATTGTAAATACATACGTAAAATTAATATTGGTCAATTTATAAAGCGGCTGGGCAACTGAGATGCTAAAAGGCGCGCGCTGGGTCTAGTTGGTTGGCGGAATAGAGAATGGTAGTTTCCTGTTGAAAGGAGAACATGTACTGTGTCGTGCAGACACCTCGGCGTGAGGTCACCGACGGCGTGACGGTGTCGAATCATATCACGAGTGTACGTATCTGCTTGAGTGCGCACGCACGTACGTACGCATGCACGTTTTTACGAGTACACTCTCGTAATCGATGCATCCCACGCGACAGTGTCGTTTATTATAAATGAAAGAGCGATTACCGCCGCTCGTGTTACCGACGCTTAATACGCGCGATGATTGATGACTTTTTAGCGCAACTAAATTAAACACGTCGCGCGGCACGTTCTCGTATTGCCGTATCAGATATTTTTATTCGTTACATCTTTCTTTCTTTTTTTTTTCTTCCGCCGTATCTGCCGGAGGTACGTTCATTACCGAAGAACGCAAAGTTTATCGAGAGACGCGTTAAGGTCCATAATCAATTACAAATAACGCAAGCACGCGATACTGTTTTTATCATGGATAATAAATTCTTTTTTTTTCTCTTGAGATTGGCCCGACTACGATAAATCGTGCTAATATATTTATACGAGCGGTATATCGACACCAGCGGTATTGGGAGTAATTTATTTCATCACGCTGATGTCTGAGATCGAACGATTCCACCGCTAACAAAGTTATATATAAATTCGTTATATATAAATTCATTATATCGATTTCCCCGTAGATCCATTCATCACACAAATGTATTACAGCAAGCGCAAAAAGTTCGCACAAGGAAAATACAATTTAAAAAAATCTTATTTTTAAAAAGTGAACATTATCCTGCGAAATATGACTCATTGAATTGATGTTGGTACGATGATATCGACACCAATTCGACATCAATTCGACGTTTAATTGACGGTATTTCTTGCTAAATAATTAGCAATTTATAGTCATAAATAATAAAATATCTAAAATATTTTTAACGCATGAATATACATAAATATGTATAAATATACATAAACATGTATAAATATGTTCATTCATAAACACATATAATTATATATAAAATATGTCCATATATGTTCATACATTCTTCTTCCTTTTGTAAAATTACTTTTTAGTTTAATAAAAAAAATAATAATACGAAAACATTAAAAATATAATTATATAAGCAATTTTTTTACACTTCTCCAAATTTGATCTTTTTGAAAACAAATAACGCGAAAAATATTTTTTTAATTATTTTTGACGTTTTCTAATTATTATTATTATTATTATTTTTATTATACTAAAGAAGGACGTATGGATATATTTCATATATAATTGTATAAGTTTATAAATATTCAAAACGTGTTTATGGATGTTTATACATATTTATGTATATTCACGCATGAAACATTTTTTTATTAAATATCGCACATCTTTATCAAGCTAATTACATCATAAACGTTGTAAATATACAACATTTCATTAACCAGTAAGTGGTTAATGAAATTTTATAATAATTCAAATCAAATTAAAAAGCAAAGATGTTCATTTATTACTACTATAATAACATTAGAAAAAAAATTTACGCATTGTAATACAAACTCATTTTATTTTTATTGTATCGTATCGCGAATCGCTTGTAGTTCCTCACAAATACAACATATTAATAGTCTTCAGGCGATTATTATTCTATTTTTAAGGACTAATTAAAATCAAGACGCCCAGAAACATTCTCCGAAGGTGAACTCTACTACTTGAATCAAAGTCAACAAGATGTGATTGTGATCTATATTTCGGCTCTCACGCGAAATCAGTAGCAATCAATGATACACCGATTAATAAGCAGAAATTCACGCAGGAATTCGCGTGGGTGACGAAGATCATAACGATGTCTCGGACAGACTTATCCGATGAATTATAAACAATATGCAGGTGCGGCTGGGCTTAAAAGATGATCATCGCGAAAGAATCACGGATTTGTGAACCAGCGCGAGGTGGGCGCGAATCAAGTTAATGCTGTCGCCCTCGTTTCTTTCGATGTCTCTTCACGAATATTTGCGCTGACTTGCGCGTCCCATTTTTATCTCATAATCAGACAAAAAGTAGTTTTTTTCTCTTTAACGCGTTAAATTTCCTCCAATTTTTTCGTACATCTAGTTTTTTAACAAATAAATATTAAAGCACTCGGAATTAAAATGGATCAAATAACACATAACTCATGATTAAGATTTATTTTAAGAACATCATCTCAGATAGACTTTATAAATGAAGAATCCAATTCACATTCTAAGCATCTTTATTATACTGCCTAATATGGCGTATAATTATTATTTTGATTCGCAAAAAGTATAATAATTCAGTACTCTTTTTAATGGACTCGAAACACAACGAAGGTAAAGTGCATATCATTGGTACACAAATGGATCGTCGGCGTTCTTGACCGATTAATTGTCTTTTGGAATTCTTCTTGTATATCCGGTTCTACGTGACGCGGACGTGACAATGTGAAGCATGTGATCGAAGAATCGTTCGAGCGGTGAATGATACGAGTATATAAGGTTCTGAGGAATCTGCGAAAGAGACCGATCAAGGTTGCGCTTGGGTGTGGTACGTATAAGTTTCTAAAGTACATATGTGTAAGTGTATATGTCTCTAGATCTAGCATTATACGGGATGCACAGCAGAAGAGTTAGCTATCTTCATGAAAAGTCAATCTTTCATTTCATTCGAAAACATTAGTACGAAATTATTATAATTTATTATTTCATTTCAGCTATATGAGATCAACCATTTTTAATTTATTTTTTACTTCAGGTTCGAATAAAACATTATAAATTATAGGCCAAGTTTCACAAATATCAAGCGAGTAATTTATAAAACAAAAAAAATATTATCTCAAATGGTCGTTGGTCTACAAAGAGTTAAATTACTATCAAAACAAATATAAATTTTAATTTCTTTCAAGAGATATATTGTTCTTATTTACATAATTTTTTTAGTACTTTTGGTACGCGAATATTATGTTTTTCCTCTTCAAATATCGTTATCTGTATATTTAGAAAATTTCAAGATTATAATCGTAGTAATTTAGACTTAAATTTTAATATGACAACAGTTACGTTGTAAAGATCTCAATATAACATGGATTATGCGACGTTCTCACGCGCGCGCGCGCTTCTTACCGGTTAAATTACAATGTAAAAAACGCATAACAAATCGCTGTTGTATCGATTTGTAGGAGTCAGAATAAATAACGCGCGGAGCTAAAACTATCCATAACTTATATTTTTAGCGTATTACTTATGCAAATATATAATATATCTTATATATTTGTAACGAGCGTATCAGAACATGTCATTTTTACATTTTTATATAGTTCATTCGATTCAAAGATGTGGTTGAAACAAAATTCGTAACACTTTAAAATTTAAGCATTTAAAATCTCTACTTTCGAAAGTTATTACGTGTTTTGAGTTTTTGTGAATTTGATGTATAAAAAAACTATGAAATAGACAAAACAGAAAAATTTTTTTCTTACTTTGTGGGTTTGCTAAAAAAAATTGCTAAAATTTTCAACTTTCTAAAAAACCTAAAGTTTTCTCTACAAAATCGTTTTTTAAAAATGTTCCTAACGTTTTTGTTATTAAGTTATTGCGGATTAAATAAAAAGAGCTTTTAACATTAATTGTTTATAAATATTTAAAATTATTGTACCGCAATTTAAAAGACATTCTTAAAACTAAAATATTGTTCTATCGAATGGTATATATAATTTTTTTCTTAAATATGTAAATATAATATAAATGAAGGAGCGCTTTTGTTTCAATCCAGTATAATATTTAATATTATATGGTATATATTTGATTAGTCTCATAAGTAGAATATGAGTGCAGAAGATGTAATTATATTACTCCGAAATATGACATAATGTACATTTGCTCGGATATATGAAATATAATTTGAAAAATCGTCTATTGAGTTAATTTAAAAGATACGATATGAGGTTTATGTTTCAACACGTTTATCGGATTTTCATGAAATGCTATGTGAAGAATGATTTTCTTCATAAATTTATTCCATAAATATATTCTTTTCTAAATCAATGATCTCGCGTTTTCCTCTTTACTTAATGACATCTGCCTCCAACGATCTCGTAAATTCTTATAATTGCAATTAATTTCAGAGATCACGGTAACAAGAGCTAACACTGTCATTAAGTGATTTACTATCACAATTAATTCTTTGCAAATCAATACAAGTAAAAAATCGGATAAAAATCAAAATTTCGATGCCTATCTTGTGATCCAAATACTTTTCGGAATTTACCTTATTTACTGTAGAGAACATATCTGTGCACCGTTAATCTGTTTGACATATTTTTCACATAGAGCGTATACTTCGATGGATATCAGAGATTGGTAGAAGATTTATCGCTCATTCTATCGCCATGACAGTTAAGGGTCAGTTTTCAATGCTTGTCGAGCGAAAGTTTAACTAACCTGCGTACGTCGACAATATACTTACACAATGAACACAGTGGCGTAATTTCGTACTCAGAGTCGCCGTATTATAAATATGCCCTCCCACACGCAGCTTCTAAATAATTTACGTAAGAGACGCGGGCGAGCGCATTCGCGCGTTTTATAAGTGCGACACGGCAAGCGATATCTAAAAGAAACCGCGAGATTTTTAAACAAATCGTTGCATTAAGCAAACTCGGGAAAAGTGTTCCACACAAAATATCCGCGATATGTAACGCATTTGCAGTAGTTTATGTAACACAGAAATTCCACAGAAATTACTTAATATTATTATAAACATTATTATTAAATTATGCCTATTACATTTGGTACAACATATTACAATTATGTCTATTATAATTGTATTTGAATATTACGAAAATAGTGAACATAAAGTTCTAGCAATTTTTAGAGTAAAACAAGCCATTTACTTTTATATGCGAAACACTTAAATGTTCTTTTAATAATGTAATCTTTTTATTAAAAATTTAAAATTGAATCTCCATAACTTATTACTTTAAATACACATTTCCTATTCTATATTTACAATAAAACACTTGCTTTTCAGATCAATTCTGTACATTGGCCGAGAAATGATATGTTTGCGTGTAGATCTTGCTACGCTTGGACTAGATACCATCGTTACTTCGCAATTCTGATTTTGAGAGCAGATCGTTTAGAGCAGATAAAATCTCTCGTTATTAAGAATCAAAGTGAAAACGCATTACGTTTTCAAAAAACGTTTACGCATACTCTTTCTTCAGCATTGAATAATCACAAGGTTACAAGTGTCACGGAAGAGTCCTGTGTAACAAGAAAGTAACAGGCACGCGAATCGAAGGTATTCGGGTCGTTGAGTCGAGTCGTGGCGCCTTGCATCAGATACATCATCCTTAATGACTTCCTTATACGTGGGCGTGTGTTTGGATTTTCGTATGCGACATTCGCGCGAAGAACGGATATTATCGATAGATAACAGTGATGCGGTAACGTGCGAATCAAATCGGAACAGCAAAGGAAGTTATTTTAACTTTTATTTTATTTGTTGCTTCCTCTAATGAAGATTTGACGAAGAATGTATTACGAATTACAAACTCGTGTGCATTTATGCAGATATGCTACATAAAAATTTGAAAAATTTGTGTTAAATTAAACATATTTTACATATCTCTGGTCCGTTCATTGTACTGAATTATTTAAGAAACTTTGATTATATGTATATATATATATATATATATATATATATATATATATATATAATCTTTAATCTGTCAATTTAATATAACTTACCTCTGTTAAAAAGTAACATTATGTAAAAATTCATCACGAAAAATGTAATACTTCGACATAATTTGGAAACAAATTGCAGAAGCATATTTTTGCAATAAAATTAATATTTACAGTAGACTAAATGAACACGTATATTTATTTTTTGTTTATTTATTTTAAAATTTATGTTTCAAACTACATTATTTTTATGTTATTCACTTCATAGATTGTGTATTATTTTAATACTACATAAGAAATGTTTTAAATATTAATTTAATACAATAAATATTTAAATAACGTAATTACATTATGTTACATTAACATTCAGATATGTTAAAAATTCAACATAAAAATTTTAACACTAGTATAAAATATTTTTTTACTTAATGTGGTCATTTTCCGACACACGACCGTAATAAAAACACGTTTTTATCTCAATAGTTACTTTATTGGAAGCATTCCGTGAAGTGACACAAGTCGACACAAATATCGTTCTGCCTTTGTTACTTATAGAATAACAAAGAAAAACATTTGTGTCAACTTGTGTCATTAAATTGAAGGCATCCATTATCTGCATATAGGCATTCTTGTACTAAAGGATGCAATATTTTATAAACCTGATTTACGATCTCGACATATTTAACAGTAAATCCTTCATTCTTGTGATTGCCTAATATCATATAAAAATTTTACAAAAACATTTTTACGGCGTAAAGAACGAAAATGCCAACTCGTTCGCAGATCGATTTGCGGTATAGGAATCACTGGAATTACATTCTTTCGTCCGCGATCGGTTATGCGCGAGGCGTTGCCTCCGAAAGTGAAAGTTCGAAAATTACGGCCGATTACGTGGAGAAAAGTTTTGTTTTTTTGTTCGGATGTGGAAAGAAGATTTCGCCGATCTAAAATAAATAAAAATACTTCAGTGATGCTACAATGGATTACTTAAAACCTGAGACAATGAGATTTAACAAAGAATAATAATTCTCTTCGACGATATTTTTTAATATTCTTTTCATTCAAATCAGTAGGTTTTTTGAAATAAATTTAAAAATTGTCAAATATATATTTTAGGAAATATTCCTTTGACTACGAGATACGGAAAAAGAGAAATAATAAATTTGCAAAATAAATAAAATATGATAAATTTCAATTAGCCCTAATTGAGTTTTTATTAATAAACTTTTGAGAACAGCAAATTTAGCACTGTTTTGATATATAAGGTGCGAATCTTAAAAATAATCAATTCTTAAATTAAATAAATTATTTTTCATGTATAATATTGTGTAACACAGATTTACAGAACGTGTTCAGAAGCTTAATATAAAGCGACCGAAACGTGTCTTGTACTAATAATGAGATATTAAATATGGATATTATATGCGAGATATGTAAGAAGAAGACAAGAAGCAAAAAGAAAAAAAAATGCACGCCATATTTTATTTACCCAGGCAGACAAACGTCATCGCGCGGTACACGCGATGATGAATTTATGTGTGCGCTTGTAACTAAAGTTGGTTTAATAATCCGGTACAATTGAATAATAAAGAAATTCGTATTCATCATGACGGCGGTGGAGGCGGAGGCGGCGTTTTCTTTTTCGCATGCATGTGACAGGTTGATTACGCTGCATTATAGACTCATCAGGTAATTACTCGGGATACGGTATCGCGAAACGGAGCCGATAGAAGGGTTAATAAATCGTTTGCCGTTCGATATTCGTTGGTGTAACTCTGGCAGGACGATATATGATCGCAGCGGGAGACGTTATTACCGATGGTGCTTGCTTATAATGGTCGGCGAATGAAGCGATAAACGATTATTGTGCTCGTTGGCCGGTCGGGAATTGGCAAGTAGCCTGCCGTTTGCTGTAGCACTCTTGTCGATCCTCAACAACTTCGATGAGGACACTGATGATGGAGCGGCAATTATCGGAATAAGCGGGAACGAGTAGTAAGATCTATGTACAGCTACACTTTTAAAAAATGTAACCAAAAACACACAATGGCATTCATACATAAAAAAAGTAATTTTACTAACAAGGGACTCGTTCATAACTTGTCATCACAATCGATTCTCTTTAAAATATAGTATTAAACATAAAGTCTAAGAGACATGTATTTTTTTTTGTATTCGACTTAATTTGGAATTTAAAGATTTAAATAAGAGCTTTTAGAGCTTTTAAAGTTAATGCTTATAGATATTTGATTCCAATTAATTATATCAACAAAACAGTGAAATATTAGGTGTTGGAATTAATTCGTAGCGTTTTACAAGTGATGGGAAGTACTTTCATTAATGTATTTTTTAATGCTCAGGTGAAATAAATAACATTCTTTCATTAAAAACGCTACGAATTAATTCCAACACCTAATATATAGACAAATATTTTAGACAAAATAGACAAAATTATTATAATTTTTTATATATCTTATAAATGTATATATAAATTTTTAAAAAATCTAATATTCACCCCCATTAAAGTTTCGATTGTTTCGTCCAATAAGTATTATCAGGTATTGGGATTTTATCACAAAATTTCAATACGGAATCTCTCTTTTAATTTAATTCATCGATGCTGCTGATATTCGGAATGTCACTCCAATCCAATTTCGGAGTGATTATGGTAATGCGATACGCGCGCCTACCACAATTTCGCCGGGTATTATTGAGAATTAGTTACTCTAAATGTTTTATAAGTGGACAGCGCCCTACTGAGAACGATTTCTTCGTCGCGGCCTTGCGCGATTACGTCAAGAAAGCGGAGCAAGAAGAGGGACGTTTAGCCATCACCGACATGATAGAAACGCGTTTCGCACATGATATTAGGTGCGCAACTAAGTTCTCGCTGTTATTTTCATAGCATTTGTATTAAAATAACAGCGAGAACTTAGTTGCGCACCTAATATATCGATATATATTGGAGCGAGTGCGGCGCGGTCGAAGGTAAATACGATTGCACGAATTGCGCTCGTAATCGTGAAAGGCTTTGCCATACTTGCATTTAAGAAACAACTAAGAAATGAGTCTTAGCTGGTTGGTTCCACAAACAAAAACAAAAATCTGTCAGACAGTTTTTTTTAAAGAAGTTATTTAAGCGTCTGACACTCATATACATATTTTCATGTTTATATTTTATTTACTTTTACGTTTTTGTGCACATAAAATCATTCCGCAAAAAATTCATTATTCATAACCCATACTATTTCAAGGACCTCGCAATTTAAGCCATCTCACGTTTCTGTCTTTCAACAAAAATGTTTCTACTTCTTTTCGTCGAATCCATCACGAAGCGTCAATTTCATAACGACTGCTGACCTCTTCGGCGCCGTTCTTCGGGTAAGTAAAAACTTCGTCCAGACAACGCAGGTAAACAGAGAAACGTTCAAGTTCGACATGTACAGAATTCTAGTATGCTTTATTGATAAAAGAACGATCCGGATCTCGATTTATCTCGTCGGTCTACCAAGTGCAGAATATGGCGAGAAGCGGAATTTAATTGAGACGTGGATACGCGCGCACGGCGTGTGTTCGCGCAAGGCCGCCGAAGGTTCTCCTCGAGAACGTTCCCGAGAACGAGTGGAAAAGACGTCGCGCTCTCGTCAACGGCACCCTGCGGCTCCTCGAGGATCTTTAATCCCTTTTTTCCTTTTCTTTCCAGCCTCACAACATTTTCGGCTCGGACAAAGTGAGGCTCGTTTGCGGTAGACGCGTGTCAGACGATCCTGACATTGGAAGGACAGGCGCGTACGAGAGATAATTTTATCCGGTATATCCTTGCTGAGGTCGCACATCGCAGGACGTTTTAATCATCGTTCTCCGGGTCACGGGGTAATCGCACGTACCCCGAAAGAATTAATTAAAACTTTTTTAATTAAAACTCAATTATTATCGTCGGTCTTACTTTTCCCTTGCTTTGTGCGCCTCGATTATAATAGAGTGTGTCCATTGTGTGCGGCTGGCCTTCACGCGGTACTAAAGATACTTGGAGCGAAACTATAACAGGATGTCCGATTTTATATCTAGCGGAAGCTTTGTCTTTAGAAATATAAGTGATATTAGCGTTGCGCAAGTGTCATAAAGAAAATTATAAGTTAGTCATGTATTAAATGAGTTCCATGACGTCAAACATGATTAACGTATACGGAAAGTATACTCACCTTTAAAATCAAATATTATTAATTAATTTTCCATTCCTATTGTCCAAGTTAAAGAGACATGTGTATGCGCTTTTACGTCGTACTTTAATTAACAAAATGTTACCGTTTAAGACTTATTCATGAAATTTTCCGAATGACAAGGGAACTCTAAATTTCATCATTAATCCAATGAAAATAAAGTGTAAAGTACTGAGACATTCTGTGCGGTAAGAAGATCAAGAAATAATATTGCAGATACAATCTTACTAATCACATCATTTTATTTATTCTATCGTGCTAACACGTAGCTTGATTTATAATATAAAATACATTTCAATCAAACTCGCTACTCCGTGACTGCATCGGAGAGAAAAGTGTTTGATATTTATGACTACAATTTTACAAGGTAAAATAAATTCTTTGCAATGAATATAACTAATGATGCAGAGAAAAATCTATTGAAAGAATTTCGTTAAAAATGTCAAAATACAATACATTACAATCTCTTAAAATTAGCATTTTAAACTCTTTTTATTTGCCCTGTATTACTGAAAATCTCTTTAATCTTGACTCTCTTACAGCCAACTGTTTTCATTCAACTGATTTTTCATTCCTGATGCCTGATCATTAAAAACGTCACTGTAGCGCAACAATCGCGACATTTCGAATATAGAACACGTATAACTTTTGTCTGAGGTCACGCAAATCACGATCTAAGCGGTCCTATGATGCAAATGTAAATTTGGTGCTAACGTCGCAACCGCTAATTGCATCTTAAAATGCATCTCGAGCTTGCCGACGTACTGCTGACAATCTGAGTAGCGGTACTGTGATTCTTATAATTATGATTACAGTTATACAACGCTTTTAATTTTAACGTAACGTTATATCATCTTCTTGATGTACATAATTACGCGTTGATGAAGGTAGATCATAATTTCAATTCGACACGCGAATATAAATGCACCCTCGTATCGCGTGGAGTCAATTCTGAATTTTGTGGGAGTCATCGCGTTTGTTATTGCGATTTTGCGGAATACTTATACCGTCACGTGGAAGAGCAGAAGATCTCCTCGAGGTTCCACACAGCACAGCTGCATCGCGCGAAGCTATGCGACTCCATGAGAGCAGCCTTGTCGACATTGTTGCAGTACGTCGTGCCGATACTTTCCATGCGCGATGTTAACATTTTTCCATTAGCAGTATTATCTGCTAAATAAAATTAAACAAGCAAAACTTTCATCTATAAACGCAAGACAATACAGATTTTGAGAAATATTTTTTCCGAGATTTCTTATTCAAATTTTAGTGCCGCATCATTTTTTTTGTATATAAGAATATTGTAAGTCTATCGAGATTCCATAATCTCATGATAAAATCTGATTATACTGACCATCGTCTGGTTTTTATATTAAGCTTGTCGCACTAAAATCTTATTACACATTGAATTACACAAGATAGACGTTGATGGAGAATCAAATAAGTCTCGTTCTATCTAAGTCCATTATAACGAGATCTTCCAAAGAGATACAGTTAAGCTCTCAATGCAGCAAGATTTCAAGGTAATCCTGTCCACGTTAATAACTTGTTTGATACAATAAGATGAATAGTAACAATTGTACAATTTTACAATAATTTATTATACATAATCTGTTAGAAACTTTAAGAAAGCGGCGCAAGAAAGGATCAGTAAACTAAAGTCGTACGAACAGATATGGGTCAAAATCGTAGTTTTTCGATGTAGCGGAGCATCAAGAACAAGTTATTGCTTATTGCTCGACGGGATAGATATAGAGGATAGGTCTCATCTGGGAGGTAGAACATGGAGAGCCGCCAGCGCGCGCGGCTCGGCCTGGCATTTACTCATAGTTATGTGAAAGGCATATCTTGGTGCCCAAGGTACTCCTACATAGTACGCACACTTGCACAATACACTTCGCCATGCACCGCCGTTATTGCGGCCGATCGATGCTCGTCTCAACGGCTAATGGCCGCGCGGAGGCAAGATGCTACAATTAAGCCAAGCGTCACTTCGTCGTGGATTTTTAGGATATCGATCGACATAAATCCGGCATGTCAATCGTGCGTTTCTTCTGCGCACATCTAATGCGATTCCGTCGATGATACATGTTTGGATCTTTCAAATAAGCAAATGCACCTTTCGTGTAAAAATGCTTTTTTACGTTAACACTCAACATTCATTTTTAGCATAAAAATTAACGAACATCAATTTTGGTCATGCCTGTTTTGACACTAAAGATGAACATCGAGCGTTAGTATGAAAGGAAACCTTTATACATCATTCAGGTTCATTTAACGCGCGAAATGAACCGTAGAACTAGAAAGTAAGCTAGTTTTGATACTCTAACAATAAGTATCCTTACATAACGAGCATATGATTAAATCAGCAAGTCCCACACTGCAAAATAGTGCATAACAAAACTATCTATTAGCTTAATCGCTGTATTTCCGAAGCGAAACAAAGATATAATTTAGCGCCCATTTTAAGAATGTCGCAGTGCGATACGTACGTCGCGTCGCCTTGGGCATGATTCCTTTTCCTCGGTTGACATTTTAATTAACGCAGATCAACCACCCGTGTCGTCAAAAAGACGTTAACGAAGAAAGAAATGGTGATTGGTCGCAGTCAGTCTCTCTCTCTCTCTCTTTCTTTCGCCCTCAATGTTTTCTTGTAAGATTGTCTACATATTTTTGCAGTATAATTCGTTGTTTCGCGAAATAATAAGCGACAACTGATGTAGATATTTTGTTAATTGTTCATTGCAACTCGATTGGGACAGACGAAAGTGGACAGAACATTGAATTACAGATGTATGTCTGAAAATTAAATTGCAAATGCCACCGTCAACGAAAAATTATACATGACTGACAGAGAATCACAATTGAATCTGCAATGTGACACCCTGTTATTATAACCGAAAGAATAACTATGACTCTTATTATATCGATTACTTTTAGGAATTTCCCTTCTTGTTGCGAGACAGAAATTGTTAAAACGACTACAACAACATTGATTAAAATCTCAAATTTGTAATTAATTTCTCATACAAATTGTCTTATTAACAACCTCGTTATTAATAATTCCTCGTACCAACATTTTAATTAAATTAATAAACTTCATTTTTTCCAATACTACAATGCCTTGAAATGTACACAGCATATTACTGAACAGATTTATGTACGTGCGACAGGTGAGTAAAATAAATGTGTGCTTATCTAAAAAATAAAAGCATACAAAGTATCGAGATTGAAGTATCAAATGAGATTTAATTAAAGATACTTTGTACATGAATTTTTCAGAAAATTTTATTTAACTTTTTAAATTCTTTTTTAACTCCAGAAGATAATAATAATAATTTTAAAAAGGGAAATATTTCTCCATTCTATAGTTCATAATCAATCAGCCAATCCTGAAGAGAATGTTTATTTTCACATCATCCAGTCTCGCTCGTTGCCGGCGAGTATCAGACAGTTGTAACGATTACAGGTAGGTTACAATGTTAAGTGGGCTAGAGGAGAAGTAGGTACCTGTACGGTGATTCAATACACGAGGTTGCAGCGGGTCGCGGACCTTATCGGTATACTCGAGTAAGTGCGATTTCCATTCCCTCGAGCAAAGATGCGAAACCCGAAGACGCCTCACTTCGCGGAATTTTGTCCTCATGCATGGAAACCGGCATTGAGTGCGTTTCATAAAAATATCAATTGAAGAATATGACAAAAATAAGAATTGGCACTTAGTAAAGATCCTTAAGAAACTATAAAATATTTACATAATTAGTGCATTACATCTTTTACAAGATTAATAAAATTAAAGCGAATCAAATTATAAATAACTGGAACTAATTATTCTTTGCAATGATATTTTATATTAATTAATTACACAGAAAGCATGGTTTTACTAAAGTATTAAAAAATTTAGCTAGATATTTATAGATTCGAAAATAATTTTGGTGAGCCACAAAAATAATTATGTAGAAATACTCAAGCTGATTACTTGAATGTCAAAACTTCTTGCAGCATTATTTTTCATACTTGAATTTTCTACATAATTATTTAGTGTAACAAAATTATTTTCAAATCTGTAAATATTTAGCAAAATTTTTAAATACATTAACAAAATTGTTCTTTCCATGTACTTTTAACTAAAGGGTGTTTTTTTAAGCCCGATAGAACTTGAAATTGTAAAAAATAAAACAAAAAATTAAATTAAACAGCCGCGGTGGCCATATGCCCGAAATCATTTTCAAATGTTAATGCCATGCATTGATCTTTCGACTAAAAAAAATTTGTTGATTATAATTTAATTTTTGTGTTAGTTTTTACAATTTTAAGTTTTATCGGGCTTAAAAAAACACCCTTTATATGCATTATACATGTATCATTGTGCCTCTTCATTGTAAATTTATTCCGAATTTAATTAATGAGATACAATCACCATAAAGTTTCTTATCGCGTCATTGACAATCATTATGTCACTTATGCGTAACAGGTTATCGATATCTTTTTTTTCTTTTTTCATAACAAATTGTGTGGAATATAAATTTATTAATACGATCTAAGGTATACAATTTAAATACATTCGGATGAAGCAGAGATCGCCGCTCGATAAGAGACTCTTTCGTCGTGCTGAAAATTTTTTTGATTACCAGGTCTAGATTTCGATGTGACTGATGAACAACATTCCGTTATCTGGCGCATAATATATGTTGTTGCTTTCCGCCTTTGCACGGCCGTGACACAGAGCGCGTGCATGAATAAAGATCAGCTTCGTACCATATCGTACCATATTCGCGCGGGACCCAATTTTCGGTATTTGAGAAAAATCTCCGAAGAATTACGAGAAATTAAAACGCGCAAGGGTCATCGTGTACATTTTTTATTAATCTGTTCAATAATAACCGGCCAGGAAATCTCGAAAGACAAAGATAATGGCTGTTCCCTTTGTGTTCTAAATTACGTATTTTTACATGCGCAAAAAATTTGTAGCTTTCGCTTAAAATGTAATCTCGCTTACGTTATAGTACGTGAGTTATTTTCAAAGCCAAATATATACATTGGTGCGGGCGTACCGAGAATCGACGGACATTCGATTGCATTGGAAAGAAACGGCGCGGGAATACATGTACATACGTATGTATATATAACGGCATCCGTGCTCCAAGCATTGTATGCGATCGTAAATCACGAGGTGACTTTAATGGCGACTGTGATTTTTATCCTCTGTCAATGCGCGCTACGTATTTACGCGTAGAGGCAAACACGAAAGAAGTAATTCGCCGCACTCAAAGTGTTGAAAATATACCGATGAACACGCGGTTCTCTGTCCGGAGCACGCGAGAAACAATGAGCAAATGTGTGCTGCTCATTTCAAAATCCAAACAAGTAAATTAAAACCACTGGTATGTTAGTGTTCGAATATACAATACGTAATTATATATCAGGTCTGTCCAATTTGAACTCCGGATTTAAAACGCAAAGTTATCGATGCAAAAAATTCAATGTGAGAGATTTCAGGGATTGCAAAGTATTGATAAGCGTCATTCAGATGCGTATCAATATTACAGTTCAATTTAAAATCTTTCTTATTGAATTTTTTACGTCGATGGCTTTGTGTTTTGGCTGCGAAGCTAAAATTGGATAGGCCTGTTATGTGCAAATGCTAATTTGTTGAATATCTTGTTTAATTTTTGCTTACTGCTGTTTAAATTAAAATGCTGTAGTATTTTTAATTCTTGAGATTTCGCGAGGTCTTAGGAAAATTATACAAATTTATGTAATGGAGTTGTTGAATATTTGTTGCTGAATATATTGATGTTTTTAATACGTTTTTTCCAAATATGTTATTATAATAGCAGCTAGGTTTTTTTATTGAACAAACCGGCACACTCGCAGTCTCTGGTAACTTACTTATTTTCTCATTATGTAAGAGATTAAGTCATATATTTTGATGATATGTCACCGAGTGCACAACACCATCGTAGGATGCAAAAAGCAGCAATTGTCGGAAGGTTAATGCAACTTTACTGCAACTGGCCCTTCGTGTTGCAATTTCAATAACACATTACACAACGTACATTCTATATTTACCAACCGCGTGAAGAATAATTTTATTTTACGACAAATTTTTTAATTATATTGCTTTATACATTCGAGAATAATGTACGATACATACACCTAAATGTCCTCTTTTATATGAATTCGTTATATCCATATTACTCTGAACAAATTCGCGGGCGATTTATGAACAATTAAACCATTTACCGAGGGTATTAAAATTTATTAAGGAAGCGAAAGATATTTATATTGGCTGGTTATAGCCTGCTTCGTGAAAAGTAAAAGTTAAATTTTACATGAAAGCGCGGATCGCCCATCGGAATTTTCGTTCTAACGGCGCTTTTTCAACGATTCAAAGTGTTCAAGGTACGTCGTAAAATCAAGAGAAATACTGTTAAATATGGACCATGGATGTTGTGAATTAATTTAATGGCGTAAATGACACCTTACGACACCTTAAATCATTTTTTTATCTCATAAACGCACATAGAATCCAAGGAATGAACATACGTATTAAAATGTATTTTGTACAAGTATTCGGTTTCGAAACCCGTATAACTAATATATTAGTTCAATTATCAGCGCTATACATGGAAAAGTGTTCCAGTTCTTTCGCACAGATAACATGTGTCCAGAAATTTTTAGTGGACAATATACATAAGAATTTCGTATCTGATTCTCGAATAAATCATTACATAGTTGCAAAATTTATAGTAATGTGCCCGTCCCAAACCGTTCATTCAAATTTCAAATTTTTGTGTGTAATTTAATATAAGATGAATATATTAGAAAATAACAAATATATTATGTGAAAAAATTAACACAAAAAACACTAATAATATTTATAAACTGTGGGGAAACATGTTTTTTTTTTAGTAAAATTAACATTTATATGTTAGATTAACATACTTTATTCATTTATCTTAGAATTTATGTTTAAAAAATATTTTTTTAATATTATTCATTCACTTTCTCATAAATTGTGTTATTTTGACACTAGAAAAAAATATGGAATACAATTTAACACAAAATATTTAAATAATACAATATAATTTAAAAAAAGATACAACACATAAATAACTTTATAAGACAGATTTAGCCTTGTTTTAAATTGCTATAGAATAGATATTATATAATGTATTTTGTTTTTGTCTAATAATTATTTTTTTAAAAATTTTTAAAATATACAATCCCATCAAAATATGCAATATAAAAGCGTTTTATTAACTTTACTACAACAACTGAACCCTTCGTGTCATAATTTGTGTAATAACACATTACTCAACGTATATTCTGAATTTATCAACCGTACGGAGGATAATTCCCTTTTACGACCAATTTTTCAATTATATTGCTGCTTATATACTCGAAAATGCCGTATGAACGCCTAAACATCCTCCTTTGTACAGTTCCGCTCATATGTTCTTTTTTTAGAAATTAAGTAGAAATACTGTCATAAATGTCATAATACGCTGCTTAATATGCTTCTTTCATTTATTTAATATTTTCTTCTCAAATATCTTCTTTCGAAAAATATTGAATAAATCTGCAATATAATATCCTTAGGGATTAGAAATAAATTATACAATCTATAAAATACAATATATTGTTAACAACAATAATTTTTAATTAGAGTATAAAAACATCTTACATAATCGTTTACGCAAAAAAATGTAACTATTCCCGGATTAAATTAACACTCGGATATGTTAAAAATTTAACACAAAATTTTAACAAGGATTTTAATGAATCGATTTTAATACAAGTACAAAGTATTTTTTACTGTGCAAGTTTTTTTCGTGAAGAGAAAAATTATTTAATAATTTCAGATTTAAATTCTCACTTTCTCACATATTATCAAAATGAGATAATTAGAAAAAATAAAATAAAATTGTTATCATTATTATTTATTACCATTTGAGATAATTTGAAAAGATTAAATAAAATAATAATACAAAATTATGAAAAAACGGCACAACAATATATTGACATGGTAAATCTTCTATGTTTCTGAGTTCGTAAGATTTTAACAAAAATTTTGTTGTAGTCTCATGAACGCATTACTATAAATTATAGGTACGTATAACATATATCAGCTGACGAGTACAAATGCACTTCGACGAGATATCGAACGGTAGTCATGTAATTTATTCGCGCTCTGTCCAAGGTCATCTAGGAGCTTTTAAAATATGATCATTCATCCAATTAGGGAGCAAACAACAAAGCACACTCTTCTTCGTATTGTTCGCGTTCGCGTGCTCTCATTGAAAAGTGCTCGCGTCGCGCTCTCGTCTCGCCGGAAGAGTTAGGTCCATAAATCGCGTCGCTCGTTGTTACTCTGCCCCGGATGCGCCTATATGGTAATAATATATCTCGTGGGGAACATCACGTGTCCGAACGCGACGACATCCGGATCAAGGGTCACCAGCGTGTTTAACCGAACGAATGGAGAACCTAATCATTCGATGACGCGACGTCTCGACGACTTGTTTCGCGACGAATTGAACTGAATAACAGAATTGGATTGTTGAAACCTTCTGATAGCTCTCGTGCAGCTGCACGAACGAATCTCCCCTGTTTTTAATAACTTTATGCGCCAATCATGTGTTAAGTAAGTATTTTCTTACGACATATCTAATTTTATTAATTTAAACTACAATAGAATCTATTCAAGCTGAATAAGCATCGTAATAAAGTTCATGTTTAATAAAAAGATTTTTATTTCTTATATAAAAACCGTAACAATGTTTAAAGATAGATTCCAAAAACTATCGAGGCTATTATATTTTTTTAATTATAAGTATTTAAAGTTAGCAAATCATACCGCCGATAGTTCGTGCTTTCAGATATGATATTGTACCACGAAAAATCTAATCGCATCTAAACACGCAAACTTTAGGCGATATGATTCGTTAACTTTAAATGCTTATAATTCAAAAACTACTTGCAGCATCGACATTTTGGTATTAGAATTTTCGTCTCAAAATAATCTCAGGTGTCTATCCTTAAACGTTTTTGCGGTCTTCACCTGACACCTTGTATATTGATTCTTTCTATAGATACTGAATATAGAAAAAAGTAATAGATACACGGATTAATTTCGAACCTGTAACAGTACATTAGTATCTCCAATGTCATCTTCTTATCGAATGGGATTAAATAGAAAAAAGAAGAAAGATATATGATACACAAAATCCGGGTCTAAACGTCATATTATAAATCTACTTGGCACGTGTTCCCTGCCGATCCTTATTTACAGTTATAAGTTGAAAATAAAAACGAGTAGTATTGGCCTTCGCTGTTATTCCGAGACACGATGAACAACATTAACTAGATACTCACGAGTTCTTTGAGTCCGCCGCGATCAATGCCACATTGTCGTCGCCGATGAAGATATTCATGACCGTGATCGCAGGCTTTGCAACATTATAGGTACTCTGATCATCAATGTAGTCAGAATAACACATAATTCGACCGAAGTGGCGCGAGCGTTCAGTTATGATGTTGTATTTGTGTGTCCCATTTTATTGATGTTGCCGAACGTAAAAATCCTCTTCCTGCGTGAGGTCGTTTACGGGACAGAGACCCCGATTTGTGAAGGTCGTTCAATGCCGTCCGTACCAAGTGGCCCTATATAATTCCTTTCGGATTCTTGCATTTTCCTAAAGTACTCTAAATGATACATCGGACACATTCTTATCTCCATCCGTTATAAAATTATAGTAATTTCTACTTTTAACTGTCATTTCTACTTACAAGTCATTTTTCAACAATAATCTATATAAATCCAGCTTCATCCTTTCGATAATTTTGTCGCTCGTATAAACGTACGTCCAATTCGTTTGATATTTCAGCGATTTAGCAAGCAATAAAGAACATAAGCTTAAAAGCGAAGCTATTCTGCCGAAAGCAAGAGGGTGTAGATAGGTAAGTATTTACGAGTGTACTTTATCGAAGAAGCCTCTCGGTTATTATTGTCGCGTTACGATAGCGAGCAATTGAAAGTGCTCGCACAGTGCTCTTCGGATTAAATTAATACGGAATTATGTCGCGTATCGCTATACTATTTCAAAGTGGATTAACATCGTCGCGCACTTACGCGAGAATTTCGAGGCGCGAAGCGCGAGTCAACCGGAGATCCGGCATCGTAATCTTTCGGTCCAAGAGAGGTTACACCGCGGAATTCCTTGGAAACGGATTTGAGCACGAAGAGATGCTAAAAACGAAGAAAATACGACGTGACGCATGTACGTGCTCTATCCGGCGCGGTCATTGCTGCCATTCGCCCGACGAAATTACACGGGAAATATGTCACATTGCATGCTCATACAAAGGTTATCCATCCGGTTTAAGTGAAGCTCCGCCAGGTTCACCTTGAGGATGAAGTCAATTTTTTTATTCCACTCCCTTCGGAAAAAAAGGAACAAAAATCATTTCGAAAAAAGACATTTCGTTATTACGCATCTCTCATCATTGTTTGATAGGTTTCATGAATAACAGTTCCGTAAACGTTATAAGGAACGTAAGAAACATGGAGACATAGAGGACTGTCGAAATTTTCATTATATTCGAAAATGTTAGTGTTATCAAGAAAAATGAAGGAATAAAAAAGAAATAATATCGTTCTCTTCTCAAAAGTGACAATTAAAAACGTAATTTTAAAGTTAATAAATAAGTTAAAGCAAAGATTATCCTATCAATTATCAAAAATGAAAAACTTTAAAAATCGTCATAACTCAAAAAGGAGTTGTTTAAACATTGTAAAACTAAAATAATTTAAAAATAATTAAAAAATAAAAACTTTGGTAAATGTGTTAAGTTTAGCCCTTCGCAATCATTGACACAACAAGCGTCTCGAGTTTGACGAGTTAGCGCAAATCGTATAGTTTTCACGAGAAATACTGTCAACGACCGATCAGAATCGTGAAAGGGAAAGTCTTGTATGTTAAAGGAAAAAAAATGCACGAAAAGAAGATGACCACGGGGCATACATGTGGTTGTTTGCCAAATCTACCTTCGCTTGTATCGTCTTTGCCGAGGTCTTCCAACCCATCACGACGAGCGGCGTCAACAGCCCAAATATATGACGCAAGGAATAACAGCGGCGAGATAAAGGTACTATAAAGCTCCTCTTGAAAATTTCCATTAGATCAGCCCAGTGCGCGACTCGATTCCCGCGGAAGGATCGGGAAAAAAAGAGAGAAATCGGGATGGAATTTAACACGACGTATTCTGAAGGACCGTCATTAGCAATCCTTAAGTTGACGTTGTTGTCGACTGGAGAGATTCACGCATGTATCAATATCACATCATCATTTAAATTTAAGTGCTAATAATGATATAAATTTTGATAATGATGTAGACCAGAATTTTTCAACTGATGTGCCATAAAGATCTTCTTCAAGTGTGCCACAAAAATTTTATAGCAGGTAAAAAGAAGCAAAAAATTAAAAAGTAAGTAAAAGAGCGAGTAATGCACGAAGTAAAAACAAAACGATTAAGATTTCTGCCGCCCCTATTCAACTCTCAAATTGGGATGCCTGTATTCGCGACGAGCAACAAAAAAAAAGATTTTCTGCAGTAAACTTTGCCGCAAATCTATTTATTCATTTCATTCTATGTATATATCGATGATTGATGCCGGCATGATCCCTCTCTCAGATTTCTCTTTGGTAGAACGAAATTAAGAATGAAATCAACACAAAAATCGCAAAACCTCGATACGAATTAAGTAATCATCGATCGACGAATAATTTTCTTAATCATTCATATCTGGCAAAAAAATGACTATATTTTTAGAATGGTTTTTTTTTTCAAAAAAACTTGCTACCCCTAAACATAACCTAGGGGTTGATCTCTAATATTAATCAGTATCTGAGTAAAAAATATTATTTTAAATAGTGAAAATTACCTAAATTGTATTGTGTTTATTTTTATTTTAACCAAAGCAGTATCGTCAATAAAATCACTTTTAAAGCATTTAAAAAGGCAAATAAAAAAATTGAAACTTCAAAACTATTTATTTTTGAATATAATGTTGATAGCATCTGATAAAACATTGATTGTGAGTGCTGAAGTATGTGTATACCTAATAATATATCTTAACAAAAGCGTTTTATATATTTACGAATTGAAAAACGCAGGCTCAAAAAGCATACTTTCCAAATATAAATATATTCACTAATTTGGGTCAATAATGTATTTGATATCATATCGTAATTATTGTACTACTTAATCGGACTTTTTCTTTATAAAAACTCATATCTAACTAGTTCAACAAAACTAGTTCATAGATCGGAGTAGACTAGAACCGATAATTGAAGAGAGAGAGAGCGGAATTCGCTTTTTGCGCGCAGAAATAATTGAACCCGTCGATTCGCAGGCGCAATTGGAATTGGAAATTCGGTGGCAAGTAAAACGAATAATGTTCGGCGCAGGATCTTTCGGTCCTGAAAAGATTCGATCAAGGAACATCGAACCTGTTCACCGGGATTCAACGGAGAATACGGCCGACGCAATCTTCGATCTGCTTCCCAGCGAACGCGAGGATTTACGAGCTAAGGTCGTACACGAGAGCACGAGATGTGGGTGCGCGGCACCATTTTTCTCGACCTTGCCTCGAGGGGTATAAATAACGCGGCGACTGCCAATGAGTTCGCGACGCTACCATTACATGCAATCTCGACCAATGAGGAATGTATACGAATAAACGCCGATGTTCTAGTCCGCCAATGTTAAAAATGATCGAATTAATCACCAAGTTTCTCTCGATTGTTCCGTGTGACTGTTCTCCAAGTTTACCTCAATTGAACTTCTAAGCTTAGAAATGTACTATAAGTATTATTCTATATACGTATGTTTAAACGTCCGCAAGTTTGTCGAAGCACATACCAGAAAACCGGTACAGATAATCTGTTCGTCGACACACACCCCCTCATGAAATTGCACCCTGCAGCTATATATAGAATACGACGAAATAAGCACAATTCTATTAATAGCGCCAGTCCTCGCCCTTCCTACCTGATTTCTTTGCCGACAAATGTTTTACAGCTTTGGGGAGAAGGGATGGAGGGAGCAAATTTGTGCCGGGCCCTTTACCTGTTTCGCAGGGAGATGAGAATTTTTACGCGCTGTCGTATTTTCTGCAGAATGTTATCCCGGAAAAATTTATGATCGACGATCTGCCTGTGAAACGTTGCATGCAAATGACGTTGGCGATAAGCGCTCCGCGATTAAAGCCTCTTAATGTGAGATTCTTAGTACGTAAGGTAAGTTAAATTGTTAGACCAGAGCTATACGTTAGAATCATCCAGAATTAATGATGCTCTTCCAGTAAGGAAATGTCGTTTAGGTTAATGCAATCCCTTGTGAATTACATTACCGATGGAGCACTTAGCAATGAGCTATGAAGCTAGTCCGGGAATAATTCGGTATCTTCATGAAAGGGACTATGTATTATCAGATTCAACTACTCATATTTATAAACAGAATTGAAAATAAATTACGCTTTCGTGTTTGAAATAATCTTATTATGAAAAAAAAAACGCGTGCGAAGGAGCATTTAACTTCATAAACTGTAATTTTAATAATCGAATATTAATTGATCATAATATAACGGGGGGCTCGATCGAATCGCACAACACTGACTATCCATTTCAACATTTCGCAACAATTAATAGATCGCTAGATGTCACGCAGATGTTAGTCAAACGTTGATACATGCATTCGCACAAACAATGCCTCGCAATTGATATAAAATCATTGTATAGGTGAGACGCTGATCATTTTTTTCTAATAATTAAGTACTAATACAAAAGATTTATTTTATCTAAATTGTTAAACCTTTCCTCATCACAAAATCAATGTGTTTTGAAATTATTTACGATTTACGTAAATTGCATTTATTAAAATCTTTATCAATAAATTCTTTATAGTGATTTAAAGATGCTCATTAACATTAATAATATTAAATTGCTTATCAATTAAATTTGTAGTGTTATACATAGTACATACGTACTCCATAGTTTAGGATTGTATTTCTATACCGATAAATAATTAATGCAATTTAATCGACGTGCAATTTATTTAAATTGGAAATTATGAAAATTACAACAAAAATATTATTAGGCATCAAGACCCGCTTTGGCACCCGAATATGACTTTCTTCGTTTATTTGAGTCAAATTGTATTCGTTGCAATTTTTATTTTCTGTTTTGTACGGCGTATATAAAAAAGTATCACGTAAACATGTGTTTTTCTTAGATTCCTAAATCTCTTTTTAATCTTGCAAAGTTTAGGGCTAATTCGAAAACTACCGATGTGATTCATCTGTAGTAGACAAATCGTCCGTCAGTATAACGCGGATGTTTCCCTTTTGGCGATTTTGATTTCGCAAGTTCTTCCTGATTGAGATAGTGGTTCAGTCGAAATCCGGTTGGTCGGAACCCGCTGTTATCGAACTGGTTTAAAAATATCTGGTATCACTCGAATCAGCTCGAAACGAGCATATTGTCTTTTGAATTATCTTAACAATAAAAGTTTCGCACATGCAGGACGGACTTCTTTGAGTGATGACATTAACGGAATACGAGATCGTGTTTCGGATTTCGTCCGGAGTATTAAAAGTAATTGTCTCTTATGGCTTCTTGAAAAATTTCAGATAAATTCTTTATTTTTAATGCTAAACGATAAGCAAATATTAATTTAAGTATTGTCCTCAAGGCTTTTAAAATAATATAATATAAAAAAAAGGAATTAAATTGGCGAAAAAAGAGAAAGAGAATTTGTGTTACTTAATATTATATTATTGTGAAATAATCTACAGTATTACAGTTATATTTACAGTTATTGAAACGAACATACAATCTTGTGAGTGAGAGGGAGAAATTGAGGAAACGTGAAGGGGAGATTATAACGACGTTGATATTGCGTTGTTGTTTGAATTAATCGTGATGACGAGTTAATTGTGTGACAGGAACTACGTGATGCATCAAGCCGGATTGCCTACAGGGAGAAGCATTCCCTTTGCTTCATAAAAAAAAGTTAACGGAAATTTTCTATTAACTGCGCAGGAAATTGGATAAGAGCGCGTAGAATGTGATTCGTTCTCTACGAGCTAGTCCCTACAGACTAGCGATACGGTTAAACGTTCGACATTTGTATACAAGAATTGTATTCCTGAACTGTAAAATTAAGAATGTTACAGTTAAGGGATAGTATCGCAAGAGATTGTTCATTGCAACAATGAATTAGATATGGAAAAAGTAATAATTAATATTAATATGAATATTAATAAAATATGATTAAAAAGCAAGAAAAAAAATTGTTTAGCATTCTGCGTCTTGATCGAAGACTCAAGAATGTAAAAAGACTCGTTAAAGGTACATTAACGATGCATTTCGATGAATGACTATCACAGAGCGACGGGATAATATATCATGAGGTCCTTGAGAATCTGACATGTCATTCGTTATTATTGTCCTGTCGGCCAATGATAATTCACACCCGGCTGATGGACTTACGTTACTTACTGTCCACGATATCAAAATCACTGTCCATGATATCATAAACCCGATTCTTATCTCCGACTCTGAAACGCGTATATAATAATACTCATTAATAAAAATTATTATATTAATAATTTTGTAGCTACTGGCTTTTAAGACGAAAAAAAAGGAAAAAAAAATAATAAACAGATCGGACAATCCGTTTCTGATTACCAATCTCGATTTTCGTAACGTCATCGAACGATAGGAAAGATATATATTACTGTAATTGGTACAGAGGAATGTTGCTGAATGCATATTAATCGCCTAAATCATATCTCATTAATATTTTATATTTTTATTTAATATAAGCAACATTTAGTAATAAAAATATAAAATAAATAAAAAATACAGATAAAAATTTAACAGGTTATTAAATCTCGTTTTGTGCGCACTAACAATTTAAAAATCACGTTAACAACTAATATTGATTTTTGACCAATTAATGTAATCAACTGATAATGTAATCATACAATTTTATCCTGAATTTGTAAGTTTTCATAAAAGAAGCAAAATATATTTATTGCAAAATATATTTCACATTTATTGTACATACATATTTGCAATTGTTATACAGATTAAATATTAAATCAATATTTTTATGAAATCTAAATTGCCAGAAAAGAAAGGACTCGAGTCAATACTAGATGTTAAGTGCTAATAATTATTTTTTTATTATTATACTATTATGTATTAATTATTAAATATTTGGTCCTTTTTTTCGATAAATTATTAATAAAATATAAGTAATAATAATTTATAATCTTATTTATAATCTTTTATCAATCTTATATTTTTAATTATTTTAACTCATAAATTTAATACTTTCAAAAACAATGAAATTTAAGAGACTCACAGATACGATATAGATGATTGATTGAATAAGTAATACTTTTTATAGCATATTACAAAAAAAGCTTATAATAATAAATTAATTTGTTATTGAAAAATTAAACATATAATAACAGATATCTGAACATCAAGCTACAATTTCCATCTATTTTTTTTGCGTATATTATATATCACCATAAATGAGAAATATAATAAAAAATAATTTAAAGCTTATTCTATAATGTGCCTCTTTCTTGTATCTTATTTTTTGCCTCTTGTTTCTTTCCTCTTTATAACCATTTTATCGACAATTGTATTTTTTGCTATATGTTTCCTGTTTCTTCTGAAATTCGTTAACTTTTATCTCGGACAACATAAAACAAAAAACCGGATAAGAAGCAAAAAAAAACAAGATGTAAAACATAGCAAAAAGCAAGAAACAGGAAACAAAAAGCACATTGTAGAATAGCCATAAGTGTTATGCATTTGGCAAGTTTCTCCTATTAAACATTTTTTATAGTCTCACATTTTTGTCTCATTAATTGAATATTCTTCCCCGTTCTAATAAAGTGACCATTTTTTTGTTTTCTTTGTGTCAATGGAATTTACGATTTGGCAAGGAAGATTCACCTTTAATTCAATGTGCCATCGAAGAGTTTTATAAAACTGCTACAGTTTTTTCTACTTTTTTTTTGTCAAGCTGGGACAATAACATCAAACAGTTCCAAACCAACGCTCTCTATCTGTTACAGTATACCGTTATCGAAGCACCATCGTAGTTTAAACGCGCCTCTTCGTCACAATGCAATGTGAATTCCGCGCTTTATATCCGTTAACGGTATTTCGAGACGCAGAGCTATCTTTCGGTTTCATTCGTGTATTTTCCTCTACTCGTACGGTACCGCGCGATTAGTCGAATCGTTCCCGCGAAACGGGTTCCGTAAGCATTTCTTCGCGAATGCACCTTCTCTGTTAATCGTGATTTAGTTTCATCAGCGAAGCGTGTATCACAGCCTCGCAGTCACCTATGACATTATCATTGTGACTGCAATAATCACATTCTAAGGTGATATTGTCATGTATGAATGGAGGGTGGAATACTCACAACATATCATTTATGTAATTTTGGATAGTTTAGTAATTTTTACATTAATAAACCTTTCACGAGATAATTATTTGCCAATATTTATGAAAGAGTCAACATTTTTGTAAAAAAATCTCTTGCGTAAATGTAAAACAAAATAAATTTTTTTAAGCGGAATAAAATAATATTTTAAAAGACGTTTAGCCGTTCAATACACTTATATGTATTATTTCAGAATTATTATATATTATATGTCAAATTATGTTACAATACATATGAGACAAAATGTTATTATTATTATTAATTTATTATTATTAATTAAAGATTAAAATAAATATTTCTATATATGTAATTCTGAATATGTTGTGTGTGTGTGTGTGTGTGTGTATGTGTGTGCGTGTGTGTGCGTGTGTGTGTGTGTGTATATTATATTTAGAATTATATACATAGTAATGTTTATTTTAATATTATATATATATATATATATATTCTGTTAAATATAAATATCAAACATAAATTTTTAAACGATCCAATAATATGAATATACATTTATTAATTACTTAAATGATTTGAAAATAATTTTATTTAAACACACACATTCAAGCTATCTTCTTCATGCTTCAATAACCAAGACCGAGGCTGCATTCCGACTCGCGACAATCTTGGCATAAAAGGATTTCATTTTTGCATGCCGAGAGATTTACAGACCGATCGTCCTGAGATTACTGACTTACTGAAGCTGAACGCTTCAAATTGATCAGAATTTACGTACATTGAGTGAATCATTCGTCTTTATCTCTGGACACTAATTCATTGACGATCGACTCAATTGCACAATGCAAAATAAAGTGATACAAGTATGAAAGAAAGGAGATGTTAAAGCCACTCGATGCTTGAAGAGTATTCAGAATAAACGTTGTTGCATCTCAAATTATTTTTTCGTAAACGGCTGCAAAAATCCTTTTTCGTATTAAGAATATTGACTCAGCTCAATATAAAAAAGTTTGATTTACTAAAATATTTTTGTTTATCAGTGACATGTGGCAAATGATGATGCGGTTTAACGTGTCGTTCGCCGCTTCTGACTAACATTCAATCGACACAACGGCGCCGCGATATCTCAAGAATGGTGATTTCAATGCATGGATGGTAGTGCAGTCTGCGACGAGGTACGGGAGACTCTGAGACTCTGAGATTCTTGAGACACGATTTAGATTTAATCCACATTATTTGTGCTTAATTCAAGAAATGATCGTAGATAGAAAAATCATGCCTTTTATTTTTTTGAATAATCTGCTTTTTTCATTATGAAAATATTGGATGGACTGGTACAACTTCTCGCTAAGAAAACAGATTTTGTGTTAAACTATTTAAATTATGTTAACTTTTTTAATTTTTTTTTATCCCCCGCTTCACTTTGATAAGCCACAATGCTTTAGTTACTTTTTTATATCACGGTGAAAAAGAGATAATACATTTGATTTTGAAATACATCTCGCTACAAAATGAATTTTTCATGAACTCTGTTTCTTGCGCAAGTTTTAACATTCTACACGCTTCGCCGTGTGTACACTTTTAAATGCTATGCAAGGCGTGAAAACGCTGCGCAATATAGCGGAAATGCTCAGGTCGTTTTACCAAGAATAGAATTTTTACCGCGATATCTCATTATCCTAGATTCCACGATGAACCGTTCAGTGGCTGACGCGCAGATTTTACATCGATTTTTCTCTTGATCGTTAGCGATTGCGAGCTGTAAAACGGTGGCGCGCGTTTTCTGTAAACTTTCAGAAATCCTGACAGAATCTCCCACGATATGCCCGGTTGTGGGTATCGTTGCAGTACTTCCAGTCTCAGGCGGCGCCCGAGAGAGAGGCGAGAGCGATAAATTTTCTGTAATATCATTGGACCGGTTTTGTGGATAGCTCCTCGTAACAATGAGCACGCGTCTCGACTTGAAACTTGGTTGTGTTCATGCAAAAAGCCTCTTTCTCTTTCGAGTCCTGGATAACATCTTTTATGGAGCGCAGATCATCTTGCGATCATAATTGCCTCGTATCTTCAATCGAAGCATTTTCCACCCAAAACTGTTACATTCACATATAATTATATTTCACATATATGTGAGCATAATATAATAAAATTTTTATATACGAATCTAAATACGTAAAAAAACGTCTATTATAAATATTATCTATCACATAAAATTAAGAGATATTTAATTCAAACTTGGAACATTCTAAATAAAAACCAAAATATTTTAAATACATTTGATAGGTGGCTTGACTGTAGATCAGGTCTTATTTTTTACATCCTGATGAAAATAGGCCACTTATAACTCTGAGTAACTTATGCGTTACCTATTTTATTTTATACTACAACAATGGAAATTTGAAATTTAATAGTGTCAAATTTCCATTGTTTTAATATAAAATAACGATATATTGAGTAAGAGCAGTGGCGACTTAATTAGATTAAATTTGACACTATAGATTTAATATTGCAGTGTACTTTGGGATATAATATATTAGATCAGGTCGCATAAAGGTCTTTTGATGTAAACGTGATGTAGTCAATCTTACAAACTTTAGCGTCAGCTCCGGGAAGTTGAGAAAAATGTTAATTTTTTTTAACAAATATAAAAAGTAGTGTTTAAAAGCTTCCAAAAGCTATTCATATCTTAAGCATTGAAATTCAATCAGTTCATAAAAGGAATTATTTACAAAAAGGAAAATATATATAAGAAATATAACGAGCGAGTATATAATTATAGAGAATGAAATCCTCTTGCGATTCATACCTTTTGAGTACAATTATAATAGAAAAGTTTTAAATATCCTAAGAATCTGAACAAAATCAGTAATCAATATTTTCTAAATCTGAATCAGTGGATAATCATTAATTAACCAGTGGCATACTTAGCATTGATAATCAGTGAAGTTCAACTACAAAAAGAAAGAAGCTGTTTGAGCATAATACAATTAAAATACTGACATTTGCACGTTAATTTCAATCTTCCAATATTCATTGAATGAGCACTAAAACAAGGCTAGATCACATAATAAAGATTAGCTAAATTAGGGATTTCATATTTAATTCACTGAAATTCACTACCAGTGGCATATGGCACTGATATCAGTGATTATTCACTGATTCAGATTTAGAGAGTAAAGAAATCATCGATTGAGCAGCAAAGCACAATGGATTCGTAAAAAAAATTGTCAATCGGGTGAATCGGGATTGATGATTTATAATAACCTACCACGTAAACAAGACAAGCGTTGAACATAAATTCTGCAAACAGTACGCCGATCGTTTGAAAGCCTAGCGTTATCCCGCCTGACCGTGATCTTGGGTCGCAATAACCGCGAACGAGTATCGCGCACGTGGAAAACGGTCTTTCGTCCGTTATGCGAAATCGTAAATTTCTCTGCGTTCTCTGTTGGAGAGGTATGTTTATGTGCCTACCCCCCGCCGGAAAGCTACTTGTATGGTACGCGGGCGTCTCTCGTATTGGAAACAATTTTTCAAGCGACACTGGGTTCAGATGGCGTAAATCGGTATTTAAACATCGAGTTTTCACATCCCCGTCTCTTTTCGTGACTCGATGTAAACGTAGGACACACGATGAATTTATCATGTAACGGCGATTTCGTAACTTAATTATTATATATGCGAATAAATATCGCGCTGTGTAGGTATTAAGAGCGAATCGATCGAGTAATTATATATCACTTCCTTCAAAATTGACATATTTAAAAAATCGTGACATTTTAGTGAATAAATTTTAATGAATAAAGATTAGATGAATATTACCACATCAGTCGTTAAAAATAAACTAACATATGTAACTTCATAAAAAAAGTTATCAAATCGTCATAACTCAAAAAGAGTAATCTTTACACAAAAAAATCGTTACACAGTTCAAACAGCCTTTGTCATTCGTTTCAATTTTTAAACTTTTTCCTTTTTTTTTGGGTTTGTTGTTGATTTTTGCTGACCGGTGTACGTATATTAAATTAAACGAAAGACGCTACTGCATTGATTTTCGTCACTTCCGATGCTGGTTAAATCCGCGTGTCTTACAAGGCTTAATTCTTAAACTCTCATTATCCAATTACTTTGGGCCTTTCTAACAAATCGCGGGTGTGTTAATTAAAAGAGACTACATGTGAGACTACGTTACGAATTAAAGAAATGGACTCGGACATCCCGTGGTGTCGTCAGTACAGTTTCATTCGTATTGTTAGTGTTTCTATGGGGCATCTTAATTAGTGGAATGCGTGGAAGATAAGATTCAAAATTGTTTCAACATTGTTAATCCATATATCCGCTGTAATATCAGCAATTACTGAAGGAGTTTGCGGAAAAAAATGCTGAATTACGGAATCCATCAGCGGGAGAATGTCGGATTTAATGTAATCGCTTGTTTAGGACACCAAGTAATTTTTGCAAATGTTACAAGGTATTTTTCTTATTAACTATCATAAAGATTCCGGACTAATGATCATTACGCAAATCGGCTTCGAAAAATGTATTTATGTTGAAACGAGATCCAAGCTAAAGGATTTTGTACGCCGAGGATCGCACTGTGTGTTTCTTACACAATGTTGTACCATCGCATCGTGGCGTATATTTGTGCACTTTATACTAGGATTTATGTATATAATCGTGTATATAATCGTGACAGACGAGACAACTGACTGTTCATAAGAACTTTTTTTTAATTGAATGCTATTTGCTTTGACCGAATAATTCTCTTACAAGTTTCTCCTACAACGTGGTTTTCATATATTTACAGATAAATTACTGCACCTTGAATTTTTAATTTTAATACATTCACCTACATAACACATCATGCCTGGAATGAAAGTCGGATGTGAAAAATATGTAGAGAATCAAAATATTCGTCACAAATGAAAGCTATATATATAAAGCCAGCTTCTAGATTTTATATTAAAATTATATTTTATATAAAAAAATTTATCCTGATTCTAAAACAATTTTTATTTTTTCGAATATAGTTTTATAATCTTTTTTTAACCGTTACAAATTAATTTTAAACTCCGCTTCAAAGTATTTTAAAAGTATACCTTAATTGTCTATACATTCTTGAAACTAACCATTAAATTCTCCGTTCATAAATAAATTTCTTAACCCGTAACACATATTTTTGTTAAAAAAACAATGGTTTCTTGAAATTCACGAAAGTTTTTGTGTTATTATTTTCACTCAAAGGGTAAATCACTGAGGACACTACGATGTACAAATTTGGAGCATTAATTAGTAGGTTTTATTAGGCTATTAGCGTATAAAATTTGGGCATTACTTGGGCAGACAATAGTAGGCATTGATGTACACAATTTTGATTTACTTCATTTTTTAAGGAAACTTTTTATATTCAAAACTGTGAAAAGTAAGATTGTGAAACATAAAATTATTCCAAATTCTTTCTATTTAAAAATTAGAAAAATCTTCGGGTTATCGAAATCCAAATATTTCAATTACAGGTTAATTAAATCGATTTTCTAACAATTTCTACATATTATATTATGACATATTTTCAATTTCAAACATGATGTATGTCACGTCCGTCTTCAAATCACGATACAAATTTAGTCAATTATTTATTTTATGTTTAAATGTTACGAGCACACACACACATCTGAATTGTACTTTAGGCATTTATAAATTCCATTTTATCGTACAGGATTTTTCAACGACAGGCAGTTACTGAGAAAAATGACAGTTACACACGGCGTGCGTTCCAGGTACATCGTGAAGTTGTGCGTTCAAATGCTTCCATACCTCGTAAAAAATATTGGCGCGAACGAACCAGTTGCCAAGAACCGGATCACTTTGCAATCGGCGCGGTGCGGCGGTCCGTAAGTAAAGGTCCGTAATTGTCATACGTGAATTTTAATTAATTGAATCGTTGAGTGTTGCCTCGAAGTATACCTACTGGTTGATAATTAACACTTATGCGAAATATTTCTCGCTTTAGTTCAACCGTGCGCAAACACGTAATTTGTGATAGGACCTTTAACTTTCCAAGCAAATTTTCAATCTTAATTAAATATGCAAAGAAGCTAAATTTTGCATATTATTGCAAAATTCATCCGTCTAAAAATTTGATATTGATTTAAAAAATATATTTTAATTTATTTCAAAGAAAATCTATATGAACATGTTAATTTAATGTTCGCGCTTAGGAGCAATCGATTTCGTAAACAGAAAATTTCATTTAAGTTATATCACTTTGATGCAGCTTAATATATTATTAATGCCAGTGGGAGGCTTTACTAATGCAACTACCTCTTTGAAATTAATTTCAAGAGACATCGGTAGTATCGCTAATTATTTACGAGCTGCTAATGATTATGTGTATGGCGCACAGAAAATTAACATGGTACTTGCATGAATCATGACATGTGTACATATTTGTTCTACAGACGATCTTCATTTTATGAATTCTTTCAATGTCAGTGAAGAAACATGGTCTTTCTTGACCAATTCAATCTATGTCTATTTTATTAATATGCCTTGAATCTCGAAAACTGTAAAATAGCTGGAGATTTATATAAATCTAATACGTATAAAAAATATGTATATATGCGTTTGTATAAATAATTATTTGTAATATCAATTTCCGATATCTCTTTTCTTATTCATAAATTATCTAATATGACTTACAAATTAGTTAATTATAAGCGACAACCAATTTATTCATTCGTGAGATTTATTTATTTATACAATTTAATTCAAATTTGGCACATTCCGATTGCTTATGTAAATTCTCTCTCTATCTCTCTCTTTCTCTTTTTCTCTTTCTTGCCTAAAATGTACAACTCACGAAATTTTTGCGTTGGTCTCATCTTACATCGCATTACGTAAGAAAAAGTGGCTCGCAGGAACCGCGATAAGTTAACATTCCGCGCTTGCATAACGAAAGTAGCATTCGCCCGCGACGCCGACGTTTATTGTGTATCTACACATATCCTCGATGTAAGTATAGCGGGCACGGGCTAGATAACGACGTTATCCTTGACTCCAGCCACGTACACAAGTCGACATGTTGCACGCGCCGTCTGTGAATGCCACTCTGCATACGAAGGTACACGCGTTGAGTTTTTCGCGAAAGCCGGGTTTGCCAATCGATATTACCGATCTTATTGCTTGCCATAAAATAACAGGCGTGTAATTATTTCATTATGTACCGTGTGCATTATGTTTATCATTATAAATCTCGGTATTTTTTTTACAGGGGCTCGATGAGATCACGCTAGAACATTTCGTATCCATTAATTTCCACGAAACGTTTTCGTGTCCGACCGCAGAGCCTCGTAAAATCGAGATACTTTAAATAGCAATAGACGTTCATACAACAGACGATGGCAAGAAATTCTCATCTACCACCGGATCCATCGACTACGCCCTCGTAGTCGCGCGTTATCGACCTCTCGGGGTCCGATCGCTCGTAAAATAGCAATACGCGGAGGCTTACCAGCAGGAGAAGCACCGTGCTCGTGGCGGCCGCGTCGACCGATATGCCGCACGCCATTTCTCGCGCTCTCGAACGAGGGGGTTGCCCGTTCTCCTCTACCAGACCATCCTGGACGCGTCGTCAGCTCACAGCTTCTCAGGTTCGCGCCACCCGCGGAGGGACGACTCTTCGGAAATCGAAGCCCGATGATCACTTCTCCACGTCATACAAAAGAGGAAGGGAGAGAAAAAAAAAAGGAAAAGAGAATTACCAATCACGCCCGCCCTTAGATCGATCGAGCTGCCCTTCTCCGCGACTCGCGACTCCCAACGAGAGGTACACGCTCGTTCGGAAATTTGCCGATAGCCCGTGATAATCGACGATTTAATGACAAAAGCCAAAGCTATTTCTCTCGGAGGTCGGATTACGGTTGGTCACATTCGCTCTTAATCGCTGCTCCCCGCACGCAGCTGGCCTTTCGCCGCTCTCGGATGCCGATTACCGTCGATCGCTCACCCGATCGCCGATCTCGTAACGAGGACGCGAAGGACGCTTTCCGTCGAGGATCAACGCGAATCGGTTCGCGATGGCCCGTGGCTAGTTCGACGCGTCGTCGTGTAAAAGGTGACGATTATACGCGGTCCTAACCGTAGCACAGGGCTCGGGCAACTGACAGCGGGTCAGAGCCGCGGCACACGGCGCCACGCCGCTCTCACAGCTGATCTGAGAGAGCCGATCGCCTCTATCAGCGTCCCCCTCTTCCTTCCTTCGCGAGGGGGCATGCTCTACCCTCTCTCTAACGTGCAATTCTCAATCTCTACGCTACGCCGCGTCGTGCTGTGCCGTCAGACCCGTCGCTCCCTCCTAGACCCGGTTCCATTAATGTAAGATTAACTTTAATCTCGGTTTAATTTACTCTTTAGTCTAAGAATTAGAAAAAGATAATTAGTAAAGTTAACCGAGAGAGATTAAATTAAGTTGGTCTTACATCGGTAGAATCGGACCCTAGAGATTCTCACAATCAGAATCTGGCTACGAGATCTGGCTACGAACTTAATCCGTCAGGTTGTTTTTGTTAACTTTGGTATTTGAGTTAAAATAAGCGAGATAACGTAAGTTATATACTTGTTTCTTAATCTTGTTTGGATAAAATTGTTCGTGATCAAACACTGTTATAGAGTCTTTACTCTTTTCGATTTCATCTCGATTTCATCCTGATTGACTCTGATCTCGGATTATGTTAATATTTCGAATACCTGGAAACAACGAATTGAGCAGGAGAATGTACATATATTATTGAGAGATTCGAGGGGTTTCCAACAATATATCTTAATAGGATATATATATCTTTATTAGAGATTAAGAATGAGTTTTTCCTAGAGGAATTTTTTGAGTCGCTTCTTTGGCGGGATTCTTAAATCTGCTATTTTTTTAAAATACAAAATAACAGTGACAAGACTGCGGACCACATTAAAAAATATCTTTCTGGGACGTTGAATTCAATCGCTTAATAAGACAAATATCTCAATGACTAAATTAATAAGAAGATATGAGTTCTATATTATTATTGATTGCACTGTTCGGCGCGCGATAAAAAGTGATCTTTTTCAAGAAATATCCTTTTCTAACTTAATAGTTTTTTAAGCCGCTGAACGATTTCGTTAAATTTAAATAAATAAAATAAAACTATATTTGATAAACTGTCAATGACCTAATTCATAGCTTTTCGGTAACAGATATTAAATTTAATCATGAATATCTTATTAACCATAGCCAATATAAAAAAATCTTTTTGAGAACTAAAAGTTCTACTATTATCTCTTTTTTTAAATATGCGATTTTCTTTTAATGTTATTGACAAATATCTTAATAATTATACATATATTGTTGATTATTCAATGACTAAGGTACACTGAATTATTGAGATAATTACTTATGCAAACTTTTTTTAGCAGAATTAATTGCCATCATGCATATTTCCATCATTTTATAATCATCCTTTCTATACTAACGCTAATAATTAATTTTTTTCTATACGACACAAAACTTCAAAATTGTCGCTGTCATTACAGAATTATAAAAAAGTATGATTATTGGTCGAAAAGACATTTATACTCTTTCACAATTGAACGTCTGTCTGTCGTCAGCTCAGTTGGAGAAAACGTGATGATAATTAATGGTCACGGAACAATTCATAAATATTAATGCAAGCCTTCGTACGTTACGCTTACGTCCCGGATTTGCGGATATTCACTGTTGGTTTTACGAGCTTGCAAAAAGAATGGCGTATTAAAGCACGTTAATTAGTCGTATAGTACATGCTCATTACCGTAAACTGAAGGTCACGAGTAAACTGTCGGTCACAGACAGGCGACGTTCTCGCTATAAAACCTCTACATTCTGGAAGTTCACGTGCCCTTAACGACCATTTCAGCTTTTTATCATTCATACATGATTCTTTAAATCCTAATTGAATTGTATCTTAAAACCTCAATTAACAAGAATATTTTAATATCGAAATTAATAATTTTTGGAAAAAGATGATACAAAATCTCAAAATTACATCAATAAAGAAATATGGAAGGTCATTTTGCAACATATGATAAATTTTATAAATATCTCGAAATATCTCGGAAGAAATGTAATGAATAAGCGAGTGAGTGAATCAAACGTTCTGTGTTGCTCACAGGATGGAATAACCAATAATTTAATGACAAATTGTAAGAACAATTTTACACGGTCATTTTTGGCACTATAACTTTATTAACTGTAATTTTTTGTTTTTTATGTATTTTAAATATATAACGACAGATTATTTGTTAAAATTGATTCGAGGAAACCGTGGGAGGCAGGAAAGGAGAGGGGGGGAGGAGGAAGAAAGAGAGAAATTCTGGAAACAGTCGACAGTCATCGAAAGATATAGATGGCTCTCTCTTGCGAAATTATCCTACGAGATAATAATCTTATGATTATCAGCTATACCCTTTCAAGAGTACATGTATTTTTTTTTTGACGTCGTAAAACTTTTGATCATTAATTAAAATTTCATATTTATAAAACTATATTAAAAAGAATTGTCAATAAAAATTATTTGTTCTAGAAATTTTATTTTTTATTAAATATCTACATTTAAAAATAAAAGAAATATATCCCTTTTTCTCCTCTCATCCTTTTTTAAAAAATGTACACTCTTTTCTTATAAATCAGATATGATGACCCTGTACGAGATGGAAAATCAAAAGGTCGAGGATGAGGAACTGGTAGCGGGTTTAACGTAGTAAAATTCCCGAAACAGTCATCCATTCCGGTATTTCTCCGAGCATTACGATAGAGGATGATGACGACGATGACTGGCGGGGAATATAAAGCGCATTTAACGAAATCCTTGTGCAACGGGCGCGGATGAATAACCGACCTTGCGAACGAGCGGGACGACCTTCGTGATGGCGCGCTCTCACGAAGACAAGGATATATCCCGCCTTCTTCAGGTTTTTCACGCCGGATACGGATCACGAAATGTCTTCAACGCGACTCAAGTTACATCGGGCTTTTGGACCGCGTTTAACTCGATCACGTACGGTGTGAGTGAACGTGGGACGTACGTATCGTGCAGAACGTCGTTCGACGATTAACCACGGGCAACTTTATTGGCGCCATCTCGACGCCTCGCGATTTTATTTTCACTTAGCTACCGTTTGTTTCCTGTGAAAAAGGAACGAAGGAGAAACTTTTCCCGAGTGTAAAATTTTAGTGACTATAAAATGTCATTAAAATTTTATACCCTTGAAACTTCGTTTAAGATTTAAAGTCACTTATGCCCATTTCCACCAACGTAGAGATTAACTTTAATCTCGGTTCAACTTACTCTTCGTCCTTTTCTAGTTCTAAAAATTGGAAAAAGATGAAGAGTAAGGTCGAACCGAGAAAATTAATCTACATTGGTGGAAACAAGCATTAGAGATTGAAGTCACAATACTTTTCTTTGAAGAAAAGTATTGATATATACTGGAGATCGATGCTCTTTTCATGATGCTGGCATATCTCGCAAAGATCGTTGCGCCGACAGAGAGATTGAGGCTGCTTCGGAGATTGTATGCAGCGCTATATGGTATATACGCTAAATTTTCCCTTTATCTGCATTATTCGCGTGCCTGTGTTCGCCCGGGACCGATGCATTTACTCGCGCGGGGCCTTCGCAGGAATCCAAGCGACGGGTCTTACGTGTATATCGGAGGTCAGCCGCGACCTAGGAATATCCGCGCGCGCATTGTTCCCGTGCGAGCGCCGGCATTGTTTCATGATTTCGCCGGTGAAAGGTCAAGACGAGTACAGAAGGACCGAGGATCCGCATCTCGCGCCCGGTGAAGCAAGAGAAGTTTCTAAGTGCCCGGCAAAAATCACGATGGCTGAGTGCTTCAGATACCATCGCGCGCAACGCGATAATATTTTTAACCTACACGATGAATTATTACAGACGCGTAAACATTCGTACAGTCTGTGTCGTTGTAAAATAAAAATAACCGTCGATTAATTTATCAGAGGACAAAGGAAAAAAAAGCGATTTATGATCGAACAAAAAAAAGTGAAACTTAATAATTTTATCGTACAAATAAATATAATATGACAAGGATAAATGTAAAAATAAAAGAAAAAAAAACAATGTAAATGCAGGATGAATAAATGACCTTAAGAATTTTATTTAATTGATGTGTGGGAGGAACGAAGAAGAGAGGGTGGATGAAGAATAACAAACATCTCTTCCTGTTTAAACATGCGGCGCGGTATCGTCGAAAAGTTTGAACAAGGGCCGTGTCAGTCTCGCCTACGGTCCAGTTCCACGTTGTAAAAAGTCGTATTTATTCTCGGCGCATTCCTCGCGTCCGTGCGGACAATGTAATTGCATTCCGCAGCGACTACAATGTACCTGTAAGTCACTCGGCTCTCTCACGGAGATCGGGAAAAATATTGATCTCCGCGAAAGAGGATTCATTTAGCGACAAAGTCGGGGTTTTAATTCTCATGGGATTCGTAAACATTGCGTTCGATTGTGTACGCTATCCTGACACGTAACGCCAGTTTTATCTATGTTATTAAGTGCGCAACTAAGTTCTCGCTGTTATTTTGATGGCATTTCCATCAAAATAATAGCGAGAACTTAGTTGCGCACCTAATATATACATTTCTCGGATTTCTTTTGTTGTATATAGTCTCATAAAAATCGCTTTTCGTTGCCGACACACGCAATAAATGTCCTACTCTAGCCAAACACTTAGGAAAATGTAAATTTGATGGTTTAGTTTATTACCTCTTATCTGTAACTACTACTGAATTCATAATTTATGACTAGAAAAAAGTGTGATTTATAAACTGAGATCTCATCTCTTATTTTACATCAAAAGTGAATGTAATTCCGATATAAAAATAAAATGCGGAGAAACATGCGTGATACTAAATAAGGCATAAATAAATTTGTAAAAGCAAATTTGTCAGATTTGATGTGTATTTTGTGCGACTTTTAAAAATCCTGTCGTTCTTTCTACGTGTTATGTATACCTATGTAAAAAATACATACGCTTTCGAGGTAATCTATATTGCACATTCGTATTCGCGAGGGATGCATCGAGCAAACAAATCTTCGATGATAATGCGCGCGCGAAGTCGTAAATCTTGTAGCCGGACAATTTAAATCGCGACTTTATTTTCGTCCAAACGCGACACGGATTATTAAATGAAATCCGCTTTTAATAAGATTTCTTGTTTATGTATGCACGGGATAATAAGCTGGTTATTAACGATTGTGTTAATTTATTAGCTATCAAGTTAATGAATATTGAATAATTCTCTTTCGCACAGATTCTGTTACTTCCAATCAATCATACCGTGAATTATTCGAATTGAGGAATAATTTGGATATCACTGAGTTTTCGTGTCATCAGAAATCTACTTTTTTATAGGCTGGATTTCATTTCTAACATATGTTATATATATTAGGAGCGAAAATATGCGTGTCAAGGTAACAGCACACATTAAATTAGTGGAGATGTCAAAAGAGAAATGTTAGGTCTTCAATAGAATTGAGTCTCTGGAAGATCTCACGAGATAGATTAATAATTTCGACAAATTTCGTTCTCTGAATCGTAATCTACCGTGATTTCCGGACCTTGAAATCCATTCGATTCTGAACGGCCGCAGCCGAGCATTCAACGTGTCATCGAATCGTCGCAGATCTCGCGAGAGATGATCGGATGGTGTAAAACAAATGTTAATAGATTTTCAGTAAGATATAAGAACTGATTACATACTGGTTAAATGTACAGTCAAGATGTATCAGGATAAAGCAATTGATTAAGTCATGTATTTATTTTCTGAAAATATGCGCCGCAAGATGGACAAACACAAGCCGCTTGATATTATAGTAACATATAATTATGTACTCACAAGGAATAAATATTTTATCAAATGGTTTTAGAAAATTTTCCTGAGATGTTTCCTGAGAAACTACATCTCCTTGAGAAATTGATCTCGAATAAATGTTTCTTGATTTAAACGAAGATTGCATTGAGAGGTCTATCAAAATTACCTTCACAGCCTTCGGCTGTGTATCATAAAAGAACGCTTTCATATTTATTAGTAGACATATAGATTCATGTGTGAATTCCGATACATGCAAGTATGACTATAATATGAATGATAGAAATTATGACACAGGTATTTCCAACGAAATATTATACATGTATATCTAATACGAGTGGCCTTGAATAACACAAACATTCGGAGAAACTTTCGCCTTATGTATCGATGAATCAACGGGAACTAGTTTAATTACGATTGACTTCACCACAAATGATCCACGAAACTGCATGAATCGGTCTGCAATAGTAGCAACTTTTGTGAAATAGCATACCGGACTTTCGAATAATGATTGCGTTATCCCAATCTGGCATAACTGCGTGACACAGTTTACTCATTAAAATGAAATAATCTCACAAAATAAAATTCTGATCAAATATACGATTAGTAAAATAATTTTCATTGCTTGAAACAATAAAATTCTTTTCTGTAAATGGGATATAAGAGAAGTATAAGAAATAGTACGTAAAAAATATATGAAACAGAAGATTAGAATCAAAGAAACATGGCGAACTGAGATAATAAAGAAAACATATTAAAGTGATAGAGTAGAATAAAAATAAATAATAATAAAGAAAACATATTAAAGTCATAGAGTAGAATAAAAATTAAATTTTAAAAAGCTATCCCAAAAAATTGTTACATTAACCACTTCTAATTAATTATTTTCTAGAAACGCTTTGAGAAAAATCGAATTCTCGACTCTTTTCGTCAAAGGCGAATGCGCGTATAAAAAAATAATGTTTCTGTTTTTTTTTTTTTTTTTTTACAGTCACCACCTTGTTTCGAGGAGTTGAAACGGGTATTCCTACGAGCGCTATTAGTAACGCGTCGTACTTCGCCAGTCTGTATGAGAAATGGTGACGCATACGGGATGCAGTTGCACGTACGAGGTCGGAGCAACTCTGCCACGGGCTATCTGTAACCATTAAGCGAGCGGGATGCCGGCTTGTTATAAATGGCGGTGCATTCTTGAAATTAATCGGCGCAGGGATGCAAGACTGGATCCTCGCGCCGGCCGGCTGGCGTGGTATCGGTCCTGCTGGTCAGTCCAGCGACACTTCGTTATGTTTTCGTGAATCTCTACGTAAGACGGTAGCGGGTCCAAGACAGGAGATTGACATTAAGATTGGCGCCCGACGCTCAACCGAATAGCTGTATCATCATAGAACGCGAGCGACGTTATATGTTAACTTGCTCGTTCGTATTCAAGGTCACGAAGACGCATAGATACATCGTAACAAAAGTCTTGCATGTAAATTGAGAATATCTTGAAATATCGTAAATCTAGCAGACTATACAAATGTGTATATATATATATATATGTACCTGATAAATCAAAATGTATGAATTTCATCAGTAACTCCAGTTAATCGGTAATTGACTGTACGATGTGATAAAAAGATTTTTCTGATTTTTAAAACTGAGAATTAAATTATTAATTATTGAAATAAAAAATTTATTTGTTTATTCTTAGCTTTTCATTACCTGGTAACTTTATTCATTATAATCTCAATTTACTAAAATAATTATAATTTATTTGAATAAATTCGTGGGCAACATATTATATTATACATATTAACAACTTGATGTCTTAATCCTTTCTAACTTTCTTATTTTATAATTTTAAATTTTATCTTTCCGCATTAAAATAAATGATAGCTTTAAAATTTTAAATAACTGCTCATTAGAAAAGTGCAAAATACTCCAAGTTCGTATATAAAAAAGTACTTCTGCTACTTGTCGTTGATAAATTCGGAAGATATATTCGTAAGTATATCGGTGGTGGCTTTCAAATCGAGATCTGTATTAAGATCAAGAGCGGGTTTGTAATGGACATGGTTAACGTCATTCGCATCAAGAAGGCATTTCATCGGGAACGTACTTGCACGAGCAGTTAATAAAATCGACGAGTAAGTACGTCGAGAAGGTGGCAGGATGCCATGGCGGCCTTGTCGTTTCGGTAAACATCGATGATAAATGAGATTGAGTTCGTTAAATCGCAGCGAGCGGATTGGGATGGGCATGCAAGGCCGTTTTAAATGGAGATGCCTCTTTCAAATCGATCTGCAATGCCTGCAGAAATCGCAGTCTGACTTCCGTGATATATCACATTATATATTTTTGTGTAACGGCATCATAGGGTATAAGACAGTAGCAATCTAATAAGAATTTGACTAGCTCGATATTAAAATTATAACCGGACAATAATAACATAACTCATATCATTCAGATGAAATAATATATCTAGGCTGTGATACATTAATACAAAGTGTCCCTAAAGTTCGTGTTTATCTCAATAGAGTCGATTGTGTGACAATTGAACGATATTAATAATATTAAATATATATAACAAGCATTTCATAAGATCCAAATAATATATATTAAGAAATTTACATACAGTAAATGCAAAAAATATTCCTACTGAAAAAATAGTTTTTAAAAAATTTTTTAAAGGTAAACATTAATTAACAGCAAATAAGCAATTTATTAACAAAGAATAAAATAGATTATATATTTCTCAAAATTATTAAAAAAGGTATGTAATAATTAAAATATATTTTTAATTATTATAATCTATAGAAATATATCTTAATAAAAAATAAGCAAAAGTTAAAAATTATTTGGACACAGAAAAAGTACAATTGAAAAATTTAACTTTTAAGATTAATAAGAATGTAGTTATTTTCTTGAAACTTTTTTGTTTACAATAAGACAGAACGTAACTGTTAATAAATATAGCTTTCTAATTTTATTTATTTTGTAAAAAAAAAGATTTTCTTTTCAATAAAAACTTTCCTTGTATATGTATATGAATATTTATTGCATTCACTGCATATAATACAATCGATACAAACTATCTCATAATTCCATACACTCAGTTAAAAATCGTTGCTAAACGCTGGGGAAAATAAGATAAAGTAACATATCCCTCTAATTAATTTAGCGTAACCAACGTCTATTAAATTTAGGATTTGTTGCGCAAATCCTAAACTTAATAGGCGTGGGTTATGCCCTTCTGGAAAATACTTTTTGTAGAGAAAGAAGGGAAACGTGCTGGCATGGAGACCAATGACGACGAGAAATTTGAATCTACCATGTATCGTGGTTGGTGACACCAACTTTTACGTGACGCCGGATTTTTGTCCTCTCACGTATCTCGTCCCTCTATAAATAATACCGACATTCGAACGAGAACGTCGGGGGTGAATCAGGCCAAGTATCGATAAACCTTCCTCCATTCTTCTGATCCTTTTAACGTTCACGATTAGGTTCGTTGAAGCTCCACCTCCGGCAACCACCGCGCGTTCTAACATACGATGGCCCCTGACGACTAAAATAGAATCCGCGCAGAATTCCGCGGGATTCCAATGTGCGTTCTGACCTGGAACGTGGGATCCTGGACGTTTTCCATATGTCTCGTGTGATCGTTTCGCGATTTTACGTGGAAATCATAGCGGCAGAATTAAATATATAGCATACACATTTACATATCTTCTTTATATTGCATATCTCTTAACCCTCTGAGAACCGGAACTTTCTAACAAAGTAACTTATGGAAGACTTGCTTTCTAAAGGTTTTCGGAACCGCTGAATTCGATTCTACTCTCAGAATTCTAAAATTCAAATTAAAAAAAAAGTCGGATTATCGTAAAATTTAGTTTTAATAGGTCTTGGTATCTCTAAATTTGTGAATATAGTCTGAAAATATCGAATTTAAAAGGATAATAATCTCCTTGAAGGAAGATCTAGTGTCACAGGGTTCTTAATCAAAGTGAAATAAAAAATCCATGGAAATCAGTACTAATATTTTAAATAGATGATGAGCTTCAAATGTAAATAGCGAACTGGAAACTTGATGTTATTTATATATATTTTCGTGTATTTTTAAAATGTTCATACAAGTGTGAAGGTAATTGCCAAAAAAAGTATTTTATAAAAAGAAAAAATTGTAAACAACATTTAAATGTCAAAGAATAAATGTACCAAATTCAAATATAGGTTTTATACTCTTCTCAAAAAGATTCCTAAAAAAAGGTAAAAATGAAAAAATATTCAAAAATAAAAATTTAAATTATGTAAAAAAAGCTTATTAATAACATGCTTTTATCATATCGATTTTGTTATGACTAAAGCTAGAAAAGAAGAGGAAGAAAATACGATAATTGTATTCGCGATTTCGCAAATATTCGTACTTGTTCAAACTTGATATGCTTCGTCAATGATTAACATAGTGCGATATTCATTATACGCGGAACTATAAATCTTCATACATCCAAACCGACGGATATCGCAAATTCCGACAACTCGATTAATTAGACAATTATTCGATCATGAGCTTGTTTTGCCTGTCGACAACCATTCATCAGCCTCAATGAATATTCCATTTATTATTTCTCAGCGGCTCCTCCGCTCACTCTTTCGTTACGAAGAATTGATGAGCATCGTGTGACACGCAATACAGCACACCGTTGGACGTCCTGTATATTATTTTTTGTAGATATAATCGAAAGGATGACATGTTTTAAAATAACCTGACATAATAAAAAATATATTATACATTTCATAAGTATATATCAATTTACCTTTCTCGACATTTATCAAACCAAATAACTACTATGTTCTCACATAATATAATTAACAAAAAATCTTAATAAATTTATGTTTTAATTTTTGTGGACACCGATTACACTTTGACTTATCAAAATTTATAGCTTAATTACATCGTACTTTTGGCTACTGTATATTCACATTCCAAATAACAGTTTCCTCGATCCTGATCGTCGAAATCGATTCACATAATTATTGCAATTGGTTGACGTGTCTCTTGAAACGTCAGCCTGCTTTTCTGGCTGCAGATATTTATACATCTAACGCGGGAATTAACATGCTAAGTTATGATATCGAAGGATTATTGCGACGCAGCCGATCCAATTTCTGTGACGGGCGTTGTTCCACATTATTTGAATGGTCCATTACAAGAGCCGCACAGATCTGCATTTTTCGCAAGGCCAACCGGTACTTATACCTCGATATCACGCGGGAAAGACAAGCTGAGCAGCGGGTCGAATTTCTGTCGACCAGCTGCAGATGATTTTTTTAACGTTGTGAAAAAATCCGAATACGGCGATAATCGATTTGCATAATGCAACTCCCTCATAGAAATGATTCGCCATCCCTTTTCATACTCTTTGCCATCGTATGATAGTAAAGAATTACATACACAGAAGATAGGAATAGCCCATTATTATTATATCTTTATAATTTAATAATTATTTTTTTAACTAGAAATATTTTACAATAGAAATTTCTTCTTTTTCTTCCTCTTACATAGAGGCAATAATACTCTCAGGAGGTTATCGATCTTTTTTGAGAGGAGACACAAAGCGTAAATATTTTGGTTCCTATCAGGATCGAACTAAAAATTTTTGATATGATAAATAGTGCGCTGTCTGCCATGTTATGTTCGCGCTCCTATAGAAATTTAAATATTGAAATATAGTTTGTACTCGATATCTTATTAGGTTGCATTCCGATAGTCACTGCTAATACTAGAAATCTCTGTAGCATATATCTATGCAACGTAAACTATAAATTTTCAATATTGACGGTAAACATTGGAATGCATTTATAATAATGGTATTATAATGTTTAAAAAAAGTAACAAATAATTATAGATGCATATACTTATTAATAAAAAAGTTATAAGCAACGAAAAAAGTATCGGTAAATGCTTTTTAAATTAAGTTTGATAATTTTTTTAAATATGTCTTTATATTTAATGATAATAAATTAATTTTTTCATATCTCTAATTTAGAGAAAATATTCTTAAATATCCAATTAATATTGAGACAAGATGGCAAAGTAAAGATGTATTATGACATTGTCCTAATTGCGATTGTTCACGCTTCTTCTCGTCATTAATCATCGACGTCATTATCCATTCTATGAATAATGTTTCCCCATCTTCATTACGATGTACGTTGAACGAGATGGCTGTCTTTAACGTATAATAATACATATCACAGTAAAGGACATACCAAATAAGAATTAATTGGACGAGCTTGATTTGCATAGCACGATCAGCGAGAACAAGCTTACGTTCATTCCCATATGTAAGTGGGACAAGAAAATGTTACAAAAAATATACATTTAACGACCTATCTACTCTATAAGACGCTCGATTACATGAACCCATTTATTTTAGCAAAATTAAAAATGACACATCGGTAGATTGCCTTGCGATTTCTCGATTTATGAATGATAGATGAGAAACTAAAACAAAATCAATGTCAGCCACATAATCTTAATATTTAATTAACGTTAGATTTCTCAAATCTGCAATCATATCATTCTTTATCACAGCTTTATGGCTGCGAAAAACGCAATAAAAGATCGAATAAAATCTCGAGATAAGCTGCCTTGTATTTAAAATGTCATCTAAAGTATCTTCAACTAAATTAACTGGTGATTTCGTCGCTTAGATGCGATGATAATCAAGTATCTTCTTTAATTCCATAAAAGTGATATTTATTAACTGTATAGGAGAATTAGTAATAAAAATAGTAATAAAAATCATCTTTAAGACAGATCGTAAAACAGATAATACAATCTCGAAAATAGAATATTCTCCAAATGCGATAGTTCTGACCACCTATGGGGAAAATAGCCGTAAGCAGAAAGTGGTAGTGTTTAGCAATTAAGTTTTTAGTTAGCAATTAATTAGCATAATCTATTGCATGTATACGTGATCGTTCAGGCGAAGAAAAGTTACATGGCGCCAGTTGTCTCGTTGTGCTTTTTGCGAATTCAGATTGGAGAGAGATCGAAACAAACCATTCGGTGTCCCACCGCGAAACAATAAGAAATCGAAGTTAATCGATCACGCTTAAAATCAACAGAAATAAAAATATTTGATTATCCGTTAAACGCATAATTTCGTGAAAAGAATTTGAGCGTCAAGTGATAATAAAGACTGCGGAAAGTTCGCTATTAGATCATTCCTCGTTTTAGGTCTAATGGATGACAAAGATAGAATGACATAATAACGATAATAGCGAATTTCCTGAACGCTAAAGAATACATTTTGCCGAAAAATAAAAGAGAAAAGGAGATCGGATAAAAAAATTTATAATTTAAATACAGTTTTAATCTGTAAGGCCTCGAGCAAACGATGTGTATTCGAGTCGTCAATGAACTTGATAGCGCACACACTTGAAATTATCGGAACAAATCGTTACGAAATGTTCGACAAGATATTTTTGTAAGTAGTCCAATGAGAGAGAGAGAGAGAGAGAGAGAGAGTTTTTTATTTAAAATTTGTTCTAGATACTCTTGAATTGACAGAAGGGTTACCTTAGAGTGCTATCGTTATTAAATCATATACTGCCATTGGTATGTAAATTTTATACACATTAAGAAAATAGGCCACACTTAATTAATGTAACACAAGTTTTTTGTAGATACAATATTTATAATCTGGATTTTTTTTATAAAATACAAATTAAATTTTATATCAAAAATTAGCGTACACATTGAAATATAAACACATAAATTACAACGTAAGTAATCAAGCATGAAGTACCTCGAAGTTAGGAATTTTCTTAGTGATATATCACTACTTGAAATAATCTTCTTGTCGGAAGAAGTCTTTTACGTGACAATGGGCAATAGCAGTAGTGAATTAAAGAGTACATGTTAAACATGGGCTGTAGGGTTAAGGTTTCCTTAAGCCTATTCTATAATTGCGTTTACGCCCGAAATGTTTACATAGCGTATAGTAAAGATTATAATGACCCAATTAACGTCGGCAAAAACAGCACTTGCTTCTGTTGCACGCGTTTTCGTGTTCTGAACGCGTATTCCTCGGATTCCAGCATTGCGACATTCCGCTTTTTCAATCGATCAATAATCGCTAATTGGCTCTTGGACGATAATCGAAGTCATAAACGGTCTAATTTATTAACAGTGGGAAAGTTCGTAAAGTTCTGTATTTACTACCAGCATTCGTACGCACGTCCGAAATAATCGCAGCGCCGGAAAATTAAGTGAAGCACCTGGTTTATAAGGTAAAAAATCGATTTTTTTTCAACATACTCAAGAATTACTATTTTTTTTTTTACGAAAATTTTAAATGCATTTTCTTGAAGTCTTTTTGGCATTTTCTTCAATTTTGTGTACCTATACGATTACAAGAAAAATATTTAACCAATCGACTTAAGTTAAATAATAGTGAATCCTTCTCTCCTAAAAAAAATCAATATTAACAATTTTTTTACGTAAAGAAATAGTTGTTACCTAGTGGAAATCGTAACTTTTTTTTCAAAGTCGCACAAAAATTTTAATTTTTGTATATTTTCTAAAATTTTATAGATTAATTTAGAATAAAACTATATAAAAATTAAAAATGTTTCTTGATTTTTTGTTTTAAACAAAAATGAATGTATACAAAACAACGTCAACGGCGAGGTGCAAAGTTCAATATTAATTTTTTTGTCACTATCAATACTTTTTTGTATACAAAAAATGTAATTACATTCTTGAATAATAAGTATATTAAACATGCAAAAAGTTTTAGAACAATAAGTATTACTATTTCTTTAAAAAAATTCACAAAAAAATTATCTATTTTTCAGTCTTCTAATCAGACGCTCCCTTAATAAAAGCCGTGTTGCTTCCGTCTTTCTTTTCTTTTTTGACAGAAAATATCTCGATACATTGATTTAGCTATTCGAACGATAGATTGCGATGTCTTTTTCGGACGACTAATACTTACTGTACCTACACTGAACGCGATCAGCGATGAACGATGAGCAATATCCAATGAAAGCTTTGCTTTTTCTCACATAATGACGTAAAACTGAGCTCTTATTGGATATTACTCGTCGCTCATCGTTCATTGCGTGCAGTAGGCATAACTGTCGCTAATTGGCGGTCTCGTACGCGCGCGGATCGACGTTGATGTATTATCAACGTCGTGAGAAGTCTATTTATTTGCGGCAGAGTGAGACAGAGCGCATTCAATTGCAGGTGCAATTTAATTACAAATGGAATACAGCACACGACGAGCAATAATTGGCTCTCGATGATATATCGGGACGAAATAATTTGAATAAAGTCGAACCGGTCGCTGGGACCCGCACGGCATCCCCAATGCCGTGATTCATCCTTGATTCGAGAGCTCTCGAGCTAACGATAATTATAGTCCCGATTAACATTATCTGCGGCACGAAAAACCTTGAAGATAGCCCCCTTCGACAGTCGGAAATTTTCATTATTTACACTCGTGCTGCTGTAAATTACACCGGCGATATTACAACAGCACCGAGAAGCTACGCTGTAGATGGCTGCCGATGATATAGGAATAAATGGCATTTGACTCGTTACCGAGAAATCATGCACACGGTTGCAGTGTTAATCGAATCGTTGTATTATACGATGTCAACTTGGCAGTTAATTACGACGTCGAGTGTCGTTTCGATGTTACGACCCCTGTAACTGTCAGGGTTGAAAGTTCCGTAATGATCTCGTAACATTCAAATTCGAGCTATCTTTTTTTTTCGATTTATCATACTTGAAAAATATATACAAGTTGTCGAAAGTATCTGGCCAATGAATAATTGATTATATTGCTCAAGTACCTACATTGTAAAAAAAAAATATGTAAAATTACATAAATATGTAAAAAAATCACAATTTATAGTAAAAATGTAAAATTGTGCATTTTTATAAAAATTCGTACTTTTATCTCTAATTGTGTAAATATATCTTTATATTAAACGGAAAATTTTATTAACAATAATATATTTTACAATTTATAACATATTTGCATTTTTATGTTCGTACATATTAATAACATAATTTAAAAAAAATAGTTCTGCAAATTAATATGCATGTATATGAATATTTCTATAAACTTAACCTCAAGTATGTGTAAGTTTATTTTTGAGCAAACATGAGATATGAGAACAAGAGAACAAAAGAATAGTTATAACGAATAGACGAAAGGAAAGAAGATAATGGTTTAACAGCTGGTTTTTCCATCGCAGCGATAATTTGCGAGTAGAAGTCACGTTTGCAACGTGAAAGTCAAGCATCTTCGTCTTCTCATTCATACATTGTCGAATCATTCCTTCCCTTAAGGCACTTCGATTGACACCTCCTCTTTCCTCATCTTCGAAACAAAATGCATTTTCAAAATGCATACCCCCTTAGATTTTAATACGACGACACAATTAACGTTTATGATATGATGAGATAACATCTAGAATAAGACATGTAAGGTATATAGCGAGATATACGATAATAAAATAATACATGTAGAAAACAGAGGAAGAAGATGATAATTATCTTTTCATTATATATCAGCTTAACCTGTTTTACGCTTCAATTTCGTATATCATTCTTGGGGAGATAAATGCACATTAAGTGGAAAATACGCAGGGCTTTAAAATAAGGGCAATCACAAAAAAATAAGTAGATATTAATAAACACTTTTATCATCATAATCTATACATTTTGACAGTATAGAAGGTACATTAAGAATGTGCGCATCTATCACAGAAATGAAAGCTTTGATTGAATGTATCTATTATAGAAATAGAAGCTGAGTTTTGATTTTTAAATATCTTGGAAATGTATTGTTTAGTTTTAGCAAGAAAAGTTTTTAATTCTTTAAAATTCAAAAGTTTTAAAATTTAAAAATTTAAAGGAAATACTAATGTTCAAAATCTTTTACTGCGTCTTTATAATTTTATGTTTTATTTATATTTTCTATTATTATTACTACATTCGATTTGAATGCTTTCAACACTTTTAGTGCTTCGATTCTTTAGCGACGTCTACAAAATCTCAATGATTTAAAAACTGACGAATCATAATCGATTGTTCTCCTTATTATATTCGACTGTGATTGGTCAATTTCCTACTATTTAAAATTCCACAACTGCTTACGATTCCTATTGTAGACTTGATATAAGTCTAGATAAACTTATTGTTTCATTAGTCTAATTGTAAGTCCACAACCTTGCTTTAAGCCGATATTCAAAAAATAATTAATCAAATTTCTTATGGCTTTACGACTTACGATCTCTTAAAGCAAGGTTGTGGACTTACAATTAGATTAATGAAACAATAAAAACAGAATAATCATTATAAGCGCTTAAAGCGCTTGAGTGTCCAAATCAAACGCAGTCTATTTTTTAAGTTTCTCATAGATTTAAATTCTATTTTTCCGTAACTCAAGAGACGTATTAATTTTTTGTTTGAAAAGCTTGTTCGCGCTCGAATTAACGAGCACATAAGCCTACCGATTGATCACCTCTCGCAGCAAAGTCGAGATGAAAGCTCGAAGTCGGCGTTCGTCCTGCATTCGCTTGGACATCGCAGTGTCGATACCTTACGGGCTGATGGTGAACTTCGTGTACTTTCATCGACCAAGACACACAAAAAATATTCACGATCGCAGAAAATAGTAACATAACGTTATCTACACATATTGTAATTCATTAATGATTATTTACCATAATCTATATAGCATGCATTATTTATCATCTTATTCGCTTTATGAGTTTAATTATATTAGGTGTTGGAATTAATTCGTAGCGTTTTACAAGTGATGGGAAGTACTTTCATTAATGTATTTTTTAATGCTCATGTGAAATAAATAACATTCTTTCATTAAAAAACGCTACGAATTAATTCCAACACCTAATATCTTTTATTAATTTATATAATATTAATGCGACACTTGTCTAAACAATTAAAAAATTGTTTCCAAAATAAAGAATAGCACATTTTTTTTTCATTGTTATAAATAACAAAAATTTGAAGACGTTAAACGTTATCGATGCAAGAACAATATAAACCTAAATACCACACTTATATAATATTCATTATGAAATAGGTGTAACGCAATCGATATTATAAGTGAAAAACTCAAAGCAAATTAAATTCACTTTTGGTCTCGGAATTGCTACATCGATTCGCAGGTTTTCGCGAAAAGCGGATGCTCATTGTCTTCATTGATGTGATCATTTGCGCGACGAGAGAGCTATCACGTAAGAATTATATCTTACGACATACGCAACCACGTTGCATAAAGATGTAACGAGTGTGACATGCGATCAATGAGACGGGTAATAAACTCTCTAGTTACGGCTGTCACTCAATTGTGGAAGAATTCTACTTCGTTTGTCATTGTTCAAATGTAAATTCCTCGCATACTTTCACCGCCATGTTCTATAACAATAATGCAATCGTAATATTTCCTTACAATAATCTGTCGTTTTTAGGGAGAGAAACAACTTCCTGAAAGTTTACTTACCGATCAGTTTTTGTTTTTAAATTTAATGATTTCAGAAAAAGTCTGTCATAACAAATTCACGACAAAAAACGTATAAAACAAATCTAAAATGTTTAAACACTATTAAATAAATATTACAAGATTTCTAAAAAAAGGAATAGTTTTTATGAAATTTCACTCGAAATTTTTGATTTATTTGGAAATGTCGAACAGTTACAGTTCGAATGGTTAGTTTTCGTTGAAGTTTGATTTCGTTCGTTTAAATTATTCGCGTTGCTACAGGCGAGGGATAATTAGTGGAGCATTAGTATGATTGACGTTATTATTTTCACACTGTACGATTCTCACGGCACGCGACGGTGAAGCGTATACTGTAAAGTAGAAAAAGCGGTAAACTTCACTACGTTGCACTACGATATTCCGCATCACCCTTATTGTTGCCACGTTAAATGTCAAGATGTTCTCTTGATCGGGAAAGTTCTGGATTAACGATGATTCGTGTAATTACAAAATCGATGTTCATCGCTTGTATACAATTACAAAATCATTATATTACTGTGCACCGTAATATTGACAGTTATACTATATTCGATTCAATAATCAAGTTCATTTGTTAATAGATACCAGCAAATGCTAAAAATAATTGATATGCAAAGAACAATTTGTTGTTGATAGATCTTGACACAAATGTAAACGTCTATAAAATAATAAGATATCTGATATGCTGTAAAAAGACATACTTTCCAATAATAAAGGTCTTTATTTATTCTTTTGATGCGCCTTATGAGCGCAAATATATTTTTCTAAAAACACACATTCAACATAGCATTTAATTACCGCGTATTCAGTCGTTTTAATTAGAAATTTTTTCAGATTAATATATTAATTGATACATAACATAAAAAACATTTTATACTCTTATATTTTGCTTGTTAAAATTTTTGTATTAAATATTTTGACACAACTCTGAGTGTTAATTTAACTGATGTAACATAATGTAACACGTAAAATGTTTTTAATTTAGCACAATTTTCTAACTGTATAATAAAAATGCTGTTTTCTGTGTCACTTGAATCCTATGTCGAAATCGGCATTGAAATCTCTGTCGATGAGATCTTTAGTGAGAAATGTATCTCGCGGACGCAGACATCCTTGGGATGAAAATACAAGAGCGTCTCGCACTGCAAAATTACGTCTCTGAAAATCAAGGGCGTTTTGAGTGGTCAAGGGCTTCGATTGATGCTGCGTTATGCTTGCATGTCTGTCTTTAAGCAATGTCGAGGTAAAATTATTTATCATTAATTGCAATATGTATCTTATAAGGCAATGTATAATTTCTTGGCTGAATTTTTTAGGCTAAGAAATAATAATAAAACTATTACAATACACAATCAATCTTATACGCATCTTCAATCCTTTATAATAATTATTAATATTAAAAATAATAAGTCATAAAAGAAAATTATATTTTAATTATATCAGAACATTATTTATATTTGCATGAAAAAAATTCAAAATATTTATTTATTATAAAATAAAATGAAGAAACACAAACAAATAACGTATTAAGAAGCAAATAATAGTACTGAAAGAAGAACAGAAAAATTCAGTTTATATATTCCAACGTATTAACATATTCGAAAGTTAAAAAAGTGTACGTAATAATACTGAATTATTCCGTGCAGTAATTTAAACCTGCGTATTTCGTGATAACTCACGCATTTATTTAAACGTGAATGTAATCATCGATCGTTATCAGTATTTTCGCATTACGGCTCACTGTAATATGAAGTTACGTGATGAATAAAAATTGGAAGAGAGCCCGGGAAATGCAATAGAAATTTTCAATGTCTTTGTAAGGAGAACTCGCGTGTTGAAGTTGAGGCGGAGGTCGGGCCCATGGGCGGGCCCTGCCGCTCCCGAAGGGGACCTATATAAGTAGACTCACTCGGCGTACAACGCGATCCCATAACACAATCACTTCTGCTTCATCACCAACCAGACATGCGTCCTCCTGTAAGTATTCCTCTTTCTTCCTTTTTCTTTTCTGTCTCAATCATTTATAAACGTTGACATAACAGAAATCACTTTATATTCGTGGCTAAATTTAATTCCGATAATTGGGACACGTAAAAATGTTTTTGTGCAACGCTATAATGTGCTTTAATTAGCGTGAAAGATTGGAATAAATTGGAATGTATAAAAGTGAACATTTTTTTTCTGTGAATACCAGAATGGATTTTATAAAGATGTGTTATATTATGATGTGCGTGAATTATTAGCACGAAGTATCGAAGTAGATTGAAATTCAAGAGTGAATAAGAGTGAAATTTTTTATTTCGTAATTATTAAATTAACTTTGTAAGAATTACATCAATTTGAGTGAAAAAGCAACATGTATAAGCATCTTATAATTATATAAAATATGTTATTGTAAATTTTTTTTTAAATATATCTTTTATAGACAGAAAAATTATAATAATCATGTTTATGATTATTACAATGGATTCGAGAATGTGTGTGTGTAATTATGTTTCAATGATTATCGATTCAATTGTCATACAACCACTATTTGCATTTTTTTAAATAAAGAAACAAGTATTAACAAATGCTAAATTTTACATAATTGTTCATTCAATTTAAAAAATCCGCGAAAAAATTACTATAATAGCGCATTGTCTTCGCGCCATCTTGCCATCAACTTTCCTCGAATACGCGTACGAGGCCATTGGAAAGTGTTCCGAATACCAACGTTTTTATGCAAATTCATGTCACCAGGTGCTGTTTCTCTTGTTTTGTCTTGGCCTTGCGGTCGCCCAGCACAATCAACCGTATCATGTGACTACACCAGTACCTATCTTAAAACAAATAAATAAGTGAGTGCCGGATTAGCATTATGTAATCGAATAAAAGCGACGCGACGCAATAGAATACCTTTGAATTTTTTTCTGTATAAAAGTTACTATAATATTTTTTTAAATTTTTGTGCCAAACTTTATTATTTTATTTTTATAAATCTGGCAAATGTGTTCTGAAAAACGATTTGTAGAATATAAACTGACATTAATTTTCAGACACAACGAGGATGGTAGTTACAGTTACGGTTTCGAGGCGGCGGACGGCTCGTACAAAATTGAGTCCAAGTATCCGAATGGCGAGATTTACGGCAAATACGGCTTCGTCGATGACACCGGGAACGTGCGTGAGGTCGAATATGGCGCGTCCAAACGTGGTTTCGAGCCAGTCGGTGCTGGGATAAACGTGCCCCCGCCAACCTTGACCGGTAACAGCATCGCCAGAAACGCGAATGAGCCCGATGACGATGGACAGTACCGCGAGGATCCGTCGATCTATCACACCGATCCACGTTTCACCAATGGAGAACGTTATGAAGTGCCACTCAAGTACAGACAACAACCGATCGCCTACAATCCGCCGCAACGGATTGCGCCGGCTGCTTATAATCAAAAGTGAGTCGCGATAAACTTTAGCAATTAACTGTAGACTATCTCAAAAATGTCTGTCTTAACGCGGAATAGAATATAATAAATTTTGCCTTTGTAATTGTCGATATCATAATTATTATAATACTAACAAATTTGAAGCGTATTTCGAAATTTGACATAAAGATTAATCATTTCTATTGAAAATTTGCCAATTAGGAATTATGTGACTTATGCATAAAAATTCTTAATATTGCTTTACGTGGCTTCTGTATTAAATTTCTCGGTATTGTATTTGATAGATTATGGAGTATGTTAATTTTTATTCGGTTGAATCAGTCAGATTAAAATGGATATAGGAAGATCGGCTCACCGTGGAGAACGCAAAGAGATAACGAGCGGGTTAAATGTCAAGTGAATCACTCGAAAGTACTGAAATCGTGACTTGCTCAACTTAGCGGGAAATCGGTCGCACCTCTACGCTTCTACGGGAATGGGAAAGGAATCGGATAAACCAATTTTTCAAATTTTCAGATACAAAACCCCCGTCAATTACCGACCAGCAGCAGTGAAGTCGCGGTTCCAACCGGAATATCGACCGCAATATCGATCGCAGTACGAATCGCAGTATCAAGGTCAGCAACTGCAATCCGTATACCCTTCGCCTACGATTCCAGCCGGTCTTGAAGGACATAGCGCGACCAACATCGATATCAATGCCGGATTGGCATCTTACACGGTTAATTACAAATGATAAAGAAAGAGGACGAAAAGAGAAAGGGAGTCCAGCAATCTAATGTATAGGATTGCATGTGTATATACATTATTTATAGATATTCTGAGATCATTACTGAGCATTTATTTCATTATTGCATGTCAAACTGTTAATGTCGCCGTTGAAATATTTTTGACATACTGATTTAGTGATAATTTAGTGGTAAGGTTGCATCACAGTATAAGCACTTCTGATCAGTCTACATATATTTTAGATCGTATCTGCCTTCTGTCTCGAATTTCGAATGAGACAGTATTTTCTACCTCTTGTTCTCCGACGTTTCCTCTTTCGCTTCAGGAGAGTCTCCACCTTCTTCACTAGAAAATTATATTTTTTCCATGATTTACTTATTCTTAAGCTTAATTTTAACTTACACGTATCTCTTCATTCTTTTCATTTAGTAATGACGCATATTAATATTTAATTGCCCTTGGCAGTGGCTGGGTTACTCGAGATTTGATAGATATTCTTTGTGTCCTCGAAAATATTCATTGAATATTTATTAGTTCTTGATTACTCGTACATCTCTTTTACATCACAAAAGTGTGAAAAAATCAGATTTAAATATTGTTGCTTCTTTCCTATTGTTTTATATACTACTATAGGTATATATTTAGATATATGGTACATAAAAGAGTGATTTTCTAATTATCCAATAGGATATCAATCAAAAATAATCCACAGTCCTTCGAATGGTAAATCTTTCGAGGATTAATATGTGTGGAATTAATTTACATGATATCCGCAGTCTTTATCTGAAAAATCTAAAATACGCGTTATACTTGCAAATAATTTAAGATCGTTGTCCAAATGTTAATTCATACTTAAGTGTATAATATGTAATCATATGTAACAAAAAAATATTATACAATGTTGCGTCAATTAAAATAAGATACAATCGCAAGATTAATAGCAATGATTTTATCTGAAGAATGTGTCGAATTGACTTGGATCGATTATATGTCCGTTTCAAATAATATAAATTAACTTTAATTCTAATTCAACTCTTCATCTTTCTCTAGTTTTAAGAATTAGAAAAAGATGAAAAGTAAATTGAACTAAGATTAACGTCAATCTACATTGATGGAAACAGGTAATTATACTAATCAATATATAGGGTGTTCCAGGAAGAAAGATCAATATTCTCAAACATGATGGTATCAGTTATTTTAAGTAAAAGTGTTCGTATGAACATATATTCTATTTCAAACAGTTCATGCATTCATTGATATTAATAATGGAATATTAAAAAATTTATTATATTAAATTTTAAAAAATGTGTCACTTGAACAATGAATTAAAAAAATCTCTTTCTTAACAAGCTTCTTGATTTTAATTCATTCAATCTCGGAAACTGTTCGAAATAAAATACACATTCATGTACGAATATTTTTACTCAAAATGACTGATACCATCATTTCCAAAAATATTGACTTTTCCTTTTGGAACACCTTGTATCGAACAATCTAATCAATATACTTGTCGACAAATTCAAGTCACGTGTGCAAATATATGCTAGTAATGGAGATTCCTAGGTCTCTATTTGATGGTTGAAAACGTAATTAACATTTTTTTCCCAGCATAGTACGAAGAACGCCATCAAACTACATCGGGACACACCCAAGAATTTTATCGTTGAGTAACTTCTAAGGTCTTAATGTTACCTTCGCACTCGGCGACTTACCTTTCCGAATGCACGTACAATAAAAATTCATGTGCACTGCGGCGGATCGGATTCGCCATTCGATCTTTTCTCCGCATTCCTTTGAATTTTCCCCACAGTCCTTATTTCTCACACATTTCTCATTATTCGTATTGGATACTAGCCTATTTTTGCGTTCATTACAATAAAAATATAATGGCATACATTTTACGTTTGCGAATTGTGCTTTAATGATAAATATAAACATTATTTAATTACAAAGAGATAATTAGAATTTAAAAGTTTATTTTATTATACTGCTTTTATTTTACGATAAAAATCGCAAAACTACATTTTAATTAAACTAAGTCAAAAAAACAAAACTTTAATTAAAATGTTTTCAATTGCTGATGGAATGATATAAAAAAAAATTCTTTTGAAAATGATAATTTAATTTAGATACATAAAAACATGATCTTAATTTTGTGATATAAGAAAGATATAATATATTCAGTAAAATACAACATATTGCCTTTTTTTTGTATTCCATCATTCTTTCATGATAATGATTCAATAACTGAATTCTTACGTGGACATAAGGAACAGTTGGCTCGTGTCAGTATCGTGTTTCAGCTTCTGGTTTAGAATCCTAATCTCCGCACGCATGGGATTTACACGTCGCGCATACCTGATACGTGGAGAGTAACGGACCACCGCCCAAGTCCACCTTTCACAATATAATCCACTATCTACTCGATTCCGCCGCGAGATCAGCGTCTACCACTCAATCGAGCGAACTCATGTTTATCGAAGCATCAGTTCTACGAGAGAAAAATTCAATACGGCTCTTTCTAGACTTCCGTAAACGCAATAGAATCGTTAAGAGATCACGTTAATTATTAAGATAATAAGATTAATAAGTTCGTAGATACACATGATTAGGAAAACTAATAAAGACAAATGAAATACGAGTAAGAATATTAAATAATTATAATAAAGTATTCGCGCTTGGCGCGTCAAAAAAAATAAATTTATTTATTTATCGTTAATATTTATCGTATATTTAATTTTGCGTAATATCGAACGCCAATTAATTATCATGATGCATTGCAAACGCATAAAACTCATATACTTTTTGTAATGATATTTTAAAAAAGCTATTCTTACATATAAAAAAGAAAGTGCGCGCAAACGTTACATTTGATGACTTGTCGATACTGGCGATCGAGTTTTCATTCCTCCTTGTCTTCGATGTATTTTATCGCTGTGCGACACGCGTGCATGCAATACTGCGATTCCGCGTTCACTCTTAAGACATTCTGATGCAAGGCGTGGTACGACGGACCGGTGCGCCAGATATCAGCAGAACTTGCTTTCCTTTATTGGCGTAATGAACACGTATAACTTTCCTCTTTTTGTCGCAGCTACATAATTACAAAGTAAGTCGATTCGCGCCAAGTTAACTCAAAAGTCATTTGTACCTCCTATTAAAACGCGATATAATATTACATTAAAATAACTACTGCTTTTTTTTAACATTTTTATTTATTTAATTATTTTATTTATTTGTTTATTTATTTATTAAATTTCCTTTCTTTAATTTTCAATTCATACTACGCTACAGTTTATTGAAACATGTTATGAACATGTTATTGCAACGAACGACTGAATAAAAAAATTAACGTTCGTTTCGCCATAACATGTACCACTAATTATTATTCATGCAACCAAATAATTCACATACGTGACTCTTAATATTAATAATTACAATTGAACAATATTTTTTTATTTGCTCGTGAATAATTCACACGTTAAAAATCTATAATAAAATTTAACACGAAGCTGTTTATTAATATAAATGTAGGAAATGTCATATTTTCTTTATGAAATTCTTTTTTATATTCCTTTAATATATACCGTAATATATTAACATATATCATGGCATGTTGATTTTTAACATTGAGTTTGTTATAATATAGGTAACTCTTCGTAGATCTACTTAATTTTATTAATATATGTGTTGGTAATACAATAAAAATTACAATTTAGTTCTACTTGATTAACATTTGTTATAATGCATATTTCAATGTAAAAAAAATAATTTTTAAGAAAATTACTTCTAAGAATGTTTTAGTTTTTAATGCTATATCTGCATCTTGACTAAATATAATAATTGGTACATAATCAAATAATAAATAATTTATATGTAATTGTGCGCATGTCTATATGTACTGATTTCTTTTCGACTACGCGCGCGTGCCACGACGATAGAACGACTTTTACGTTTTAGATAATCCAAGCGTTAATCGTATCACCTTCTCTCACTAGCGAGTGCAGAACACACCATCGAGTTTTTGCGGACTTGATATCCAGTTCCTACGCGAACCGTGATCGAGTTGTCGTTAAGCTCGGCAAATCCTTTCCGATTGTTGCATAAAAATAGAAAGTCGTAATGTTAATCGGAGGAAGCTGCTAACTTCAAATTGTCATCGAACCGTTAAAAAATTGTGCACTTCAATATCCGGAAAAATTGTCATTAATAACCGAATATTCTTAGCTATGTTGAAATCTTGTTGGATTATTTGCGGCAAAAGTCGAGATTGACTTTTGTTGCAAATCGTTAAAACTCTCAGTGACAGTTACATAATAACGCCACAAAAAAAACGTAGGACGCAAGAGTAACGTATATCATGAATAACATTGTTAGACGTCCTACGATCGCATATCAAGGAACTAATTCGACATGAGATGATCTATATCAGTAAATGTCAGGGCCAACAACACTACTATTTTCGAAGAGAGGGACTTGTGAAAGGCGAAACTTGAATACTTCATAACAAATTATACAGAATTCTGTGTACATATGTATTTATTCTGTGTTCATCAGTATACAATATTATGACTGGATAATATTGTACTTAATGGAATTAAAGGGAAATTTACAATAAGACCTATCACTCAAAAAAATGATCTTGCAGTTACAGCGAAAATTATCTAAGTACGAAAAATAGCTGGAATAAATAAATTTCTAACAAGTCCTGCGATATTGAATATGTATTGCATCTAATCATATAGGTGGCAGAGATAGAATTTAAATTTGTGCTATAAATTCTATACGTATGATACATAATTTTCTATCAGATACAAAAAACAACTATAATTCTAGCTGAAGTAGCAAAATATTTTTTTGTGTAATTCGCTCTTTCTTTAACAATAAATATTATTCGAATATTATGAATCCGATACGTTTCTATGTTTCGATATGATATATTAAAGAGAAACGATATTATAAATTTAATAATCACTTTTGTTTAAATTATTACCCAATAACACAAAATTTAAAATTGTCACATAAGACATTTTTAAGTCGCCTTTTAGATGCAAAAAAACGTCTTGACGCGATTTAGACACTTTCCTAATCATTTGAACATCTGAAAAATATTTTATCACATGTATATAAAAAAAAATCTGCTTTTATGATACTAATCTTTAATACGTTTCTACTTTCCCTAATCAAAGCGAGCGGCATTAATTGACGTCGTGTGAATGTCATCTAATTCAATGAAGTTAAAATGATATAATCGAAGCGAGCATATCATTTGATATAGACAACATCCAATGGTTTGAACCAATTGATCCATTACAATAAAATTTTTTTTAAATGATTGTAAAAAATTGACCGATATATTGTTCCCTTTCATCAAACGACATTGGAGTCACCGCGAAATCTTCGGTGAAATGAAACTGTAAATGCAGATATAATGTGAGTCGTTCACGGACGATTATCGCGAGTCTTAATCGTGGATTACCTCGTGGAAGTCATCATTAAACCGTACCATAATCATATCGAGAACCTTGAGGATGCATTTGCATTACATAAGCATCAGAAATAAAAAAATTTTCTCTTTTCATATTCTTTGAAAGAAAATCGTACGTTTATATTTTATGTATTTATATACTGTAAATATATCAATGTAAATATAGGTCAGTTTAATATGTTATGTTACTATTCTAGCTTCAGTTTAAGTTTGTGTTTCAAGTAACCGATGTACAATTTGCTAAACTGAAAATGTATTACAAGAAATATGATTAAACATAAAGAACCATTCTAACCGAATATGACGTTTTCTACATATATTTAATTTCATTGTTCAATTTTCATTTAATATTATAGATAAATATGTATTATCCCGCGTGCACAAATATCTATACTATTGTTTCATTATATAGTAATTATACTTCATTATATTAATATAATTTTATACACACTAAAAAAAAATTTATTAAATTTATGAAATATTTATGAAATATAAACAGTACTAACAAAATATTTATCACAAATGTCACTTCATGTTAGCTTTTTAATTTTATTCTGAAAAATAATAATATAAAAAACGGTAGGTTGCAGTAATAATAAACTGCAAAAGTCGATATAAAATAGGAAGTAATGTTCTTTTTTTTTCAATAATAATACATTATTTATTATAAAGATAATATTTTAATACCTATTTGAACAGTAATTATTCGTATAATTTATACATGTAAGAGTAAGTGAATACAAATATGACGCTACTCACCATTGTTTTCAAACATGGAGTCGACAGTATATTTATAGAATTTTATGTTTGTATACAAATTGTAAAATATATATATGAAAAAATATTGTTCCAACATCTAGCTTCGATCTTAGTTGTGCTTTTGTTATTTAGTTGATTAATAATTTAATTATATAATAATTTAATTTATATATTACATCAAATAAAATTATTAAAATTATGTTGAAAATATCGGGGAATAATCGACACATTATCGATATTAATTAGAGCGTGACGCAGCGAGAAAAATTAGCTAACGAAATAAGAGGCGGGAATATCGATTGGTTTATCGGCCATCTAATATGACGATAGAAAGTTACAAAATGCCGATCCACCGCATAATTTCACAGACGGAACCCATGCGATCCGCGGCGAGGTTTCGTAAACTCAAGTGAAAACATTACGAGTGACCGGTCGGTCGGCCTGCAAAGGCCGTACTCCATTTTACCGAATCGCTGTTCAACCTTGCATTCGGTCAGTTTCAAGGAGATAAACGAGAGTCACGGCATTATATTTTGAGACTCAATGCTGTGCTCTCCATTCTTACATTATAACGTGAAATCTAATGGAAATCAAATAGCGTAATTGTATGGATCTTAAAGATTTATTTATATTTCAATACTTTTCCTTCTTCCGCTTATAATACGCTAATTTATTTATGAAAATTATCACTTCAAAGTGATATAAGACGAATTATAATAGAATTATAATAGAATATTCCTCCATAAGTTTGCACAGTTTATCCTATCCTATCCTATTCATCGATATTTGATTTTTAAATATAATCAAATCAGGGTGGGGCGATATACATATAATAACACTTTCTCTTTTTCAAGATACTACTTGAGCGAGAGTGAATGTCGCGGGACAGAAACGTATTGTTGAGATTGATATTGCATAAGTACGATGCTTCGAATTGCGGTCAATTACACTTGATCCTCCGCACGTCAACAATCTCGTGTTCAACAATTTATGTGTTTACAGGAAATGCGATTTCGGTAGGAAATACTTCAAGCATAGCCAATAAAGAAACTTACGTCTTCTCATTAAACTTTAATAGCTGGTGGTCAAGTATGCGTTGATATTTATGCAGGTTTTGTTTCTTTGCTTTCGTAATAATTTTATTTAAAATTATGAATTCAATTATACATTCACAGAAAGAAATTTAAAAATATTCAAATCTAAAAATATTTTGTTGGATTATCGAAACAATTTCTTATTTCGATAATCCAACAAAAATTATTTTCAGATTTGTATTTGGTCAAATTTTTAAATACTTCAGCAAAATCGATCTTTCCATGTTGATAAAAAACTTATAAGAAGTATCTTAATGAAAATTTTTTTTGAATTATAAAATAATTGGTATATAAGCGTCTCGAGCTGGTATTTATTTTACACTAATGACTTTTGATAGTTGCACTTATGTTTAATACTTACGATTTAAGTGGAACTATCTAAATTTCTATGTAACAGACATGAGTAAACTTAAATTTGTAAGTTACAGATTAATTTTAAAATGTAACGTGTTCAGGGTAGTTACACAAATGTGCGTGACACAGAAGTTGCAGAACTCGATCGTCAAGTTAGTGGTCCAGTGCTGGATTTAAAATGGTTTCGTTGCGAGAGAAAGACTAAATGCGACACGGCGATAGATAAAATAGTCCGTTTTTGCGACTTATTCCGCGATTACAGGCAAGACGGTGGCTAGTGATAAGAACAAGCGCACTCGTCAAATTATTTGACACAGCGCTCCTGTATAATTTCTCTTTCATGGTCCAAATTTATACCTATCCACTACAGTTTTACATAATATCTCACCTTAGAAACTCGACACACCAGTTTTACAAAACTGATCCAATTTTTCGTTAAGACGGGTTACATAATCGTTGTATCAGCTGCCAACTTCTAACAAGATTTGTTCTGTCCATTCAAGAAGTCAAGATATCATTAAGCAGAGAGATTTTCCTGATCGTGTCATACCGATTTTCGAACTGTTTTATTTTTAACAGTTTTATTTTTACATAGCCAACAGAAATGATAATCTTTTGAAACAATTTGATTCAAGCATTACGCTGTTAATGATAAAATTCTATCCGTAATTGATCCGCGGATGGACCAACCGAGCGACGGAGTGCGATTTTTCAGATTCCCGAAAAATCAGAGGCTGCTGGTGGGGAATATTTAGGGAATATAAGGTGCTGTAACGAGACAAGGCGACCTGTACGTACGTACAGGAGTTGAATAGATAGTGAAAGTGAACGGGGGGGTTCCAGTAAGGTATATGAGGGCCTCAGTTCGAGCAATCGCCGGTACTCTAGCCTCGCTGCCTACTTACATTCACATACACTAACACAACCATCGACCGCCGGGAAACACGATGCACACCCTCGCGACGGTATGTATCTGAGTGCATCATCAGTATCATCGTCATCTCATCATTGTTCTCTTCGCATAGTCGCCTCTCGCGGATCTCTGCCTAAAAACGAAATGAAAAACAACCGCTTTGGAATGCGAGCGCCAAGACGAAAATCGCGTGTGATGTGATAGTGGCTGTGGTTAGTGCATAATCCGTATCGTGAGCTTGGAAAATTGACGCTACAAGTCCTGAGGAATTCTGAATTTTCATTTATTTTGGCTTTATCGACCGAGTCTTTATACTGCTCTCTACTTTCCATTCTTTGTGCTTGTTAGCAGGATAAACTGTTTTATGCAATATTTTAAATATATCTAATTATGGCAATAAAAAATCGTGCCACGATTTATTGTAAAAGGTATACAATTTCATGATTGATTTACAGCAATTTAAAAAAGAAATTTTAAGATCGTGATTAAAGAATGCTTACTTTAAACCGCGATGAATTTTTGCATCAATTTATTAACGTTTCATTGTCTTTCTTTTTACTATAAGAATTACATTGCTCGTTGAAATGATTAAATTCACGGTAAGAAGCGAAACGATTGAAAACGGCCGTATTGTAGGCTTGGTCGCGTTGCGCAATTCTTGTGATCCCGTTTCCTACTTTCTTCCACGCCGTGGAAAAATTTATTAAGATTTCACCTATTATGAGTCGGGCGAGACGCATTTATTTTTACAACACGCCTACTGACGCTTATAGAAAGACTATTATATAATTCATCACTATGTTGAGTGCGGTCGCGTGCGATGACCGACGAGAATACGAACAGTTCTTGAGGTCGGTTGTATCAGCATCAGTTAACTGGCATGGTTAATTAACTCCTTGCAACAAAAGTGCGCCATGTAAGACTGTTGTTTCGTTGTTTTCTCCATTTTCCTGTGATGAAAATATTCCGAACTCTCAAAATATTTTTCTGCCATTTTTTCATAAAAAATTGTATACGGAAATAAGTAGGAAGGAAGAAATGCAGTATTTAGCTACATTCCGTAATTTTTAAATTTGTTAAGAACATACGAAAGATAGGAAATTAAACGTAGAAAACAGAGAACACAAAATACGGAAAACGGAGAACGGAAATAAGAATTGTCAATTAATATCGAACTATTCATATACGTATGTTAAATATGCTGTATCAGGAAATAAGAAATTAAATACGGAAAGAACAGTTTTGCTGAAGTAACTAAAAATTTGATTAAATGTGAAAATAATAAAAATAATTTTGTTGAAATTATCAAAATATATAGGCTTAAGCTTGCATATCAAAATTTTTTGTAGTATTAATTACTTCTTTGTAGCATTACTGAATTTCTTACATAATTATTTTGATGATTCAACAAAATTATTTTTAGATATATCTGGCTAAATTTTTATATATTATACATATATTATAATATTTCAACAAAATCGTTCTTTATTAACAAATCGAGATGATGACGTAACATAAGTATAACAGCGTGGCACAATATAATAAGAGGAAATAAATTTCATTAAATACGGAGGTTTAATTATTAGTTAGTATTTTTAATTAGTTTGAATCCGGTTAATTGATGCTGGCTCAAATGCTGTCGAGCATTTCACGCTCGCCTATTTAGAGTTACAGGAAGCATACTATGCAGATTGAATGAATTAATTATTTCTTGTTAATATTAGAATCAGCACGATCGCACACGTATGGAATAGATAAGGGGGCACGCATAGTCACGCGTGAACGATCGCGATTAATAACTTGATTTATCGATTTTCAATATCCGTGTGCGTTCATAGCTTGGTTTCCATGACTTGAGACCCATTTTGCTGACGTGGAATTCGACACCCTTCGAGCTCCGAGCGATCTATTCTCAACCGTATTACAATGTTGTTCGCATCTGGCGGTTAAGGTTCTGCTCTATAGCTTGCTACATAGCCTTAAGTTCACGCACTATCACGCGCTGCTCTCACAACTGCATTTCACGAAATCAACGGTTCATAACTTTGTAACTCTATATGTTCACCCTTACGTCATGCACAAAGGCATTCTCGTTTTACTTTATATCAAGTTTCGACGTTCTTTCCTTCGAGTAAAAACGTAACAAGCATTAAAGAATGGCATAAAAATGGCAACATAAAATTGAGTAAATCTAACGGCATTAAAGCAAGAAGCTATAAAATAACCGCCTTATTACTAATCTGAATCTATTACAATTTTTGTATGCAATTTGTTTTTGTAGTCTTATTATTACATAAATTACAAAAATTAGAAAGTTATTAAATAGCTAGAAAAAAGAAGAATAAATTTAAAATCATGACTTTCCAGCATGTGTATTATTAGCAATGCTAACTAATAATAACATAATTGTTAGTTATAATTTCTTACTCAGCAGTACAACTATAATATAAATTATAACAGTTATATAACACATGACAGTTATATTGTTGAGTAAAAAATTATATCTAAAAATAATATCTAAGTATATTAGTATGTAGTTGATGTTTGCTGAGTTAATTTTAAATTATAACTAAATTAATATATTAATTTAATTTATATAATTAAATTAAAGACAAATGTACAATACGCGAGACATAAGAAAAAATTACAATTAAATGCTATTTCTACGACTAATATATAAGCAATTCCCAATATTAATTGAATGTATGTCGCAAAATGCGATAAACTGACAGTGCTTTCGCGTTTCAGGTAGCAACGGTGCTCACCGCGCTGCTAGCGGTATCGGCACAACAGTACCAGCGACCTGGCGGTAATTATATTGACGATTATGCCCAATACGACTCCCAACAACCTAGCCAGCCGACTCCACGTAGCTACGCGACCGATCCGGACCGTCAATCGGCTGCGCCAGCGAATCCGAAGCCGACGCCGGTGGCAATCCTGAAGCAAATCAATCGACACAACGAAGATGGTTCGTACACGTATGGTTTCGAAGGCGCAGATGGCTCCTTCAAGATTGAGACCAAATTGCCGACCGGCGACGTGAAGGGCAAGTACGGTTTCGTCGATGACACTGGCAAGGTCCGTATAGTCGAATATGGCGCGGATCAGTACGGCTTCCAGCCGGCCGGTGAAGGTATCACCGTGGCCCCACCAACCCTATTCGACGAGACCACCAGCAAGGAGGCCCTCGCAGCGCAGGCCTACGAGGAGCAACAACAGCAGCAGCAGCCACGGCAACTGCCCGCTCGTCCGGCTTATCAACAACAATCACACACCCAGGCTGTATACGCTCCTGCGCAGGTAGCCCCAAGCAGACCCGCGCTCCCCAAACCTCCCATTTTCACCCCGGCTGCCCCAGCACCCCAAGCGCCGCGACAACCCCTGCTGCCGCAGAACTACGAGCCAGCGCCGTCCTCGCAGCTCTACAATCAGGGACCAGCTCAGTTCAGTCCTGCGCCACAACAATCTGATGGCCGTTCCCAGCCGCAGGCCCGCAGCGGCGCGGGTGGTGGTATCCTGGACCAGCTCGCCAGGGACTATGCTCTGCCTCAGGGAGTGGCACCGCCATTGCACGACATCAGCTTCGGCTACTACTAGGCTGTCTAGTCCTGCCCCTTTGCCTACCGAAGAGTAGAAGAGTCTAGGATCAATCGTTCGAGCCTCAACAAAATTTTATGCCGCTCAATTGTAACTCTATGTTGAAACTCTAATGTTTTTCATAGAATAGATTTACGTTATGTCAATGTAGAATTTAATTTTCGTGTATAGAAATTAAGCGCTATGTGTATTATAACTATAATATAGTTATAAGAGTACGATCTACTTACGTTGCAAATGCTTCGAAGCACTTGATTGATCAATCAGAAAAAAGAAGTTTATTAACTAACCAATCAAAGAATGCTTTAAAGAATTGTTGCATCAAGTGGACCGTAACCCAAGTATTATGATTGATCCTAAACTCAATTGCTCGTTTCGGTTACGTGTTGGTCTTGTATTCTATTCGTGAAATGGGACGCGTCGGCGACTGGATAACTTGTCATAATTTTGGCGTGACTCACTCTATCTGAAGTGGACGGCAGTGTGATGATCGCGAATAGATCATATATTGCAATCGGAAGTTGAGAATTATTAGTCTATTGATGTCTAAAATCGCGATAAAATTCTATTCCGTTCACGTAACATGATTTTTTTTCATATTAATTATATTTAATTAACAATTCAAATACGTATCTACACAAGAGAGAGAGAGAGAGAGAGAGAGAGAGAGAGAGAGAGAGACAAAAAATAATACATCTCATACATATATTTCACATTGTTCAAATAGCGATAAACTGTGATAAATTGACAGCAAAATATAAAATAATTTTGATGGAAATATTGATACGTTATAAAAGGATTTTTAGCCTTATCATATTTCTTTTATCTTTAGAAACAAGATAAAAGAATTTTTCAAGAGCTTTCAAAAAGAAATTATTTTTTGAGCAAATAGACGTCAAGGTCTGAGTTTTCGACTTCTTATTTTAATTATTTGTTTTCACGAATATCCATCGAGTTAATATTAGGACATAATATTTGACATTATTTTTTTATCAATCATTAAAATTATTGTTACGCATATCATTATTCGTCAAGGAATTATCCAGATAATAAACGGTACCGATTAGACATAGTAAGAGAGATGTAAAAAGAATGTAAATAAAATTTCTCGTCTTTCCCTTCAGTGGACGTTCGCTTTTACTCCGGAAAATGCAGTTCGCCTTAAGAACCACTCTGGAGTGCTGCGATCAGCTGGAATTTTCACGACGAGATCCCTCGAGAATATTATGTTAATTGGGCGTGCTTATTATTGTAATTAGATTATTGTAAGGTAATTCGAGTGGAATAAAGTGAGGCCAATACTAAATTCCATCGCCTCTATGTAATGGAACGCAAAAAATTTCCGTACAATGCCGGTGTGACGAGATTTCCTGATTTCACCTTTCCAATTATGGTCCTCGTTAGTCATAATAAAGACTTTCAATGTTCATATTTGTTAAACGCACGAAAGAATAGAGTCACACCTTCGCTCGAACATACGCGTAGTAATTCGTGAAATACTCAATATCAAATTACCAGATTGTTCTTCGCATTTATGAACACGATAAGGAAACTTAATTTGTTTCAAAGATTGCATGAAACGATAACAATACACTCAATTGTATCATATTTTTGCAAACAAATATCAAAATCTGACAATGATCGAAATTTTTCTATTTTGTATATAAAAATTATTTCAAGATTCTCCTTATACAAAAAAGTATTTCAATTTTAAATGAATAATATTGCTCCAATCGCAAAATATATATAAAAATTAACTTTTGTAATTTAAAATTTTTTTGTATTTTGTAAAAATAAAATTTTATTTCTATAAGAACATTCCTGATAACGTTTGTTAAAAATTTTTTTAAATTTTATTACTTAGTTTCTCGACGAATTCGTTCAGTGTATTCAAGAATAGTTTAAAAACGCCTGATGTAATGACAACCAAAGTCACACTGTTGCAGAAACGGCTGCATACGACTGCGATCTTATCTTGCCCCTCCTTGACTTCTAAAGATTATGAAATACAAGTAAGTAAACTGGTCCGATTTCTCACAGGTTAAATTTTCGCATCGCATAATGAGTCTGGCCTTTGCCTTCTCTGCTTTTTGATTACCAAAATTGAGTATTCTCACGCCCAGTTTGCGTGCGACAATAATTCATGGTTTCTTCAGAATTTTACCACGACGACAATTTGATACATACTTCTCGAAATATTTATCTCTTTCAGAGACAATCGAATACTATATTGAACAAAGTGGTTTTACTTTCGTTTTCAGAAAGTCTCAAGGTGAGCAAGCCGGCGTTATACTTTTCACTCTTCAAAAGTTTCTCAGCGATTGGTTCAATGCAAAAAATGCGTATGCGCATTATTACGTATTGTAAACTCTTGATAAAACGCGACCTTGCTGGCCCCGCAATTTTCACCACTACTTCCTATAACTTTCGTAACAAATGGTCATAAATAACGCAGCATGTTTATGTGATAGACGTTTCTTTATCGATTACAATTGTTTGTCTATTTATTGTCTATATATTATATTACTACATCTATAGAAAAAATTTATAGTATTATATATATTATTTATAATATTTTATAATTCTTCTATTACCAATATATATATATATGATTGTCTCTTTTATCATAAAATAAGACATAAACATATCATATAATAGAGAAATTTATTCTTAAATGGAAAAAATTCTTAAATCTAAAATAAAATGACATCGCGGTTTTATGCTAAATATTATAGCATCAACATCAAACATTATCGGACAAAGATTTATTCTAATTTAACATAAACTTAAATTTATACATATATGTTATGTTGTCTTGTCTCAAGACAATAAATCAATCTCATCTTTAATTCGAGAAAGAAGAATCAGAATTATTGATCTAATCTTAATATTGTTTTGTTTTTATATTATATAAAGCAGAGAAGATTAATTCTAAAATATTTTTGTCACGTTATCAGAAATCCTTTCTAAGAAAGTAAAATTTGTGCTTTCGTTTCTCTTCAGTTTTTTACGTACCCATAATTTCTGCAAAATTTTTTTTTCTTTTTAACGTATTGAAAGGCACCGCATAATTTTATTTTTGTTTGCATTATTTATGCTGTTATGTCGCACATCTCAAGAGCCGTGATACAGAGCGCATAATAAATATTTTCTTTCCACCGCTCATGATGTCGATCCATAACGTAAAGACCCACGAATTCGCACACCTACTTATCAGCGAAGGGCACTGTACATCAGTATAAGCACCGCGTTCACGGTTACAGGACAAATTGCAATGAGACGTACCTTGGCGTCGCGCCAAACGATCGCGTCATAACGCACCTTTGTGCAAAGTGGGCATTACTTCATGATCGTGTTGACCTTCTCGCTTGTAGAGAAAAGCCGTGCCAAGTGTCGCGTCTAAAGGCGATGTCTAAAGACTCGTCCCCATTTAAGACCCTATAACAGAGTCTGGCCATGATTGATTTTATCAAAGTTTTATGAGAGAGAAAGGTATACATATATATTGTATATAAATTATATATACACACTGTAATATAATACCTGTAAATATAATACTAGTGATTCATAAACTTTAGTTGCGAATAATTTAAAAATTATTATACCCTCGACATTTTTGTATTTTTTTCTAGGAGTATTCCAAAGAATCCGCTTTAAATAGGAAATGCGATGGTTTTTGGACACCTTATATATATATACATATATATTATACATATATGTACTATATCTCACTAAGGAAATAGCACTTATATACATATATCTTTCTCTTTCGTAGGATTTTGATAAAATCGCTTACGATCAGACTTCATTATAAGCTTCTTCTTTTTTTTAAAGAAGAAAAAAAAGAAGAAACCAGTATGTCACGATCGTCTTTAATGGAGATAAACTATAGCATTCACGTAGTACACAGTACATTAGTGCTACATAAAACGTACGTATTAACATTCGCTGCTTAGAAAGCTAAGACGCGTATCGAGATAGCGTCAATTATCATCTTAATCTAATTCTCTTTAGAATCTCAATTATTCTTATCGACTTACTCGTTGATTGTGGACTAGCGATAACGCGCTACTCGGTGACGAGGTAAAACATGACTTGCGCTATAAAATTCGTAATGAAGGAAAATCACGCGTGGCTCGTGAAATTATATGTACACGCTAGTCGTAACGGGCCGTTGACACTTGTCAGCCAGGCCAGTCACGCAAAACATTCTGTCGGATTTCAACATTAGATGCCAGGCAAGCTTCACCTACCTACCGGCTGAATTTATGCTCTCCGTTGGAGTTGCATGAAATCTACGATAACGTTGATGCAAGCAATCGTGACTTTTAATCGAGACACGCTCGGCGAAAATTCGGAGGAATAATTGAAACTTTTCTGTCATGATGTCATCTTTGTTTGATTTATTGAATTGCTCACATATATTAAACTTAAAATTTTCTAAATTTATTAAAAAGTTATGATCTTTTTTTCTTCTTGACTTAAGTCTTTATTTCTTTGAATTTCAAAAATGCTAAATACAATTAAATTGTTTAAATGGCTCGACTAATTTATTGCGAGAATAACGTTTCATAATTCATCAAGATAATTAACACTAAATTACAAAAGCAATCAAAATAAATGTAGTTTACAAGTTTTTATTAAAATTATAACAATGCGTTTTCTGATATTTTTATTTGACCTTTGTAGCAATATGTAAATAGATCAATTTACTTTCCCCCATCTTTGAAAGAGATATAAATATAATGTATTATGAATAATACAAATGGATATATATTAATCGTTGGTAATTTTAATGTTAATAACGGTAAGTTCCGTATAAATGCGTAACGGAGTGATAGTCTCCGAATAAATTTTTACGCAATACAGGAAATAAAACTGATTAAATTACGAGTTGCATGCGAGTTACAAGTGAATAACGAAGATATATGTAACGCTCCTGTAAACACTTAGACCGGATCTGCGAGTGTGAAAATAGGCTCGTGAAAATAACTTTCCCCTTCGAAAGTTTTAAGACGGTCAGCTGAGCGCCATGGAATCCGCTCGCGATCGCGTTAAGATGTATAGCAACAGTAATAATGAACTGTATATCAACTCAATACAATTCTCTTCTCACATTATATAAAAATATAATCTAAATATATTATATTACGCGATTATGTACAATATATTCATAATTAATAAATAGAAACCGACCGAGTTAATGTAACAACATAATATAGAGAGCGCCTATGGATCGGTCAAAGTTGGAAGTTACGAATAATATAATATTCTAAGTTCATGAATTTAATTAATCTCAAATATGACTGTGTTCCGAAACGTTCAGACGTTAATAATTGTATATTCATAATTGTTAGAGATACCAGAAAAAAATTATTTCTATTATTTTTTTCTGGTACCTCTAATTTCTTTTTTACACTTTCTTAAATCCACGTATCTTGTCTTTTTATATTTAGATTTCACTAATGTATAAAGTGTTTCCTAATTTTATATTTAAGATTCTTCGCGTAGAAATGTAACATAATATTATAAATATAATAATATATCAAAAAGAGTATATTTAAAATCTCAAAAATCTCTTTAAAAAAAATTGAACAATTCTGTTGTTTACATAATACAACAATATTTTATATTATTAGTTATTAACAATAACAATGCTGTGTAAAGACAGTATTATAACTTAAGTAGATCAAACAATTGTTACATACATCTGTTTCTTACTGTCAAGCGACTTCATTACCGTCACAACATTGTGGATCGATAATGCTTCGTGACGAAGCCAAGACGATCAGCTGAGCGTGCAGCAGAAAATGCCGCAGCATTGATAATGAACCGAGTGTCTAGGCACGTGCCTCTGCTCGCGTGGAGATGAATCGATGCTTCGAGAAGTAATAACATCGTGTTCCACGTTTCGCGCAGTGCTGGCGCCGCAAGCCGTATCCATTCGCCTCGTCTTTCCATTGATGATACCGAGAATGAACGCGAATACGCCTCCATCCGACCTAATGAAAGCGAGTGAATGCAATTTCTTCCTGAGAAACCGGCTCCGCGATATTGGTATAAATCTCGGAACGGAATAAGTAAGATTCACTTGATGCTGCTACGCGTCGCCATTTATTGCTATGAAATTTTACAGAATAATTTCACAGAAATTTGAAAGCCGGCTGTATCGCGAAAGTCGCCGATATATTTCCGCGGAATTGAAATCTCTCTAATGGACTACTTTTATCGATTTTATGCGATACACTTACACCACTGAGGATGCAATTAATGCAATTAGTGCAATTAGTACCGGCATTTGCGTGATCACGTCCTCTCACTATTGTTCAAGAATTACTCAATTTAAAATCGTTTTTTTTTTTTTTTTAGAATCGATCCCGATTTATCAAACATTTACATGCACGTTATGATTAAGCAGTGCAGAATTGTATGAGCATGAATTGATAATGACTTTGCCTTCATTATTACAAATTCGATAAGCCGATGAATACAAGCAGACACGCCGAATCGATGACTATATCGATTATGCTAAGTATTCTTCCGTCCATAATACACAACGAGCGAAAGCGTATCGCCATCTTTTAGGCTTCACATAGATCGCGCGCGGATGCTTCGCAACTAACTTAAGAAATAGGAACATCAATTACCCCGCGACTCTCCCGAATTAATATACATCGTTCTCGCGCGGCACCTGAATGTGATATTAGCTACTCCACCGTGGCCTCTCCGTCACTTTCTTCTTCTCACTGGTGCATACATACTTGTGCTCGTCGTCCTTAAGATCCACCGAGACCGTTTCTACTGATATTTCTATCTGCGTTTGCTGCGCGATAAAATCAGTAACCATGGATTATTAAATATTATATCGTTTATTTCACACCTGAGCTCATAAAGATATTTATTGGAAAATCTCAAGATTTCACTGAGAAAAGTTTCCGATTGAAAATGGATGAACCAGAAGATTCTGATTATATCAATCAGAATTCTGGTTATCTCAACTAGGATTATAATAGATTCAATCAGAAAATTCTTAATTTTATACATATTAATACATATTAATTTTGTATATTTTCAAGCAGAATTCTTGTTAATCAATCAGACTCTTTTTCTCGTGCTTGTTTATCTTATTTGTTCCAATGCAAATAAACAGAAACAGGATGTTAAAAATGAAAGTAAATGGAACGTAATAAGTGTAATTTATAAGAAATAAATCAATGACTGCATTTCGTAGAAAAAGTAGCTTTGCAACTGTAAGATTTTTTAATATGATCGGTTCTTGCTTTTAGTTTCTCATTGGAGCTAAAGTATAATCAATCATATTAAAGATTCTTGCAACAGTTCTAAAGCTACTTTTTCTGCAAAAACACAATTAATATTTATTAACGGCTAGATGCTTAGAAAAAGAATTTTTTACCGAGATTTTTTATTCGAATTCGAATTCCGGCTAAAGTAATGTTATTCACAATAAATTATTTGTAGTTCTAAAAGATGCTTATTAACATTAATCGAATTGTTTACATCTTTTTTTCAAAATGCTTATCAGCATCAATGTTATTAAATTGCTCATTAATTTAATTTGTAATATTACTATCCCATTTTGGCTTATGACTGCGTTTTAAGACTAAAAATGATTTCGACGTGCTATAGTTGTGCACAGCGACATATACATGTAAATTAATACCGAAAATATTTGAGCACTAAAGATCTAGTTTCGTTCTAATATCATTAAGACATTAATTATTCAATTATAATTTTTTTTATTTTTTCTAAATAAAATTCTTCTAAATTATAAAAGCTCGTATTATCATAAATTTAAAATCATTGGTTACACTCTATTTATTAAATATCTATTATATAATAATTATATTCTCAAAGAATATTTCCTTAGTATACATTTCTTTAAAAAGTGGAATTGAATCTCATCTTACGATTGCGAAATTCACATTTTTTGCTGAGCGCAATCAATATCTATTGAGACGGTGAGAAAAATATTTTTTATTTTTTTCTAGATAATTTGTTTTAAATTATAAAAGCATTGTCATAATTATTTATAAATGTCGAAAAAAAAACATATTGTATACTAATCTCAAGATCTCTTTTAGTGATTGCATTATATTTTTATTAATGTTAAAATTAAAATACGCAATATAATTACACGCAAATATTAGATCGAAGCAAAAAAGAGTTTAAATAAAAAAAAAGAACTTCCACAAAACGTATTCCGTCAATCTCGAATGTATTCATCCACGTGTACAAATTTTTCTCACGACCCTGTACGATCTGGTCTATCGTTCGATCTAAACTTTCGTATGCCAATCCGCCATGCTCGCTCACATAATGCATGTTATTTGCACGCACTTCGTTGTAATTAAGCAGTGTAAAATTGCTATGAGTACGAAGTGATAATGACTTTGTCGGATTCAGAGCATTATAAAATGAAATAGATTATCAATGAAAGGAAAACAACACTCACGCACACTAATATCACGGTTAGAATCATATCTCACATATAAACTCAACTTTCAACAATTCAATTGTAAAGAAATTGCTTGATGAACTTCACATGATCAATTGTTGTCATAAACATATCATGAGCTGAGAGATTCAACTGACAGAGACGTATGCGAAAGTATAACATAACATACGGAAGAAACCTTGCTACGTGCCACAACACGCAGAATCGTTTTAAAATAATAATTAATACGCTAGCTCGCTGCTCATTTGTGCGGTGAATATCCCGAGGATATTCCATTATCCTATATGAACTGCCTTTCCATCATCATATCTCGATAGACGCTGACAATCTAATTTGGCATGGGGCACAATGTAGCGAAGCGTTGTTTCAGGCGCGCGTACATAGAATCGGTTCTCACGACCCTATCCGATCTGATTCCCGTATCCCTTTCGAAGATCATGTCGCGGAATGTCCACGCACATTTACCACATTTTCAATGAGCACGCAATTACAAGAGATCTTGCAATCGCAGTGGAGAGCGTGCTTGTTTGGCAATGGCCATGTCGTCGGTTCTCCCTGGACACAGCCCAGAATCTAATTCGCGGGTGTCGCGATGTCAAAGAGGACGTAGCTGCTATCCGACGACGACCGGGCCCCCACTATAAGCAAAAGCCTTCGTGTAGGTTATAAAGGACCGAGCACGGTACTACACGGCTGCACTCTCTCAGTGAAACTCTCGGAGGATCGTTCCCCAACAAGTAGTATTCCCCTCCTCGTCAGCAACGCGTGCACCATGAGGATTATATTACTGGTATGTGCCAAATTATTCGGTTATTTTGTTAAGCGCGTGATTTCCGTCGAACTGTGTTCTCTTTCCGCGGTTAATCGACTTCTTACGTTCGGAAACACCTTTCGGAAATTTTAACGTGTTGTAATTCTGATGTTTATTTCTTTCTAATATCCGCATTTCATATGACGCGCGTAATGCACTGTATTTGTGAAAAAAATTGATATAAAGGAAAACTTAATAACGTTTGACGAAAATGATGACGTTTTAAATATTCCAACATTCCGTGTGGATATTAATGCATCGATATTACAATGGTACATATTGCAAAAAAATTTTCGAAACTAATAAGTCGAAAAAAGATACACAAAAGATTTTTTCTGTTCTTTTTTAAACTTTATTTAATGTATTCTGTGAAGAGAGATGTTACATGCAACAAACTATTATACATGGCAATATAATTAATTTTTTTACACCCATTCTTGAAATTGCTCAGATTTTTTTTACATTATATATTATTTTACATTATATTATTAGGTGTTGGAATTAATTCGTAGCGTTTTACAAGTGATGGGAAGTACTTTCATTAATGTATTTTTTAATGCTCATGTGAAATAAATAACATTCTTTCATTAAAAACGCTACGAATTAATTCCAACACCTAATATATAAATGTATTGAGTAGATTTATTATTTAAATTTTTTTGTCACAAAATTGGCGTATAAATAATTACTATTGATAATTATATTTGTATCATTGGCAATAAGATTGTTTAAAGTCAGTATAAATATTTTTTCTAAATATTCATTATTTCATCATTGTAACGTGAATATTTAAATTATATAAAAAACATTTATATCTTACACTAAAATATTAATTAAAATATTAAATATTTAAAATATTAATCGTGGTGTCTTAAAAATTGCTTATTATTATATGACCTGTATCAAATTAACCGTCATTAACACAGGAAAGTCAGAATCTCGATAAGATCTATGCAGTTCATTATTGCAATTTACGTGCGCGCGTGTGAAAACATTTATAATTCATATAGACGGCGCATGATTAACAACGGAAAGTGAATTGTGTTCGCCCACTTGGTGTTCCATGCATGGCCACGAGAATTTTCGCTAGAAAAACCCGCCTTTTTTCATTCATCCGTGCGAAAGGCCCGTCAGACCTAAAGAAGCTGTTGAACTCTAAAATTGCAACAGTTTTCCCGCGAACAGTCGTGAATTAATTGTATTCCGCAAGAAGTTGTTGACATCCGTTACCTTAATGAACCCACACCCGGGTGGTTGGGCAATGTAATCTTTTGTTGAATGGGAAGCAGACTCGCGTCTCGAAATGGGTTGGGCTGCGTTCAGAAACTTTATCTGAATGTATCTATCACGCAAAAAAATATTTTGCTGCTCCAGCTAGAATTACAGCTGTATTTTTGTATCCAATAAAAAATTATGTATCACGCGCATAGAATTTATAACACAAATCTAAATTTTATCTAAATTCCATCTCTGTCATCTATATGATTAGATATCCAATATCGCAGTACTTGCTAAAAATTTATCCATTTTAGCTATTTTTCATACTTAATAATTTTCGTTACAACTCACAAGATCACTTTTTTGAGTGTAGTATCATTTTATTTTTGTTTAATTATTATCAATAATTACTATTGAAATTCGATGAGCAACAAGGATAAAAATGATGACATCCAGGATACATCCAGGTTTTTAAAAGCTGCCTTACAAACGCGATTACGTTGACGGCCGTTTCGTTACAGCCTATTTTTTGCGTCGACTTGCATTTTTCAAATATGCTCATTACGTGCCTTATTGATTAATAGTGAAAGTTCTATTCATCATATTCTGGTTATAGCTGTCGGCATTGTTATAGCTGCTGGTCCACGGTTCACCTTTCTTGACCCGTGTCGCTTGAGATCGATAGACACGATGTTTCTTCCTTTATCTGTAAAGTTTTCGCACGACCGATAACTTGAGTCAGCATTATTAAAACTAAATTTGTCTTGAAACTAAATAGTTACATTCATGCACTTATTCAAAAGCGCATAATAATCAATTACCACGTGTGTTCTTACACTCATAAACAACAGACCTAGCGTCTATCGAGCTGTTGTGGGAACATTTAATAATCGCCGATTTCACTCGTGCACTCGCAGCACAAATATAACTCGCGAATCGTGCGAAGAAATGCACAAGGATCTTGTATGCGGATATTAATGTCGATTTCTCCGATTCCTTTTCTCGCGGCTTGGCGTAAGGCGACAATTAAACGCTTATTAATAATTCACGAGCGTTTCTATATCATGATCGTTTCTTTATTATCTCTCACTTTTCATAACCCGATTTCTCAGACGGGTTCATTCTACAAGAGTTTAATAAGAGCTTTATTAAGGTACTGAGAAAAAGAAAAATACAAATGAATATGTCCAGAAATACAAGAGTACAGTTAAACGATCCTTCGAAAAGGTGGAACATCAGCAATACTGTTATTCTTAAACGCTGATCTTAGTGAAATATTTAATACAATAATTTGATACATATGAGAGATGGAAGAAGATCCATGGAGAACCTTGAGGGATGACATTAAAATTTTTTAAGAAATAAGAAGACGAAAGAAGAAAAGCAGAGTTAAAGCTTTAGCACACAAAAGAACTTAAGCAGTAAAACGTAAACAGTAAGGAAATTAAGATGTTGGATTTGCTATTACTTACGTTATAGCCTTACGATCTCTACTGTAATTGGCCAATTTATTTACTTAGGTTTTATTACTCAAGTTTTTTGTGCGCTATGGTCCTTAATCGCATGAAACGCAGATGATCTCGCACGCACATCGCAGATTGTTGAAGTGGAAGCGGAATAATTCCGGATGCGTGTATGTACGAAATGCCTCGAGTCCGATAGCAAGAAATCAGCGCGATTGGCACGATCGGCGACCTGGAGAGCTGTCTGGAGTAGTCCGATTATTGGCACTTTCACCGATTACACAAATATGGGACGTCTGTTTTCGCGAAACTTTTCGCAGCGATACGTTGCACGATATTCCCATCGCCGACGTAGGCTAATCAAGATTCCTCCGGCGGCAGTACGTCATCGATACCAAAGGCAGAAAGCGCGTGTACAAGCGCAACAGCATTTTTCTTTTCGTGAGCTGAATCAAGAACACTTCTTCCAATTTTCGATACCGGCAATCGCGAGAAACCGCGATGGAAACGTCGGTTTCCAATGACGCAGCTGGTCTGTCACGAAGACCGAACGCCAAATCAAGCGACACTTTTTCCTCGCTCGATTGAAATCGCTCAAGCACGAATGATATACAAACTACAAGTGTCACTTGCAATAAAGAAAAATAAATGAAAAAAAAAAATAATGACTTATCGCGACTGACATGATCGTTTTTGACGGCGATCGTCGAGAAACCCGTTTTGTCAGAGCCGTCAGAGATACGATGACGACGAAGGAGAAACCTCGGTAACGCCAAATTGCGAAAGCGAGGCTAATATATATAATAGGAGCAAATCTCTCGCCCGCTTTCAGCAGCGATTCTTCAGCAGCGATAAACGATCCTCGGGATGCGGAGACTTCGTTCTCTCATTTGCCACGGATCCTTCCTTCGTTGCGCGTCTCAAAGATATTGACGCGCGGTCGGCACCCAAGCCATTGTTGCAGAGAGCACATCACTTTACGGTTTACGGCCTCCTTTTTACCGCCATTGCGCAACAGGAAATCGATTACCGCACGCTCAATTATATCGGCTCATCGAACACCCGTCAATTTATGAACGCGCACTTTCGATGGAAAATCGGATGCAATCTCGGTAAATTCATTTTTTGTTGTTACAGACACGGAATAAAACCTGAGACATGATTGAAAAGCACAAGTAATACGCGAACAGGGAATAACAGATTTCAATCTATCTGTATTCTAGTATACACGGTTTCTGATAAATTGAAATCTGTTATTCCCTGTTCCTATTACTTTCAATTATTCACAGGCTTTACTTCAATGCTTTAGTATAATTTAATGCATTTTTTTTTTGAAAAAAGAAATTTTCTAAAATGTGAGATTTCAACGCTGCAACTGCTCGGGTAATTAGCATTCCGAAGCGGGCTTTCCTGTTTTTACCTCTTGGCCACGGCAGTCTCGTAGTCTCATTAGGCGGTCGGTTCAGAAGAAAATGTGAGAGCAAGAAATATATCGCAACACATGAGAGGCTGGCAAATCCATAAATTAAGGGCATGCCGATCTTTCGAATGACTTGGAACGCTCCTTTCGAAACTGCGCTATTCAGTGTTATAATTACGCCCGGTATTGTGGATGCACAGGCAGGCAAATGCATTAAGTTTGCCGCATAAGGTAGGCGGGGTGGTTTAGAAATATCGGGTAGATCGTTGCGCACACATCCCGCGTAGCGACGAAGCTGGATTCGCGATGGCGTCTTGCGATATACCTGGAGATGAAACCCTCAATTACGGTAATGAGATTAATACGACGTTTAATCTTCCGCATTCGAGAGGAAATTCGAGTGGGTGTCATTTTTCTCGCAACACTTTCCATATTCGACATCGCTCATTTATTACAACAACGACACAACCCAAAAAACTAAATTTTTTGAGTTTGAATGTCTTGAATCATTAAAATTTTTAAATGTATGATATTAATTTTAAAATGTAATTTTGGTGTAATAACTGATTGTAGAGGAATGGAAATGTTCTTTTATGATTTTAAAGTATCTTCCTTCTTTCTTTACGTTTCTTTTTTTTTACTGTAAGCAATTCCAAAATAATGTTTGAGCCATGTCGTTGCTGTAACAAAAAATAAGCGACACAAAAATATGCTCGTGACTTTAATTAATTCCTTTAATTATTTTAATTAATTTCAATTAAATTATTAAAATACTTATATCGAATAATCAATTACTCTATTAAAGTACTAATATAGGAATTAATTAAAGAATAAGAAAAAATTAATTTATTCATCAATAATTAAGATTTCGATTCACAAAAGTCCCTTAAAAATCCCTTTTAATATAATTCCAGAATCATCGTTTCAACATTATTTTAACGAAACGTTTCAACGTTTATTAACGAAAATCAATTACAAATTGATTAAAGAGTTTGTGCCATGAAATGAAGATGCGGTGGGACATTGATGCGCCTAATTGCGCGCTTATTAATTTGCTTTCGACTTTCCCGCAATCTGAAAAAGCATATAGCCGAATGACATTCTAATGATAAAGAAAAACGAAAGTTAGAGACCAGCGAGTGCAAGGCTGGCTAGCCGTAAATACAAAAGGCGGCTTGGCCGCGAGGTTTCGTTGGCCGGACGGAAGAAAGTGAGAGCGAATGCTACGCAAATAGATCGCCGGTGTGGTCAGCGCAGTTTTCAGAAGACAAGGGCACTCCGTGCGCCATATCAATGTATGCGCCCGATGCCCATACGAAATGAATCACGTTCGCTCTCGCCGCGCGCGAAACCACCCGCAAGTATACTCGAGCCTCTTTCCAAGCACCGCCTTTGTTAGCGCCAAGCTCGCGCATGTACGCCACGTCGCACTTTCAAATATTTCTTTCGACCTTACGTGAGAACGGTCGCGGGCGCGTTCGTTTATAGCCGGGGCGCAAATCAGCTATGAACCCGTTTATTCTCTCACTTCCGGTGGATATCGAAACGCCGAGAGAACGAAAGACAAGACGTTCCGAGGCGTCTTCTCTCGCGTCTTTCGATCGCGCGCGCGAAAATGTCCTCTAATCGAGAAAGTCATCTTCCCGCGTCGCCTTAGAAAGACGGCGCGGGAAAATAATAGAGCTAGATAATGAAAGCTGTCAGGTTGATTCTTTACGTGACCGATCTACATCCTTATGGCGTCCTCGTCGGGGCCGCGTTCGACGTAATCGGAACGTCTTACATGTGACTTTCGCTCGTTGATAAACGTGGGCGCTACACGGTTGCCCGTAACGCTCATTGTTGCACTCATTGTCGCCTGTTATCATTTGGCATCTACACACGCGTCGCTGATGCGCGAGAAGAGATCTGAAGACAGGTGTCGAAAGTAGTGGAAAAAATAAGTCTTATTTAAATGTCAGCGTTTCAACAGTGGCAGATTAACATATCTCTCGCCATTCTTTGAGAGATGTCTGAGCAATCTCGTAACTTTCTACCGTCGTAAACACTTCTTTCATTTTTTTTTTTTGACGCGATGCAATTTCTCGTAACTCTCAGCGATGTGTACCCGACATCATACGAATCTCCTAACAAACTCAAGACCTTGAGATGTTACCTTCCACCCATCTCTTTCCGTGATCTCAATTCTGGATTGCGTCGGGATTATGTCACAATATAATTATAGAGGCGATGGATTATTTGGGTTGCTTTCGTCATCCGCCTATCCTTGCCAGTGTTGTTATTCAGCACTATCCGATTCTCGTGACACAGCGGATTTTATACGGTTATTTTATTCATGCTTGTTACTTATCGATTATGCCTATGATGAGTCCGGCAACGCTTCGATGATTTCCTATGTGAGAAGAAATTCAATCTGCAAGGTTAAGTGGGATTTCCATACACTTTGTGATTATACGCTGCTGGCGGATTCATTTCTTATCTTAATCATAACATTCCTCCTTGAGTAATCCAGTTGTATAAGCAACCTCAGACTAAAATTGCATCAATGCTTTAATCGTCACATTACAGTTAGAATATCAATATCGCCTTCGAGTTTCCCCTTCGAATTAACTTACATCTGAATAAGCATTTACGTTTCCATTTTCTATAAGTTACAAGCGTCTACCGGAAACAACATTTTACTCTCGGAACGCTGTTATTTTCCGTGTACTATGTTTTATTTATCACGCATGCTGATAAATAAAACAAAGATTCACAGACGTTCTCATGGCAGTTTGTATAATATATTCGTTACGTCACCATCTTCATTCGGGAACAGAATTGATATCTGTGTAAATAGCGTTCCGAGAGTACCCTTCCTGGTGCAATTAATCATGTCAGGCTTGAGATAAAGCGGATCCGATACACTCGTCGTTTGCTAATTACCGATAATAAACGCTGAGTTCATCAGAAACGAATTCACGATCGCGACGCAGCTTCCATTGCACCGCTTCCGGAAATCTGGACGTGGAAAGTTGCGGGCGATCTATTCTAACTACTTCCTAGCGTGAAACACGAGAGAAACGTTCACCAGATCGGTTGTCAGCGACCGATCTACATATATTACGTATAAGGATATACGTGCAGGAGGGTGCGTACGCGTCTACGTGTACATGTATATATGTGTAATAAAATCGAGAATGCAACTGTTAAGAAACGCAACCGGTCGTCGCGCAGGTCTTATTTTTCTTTTTCTTTCGAAACTAAACGCGTCACCTTCACCGTGAAAGGAACTACTTGTTATCCTGCTTCTTGACGCCGCGTGCGCGCTCTTACCGTTACGTTTATCTATCTAGCTGCACAACAACCGCTATTACAAGTATTATATATAGTAACATTTCCCGCAAGCACTCTCGCTCTCAAGACTTCCTCAGATTTTTTACGTAAAACATATCGGCGTACAAACAGCGCGCGTTACGAGATCACCACTAATCGTAGATCGGTAATTGGCTCTCCCGCTTACATGATTGATCCCACGCGGTGGTACGAGGTTCTTTCGTCTTCTAAAAACCCACGGCTCGTCGAGTAAAGTGGATATTGCTTATTAATCGTCTCCCGCCATCAAATTGTACTCGGCGTAAAATTGAGCGATTGTGAATCTTGGCGGCAAGTAATTATTTTGCTGTTACATAATACATAATACATTGAAGATTATTTCTTTCATAAAAATCGTGGGAATAATCAGATGTTATATGAAAAATTTCTTTGAGATAAACTTGGGTAATATGACCATCTAAAATGCAAAAAACATACTTTAATTTTTGTTATCTTTAATAATGTTATATTGGTATATCTTTCCCGTGGAAAAGATATATGTAGGTACTAGTATAACACTATTAAGATAACAAAAATTAAAGTATATTTTTTAAAGATGGCCATCTTACTCAAGTTTATCTTAGCTATGCACAGTATTTTTAAATTAAATAAGAGAAAGAATCCTATTTTTTCGATTAAAATGGGTCTTAGTATTTGATAATATTCATAAGAAAATTTGCAAATATATTTTTTCGGTTCGCTTAAACTGTGCACGATTCGGTTTGTCGGATTTGAAAGAAAATGAATTATTTCTCTTATTTGATTTATTATTATCAATCTAATTTTTATTTACATAAACAATATTTTTTAATTTTTATCAACACAACAACACTTACAATTGATCAACTGTACCCAATATCTCTTAGCTAAGCATTGTAACTTTTGCCGACCTCAATATTAAAAACTCAGATTCAAAATAGGGAACATTCTGAACATCAATTGAGGGGATGGACGGAATAAAGGCACAATTCTACTTAAACTCTTTTTTCGGAAATTAGCTTTTTTTATATAATATTAAAAAAGTAATAAGTTATTTTAATTTTTAAATTAAGATTTTGTAATTAGACCTTTGTTCCGGCCATTTCCTCAATTGAAAATATGAAAAATATTTTTAACATTTATTTGTGCAGTAAAGATTTAACTCTTATCTAAACGCTTCGCGAGTTACAAAAATAACATACTGGTATGTGACTCAACCCAATTCGATTGCTTATAACTTTCATGAAAATGTACATATAAAAAGTTTTTTTTAAATTAAAATGTCAGATACTAAGAAGCATAACGGTACCAAGCTATATACGTACAAAAAAAGTTATAAGCAATAGAAAAGCGAGGGAAAAGCATTAGAAAAGAGTCAGATATGTCATAAAAAGGTGTTTAAAGGTTAACTATCCACGTAATTATCTACAATACAATTAGCAAATAGGCCATATTGCATACAGTCATCTTGTTTCTTTTTCTTTCTCTCTGTTATTTTGATTGATTTGATTTTAATTGAGTGTTTCATATTTCTAGACAAAAAGGAGATAATCTACAGCGTCGCCCGCAAAACCGTAATCCGCAAAAATAATCGAAATTAAAGATAGATAAGTGTACGCGCGAGAAGAAGGACGTATGCTTATTGAGCGCGGCGAACGCGGATTTGCGCGGCGCAACGATTCTTCCTTTCTCCGGATAGTTTCGCGCGCGGAGGCTTACAGGCTCACTTATAGTCAAGGCGTGGTGCGCCGTGGTCGATTGCGCCCAACTGGATCGGGCCACGGACCGAATGTGTCCGTGCCTCTCACTGTATGTGACTGGCATGCCACAACGTTGATTACATAGCCTTACCTCGGCGTCACGATTTTCCACTAACCCGAATCAGATGGAGGAGTCATTAGCCTGTACACGCTTTCAATGGTCCGGACAGTTGCGAGCGCGTATACCGTGGCCGACGATAATGACGACGTTGCAAGTCTTCTCGTCGATTTCGTCGAAACTCTGCCGCGCGCAGAAACTCTCCGCACGGGTCCGATAATCGCGAATCGGTTTGTATCCACCGATCGAAGACCTTTCCTATTTTCAGGGAGCGCTTAGAAGCGGGTACGTAGTCAATTTCGTTTCCCTCCGATCGTTGGTTAGATAATCGAACAGTTTACCTCGATTCTAATGATCGGGCGAGCGTCTAAAAATTCAGAACCCGGAAGTAATCGAAAAGCTTCGGAGAGCGACAGCGTTTCTCTGGTTTCGTCAATGATGGCGACGGACAGTTACGGATTTCGCGCTACTCGTGAAAATTCTGCGCGTATCGATTTATTCTCTTTGCTCTCTCTCTCTCTCTCTCCTCGCTCCACCGATTTAAACGATTGGTTCGTAGAAGGTGACGAAAACACGGAAAGTGGGATATAGAACTGTACCTCTCAATAGCTAATCATCTCATTACAGTTCCCGCGAACTTTACGTTTGCAATTGAATTTCGCGACTACGAGCTATTGCTCCGGCTGAGCAATCGCTTATGAGAGACCACTTTCGCATACTTCTCGACCACGCTTGCGACACCGTCCCATTTGTCATGTGTATGCCGAATTAAGTCCGGCGACTGTTTCGTCAGCACGCAACGCGCTACGTCGTCATCGTCGTCGTCATCGTCGGCATTGAAGAAAGGCGTCAACATTTTATCACGGGGTCGATTTGGAAATTAATCGGCGCACGCCCAAGACAGCCATACCGTATCGGCTCGAAAGTCCCAGGACGTGCCTTCCCGTCCCAAGGACGGATCGTGTGCCAATCGTCGAATGTTACCAATCACCTGGTCATCGCGAAGTCGAGTGAATCGATCTTATCGGCGCTCGGCTGGCGCGAAGCCATTTCAAGGAGCGAACATTATCATGCGGAATCTAACGACTACTACTACATCCGCGTCCGGACATGTATATTCTCTTCGTTATTCTCTAAACGGTACCGATAGTAAAAACAAAGATCGTTTTACGGCGACGATAAAAATTAAAAGGCAAGATACTGATTATGTACGCATTATTAACAGCATTAATTGAAGCGATTGAAGATACGAATCTAGAATAGCCTGAGAAAGTAAAAGGCTCATTAATTCTCCACGCATCATTATATAAAAATGTTAAACCTGCGTGCCTGACACTTTCGATTGACTCAACGGCAATCGAAGAATAATAGACTTTTTTTTTTTCTTCGCGTGTCTATCTTTTATATTATTGCAGTCAGCAAGAGGTACACGGCGTTTCCTGTGGGTCGTCACTAGGTGTGGTTACCGCCGCCTGTCTTTTGTGCGCGCGCGCGTTTTGCTCTCGACTTGGTTCAAGGAGATCCAGAAGCGGCTGGCATCTCTGAATCTGAATCTCTTTCTCTCTCACGGTAGGCACGCCGACCGCGCTCCTGCCTCGCCCCGTATTCGGGTCAGCCGAGTAGTAGAAATTACGTAACACGTGTGCGCCGGGGCGGTTCCCACCGAGAGCCGCCTTACCGGAAGTCGAGACCACATTTTGTCAGAGGACGCACGGTCAGCCTCGCGAGAAAAACGCGTGAGCGCTTATCCCGTAGAGCAAGACACGGTAGAGTGATGGATTCTGAACTGGGAAATATTGAAAGGCTGTTTAAATAATGACTCATAACTCAGATAGTAAGCTGATGAGCATTTGTCCATTTTTCTAAAATGTTGTTAAAATGATGGCAACTTCAGTTTGTTACTTGGAAATAAAACAATCTTGGAAATAGAAATACAGGGAAAAAATCCTTACTCGTTACAAAAATCTTGTATATAATACGTATCTGTCTTTCAACTAATTTACAAAGTATCAACATCTCTCCTTTCGTCAACTTCATTAAGTGCATGTATCTTTGTAATCTTGGTTGGTACAGCATTGATTATTAATGCAATAGCAATTAGAGCACATTATAAATCTGGATAACGATCAGATTTAATTCATAAGATCTGATAACCGACTAGTAATTCATAAAGGAATTTGAAGTATTCGCGACAACAAAATTCGCGTTATAAATGGAATTTACCGCAACAGACACAGTCGTGGAATCAGAGCAAATCTAGATGTAATCTAGCAAGCTCTAACCTTTTACGACGTCGACCGCGGCCGTATACCACTCGTGCTCTCGTTTAACAGCCGCGAAGCCGAGCATTCGGTCGCGTTCGAGCGAGCGACAAGGAATTTTGCGCGCACACACGAACTCACTGATCCGCGAAACTCGCTCTCTCCTCGCTCCATCTTCTGTTTCCTATTGACTGTAAGCGTACCTCCGTACCGCGGATCTGGCTTCGTACATGGAAATTAGACTAGCCGGCTGAGACCCATATCTATTCCGTCTCGAGTGGCTTCAACAATTTCGATTACGCTTCTCGCGTGACACGATAAAACCACGTATCTCCCCCATTCGCCGCAAGTAAAAAATCGCCAGCGTCTGACATGCATCGTATATTTCTACTTAATGCCGCTGATACGTGTTATTAAGTTTCAGTTGTTTCTCGACGCACATAAATGCCGAGGTCAGAATTCTCAAATTCTTCGCCATTACTTCGTAAGATTATTTCTCTGTAAAGAGTCAGGTTAAATGTATTATATCAATTAAATGTAATGTAAAATGATATAATTCTGAACACAATCAAATTTGAATCCAATTTTCAGAGTTCAAGTTTGATAATCCTAATATTGTATGAAGAATATTAAAGGATATAGAAAAAATTCAACTTGAATCTTGAAAGTGAGACACGAATCTTATTTGATTCAAAATTGTACAATATTCGAAATTGTATCACCTCATTCTATATGTTTACCATAAAAAATTTATTATATTTTTACTATAAAAATTTCAAATATTGATAAAAAATAGAAATACACTGATCGTGCACATACTACAAATATTGTTTCCTTGAAAAATTTCAGAAAACAAATATTTTACCTACGCGTATCTAATTTATTCAGATTTTAATAGAATTAAAAAATTTACAGATCGCGATTTCCGAAAAAATTGAAGATAACTATCTCACTTCCCGTTTTCACTTCGTGAAACTTTTCTAAAAATTTCGATCCGGCAAGAGCACCGGCCACTTTCTTCTGTGCGCAACACGCGTAACGTCGTATCAACACGTTAATGATCATATCCCCGCGCACCAATCACAATAGCGTGTGTTGCCTACCATAATAAATTCTTCTTCGTTGCCAGGTAATCCCGGCGTGTCTGCTCGTCCTAACGGAAGCACGGCGAATGCAGATCCGGCCTCGCGTGACAGAGCCTCGAGTGTACTACGAGGAAGAGGACAATCAGGCCGCCGAGGACGAATTCGACACTGTGGCGGTTTATCAGCCGCGCACTCGCGCGCTTCCTTCACCACGATCTAAGGATGCGCTGCACGGATCAAAACCACCACCAGTACAGACAATCAGAAATTATAATAAGGTTAACGACGATGGATCCTTCACCTTCGGCTACGAGGCGGCCGATGGTTCCTTCAAGGAGGAGACTCGCGGTACCGACTGCGTCGTGCGCGGCAAATACGGCTACATTGATCCAGACGGCAATAAAAGAGAATTCACCTATGTCTCGGGCAATCCCTGTGATCCAAACGCACCGAAGGATGAGGAAGAAGAGGAACCCGAAAAGGAAGAAGAGGAGCTCTCTGGACCGGCGAATTATCCCGTGGTCAGGCCAATACCTCGACCTGTCTCAGTGAGACCCACGTATCATCAACCAACTACTACTCGTGCACCCACTACGATTTTTCAGACCGAGTATCAGCTCGACGATGATGCTAGCCAAGAATTGACCGAGGATGATCTGAAGCCGCAGCTGCGACCATCAGCCTTTAGAAGACCCTCGACCTTAGTGCAAGTCACGCCCTCCACCGCCATTTATGAATCTTCGCCGTCCTCCAGTCCATCTCTTTTTAGGCTAGCTTCCACCCCGGCCCAATATCAGACTACTGCAACGCCGGTCCTCCGTAGCCAGCCTACAGTCACTTCGAGCGTCTATCAATCGCTCGGAACCACCACTCGTCGGCCGGTGACCCGTCATCCCTCAGTCAGAGCCCAGTCGGTTGCAATAACCCCACGACCCCATGTCGCCCAAGTAGCCGCGCAATATGTCTCTCCTAGTAGCACGGAACGTCCCGACAGTCTGCTCTACGCCCAGACCCATCCCACGATATCACCATTGCGCACTACGACCGCCGCTAATGCGCCCCATCTCGACTTTGCCGCCGAGCTCGAGCGTTACGTGAACACAGTCGGCTCGCACGTTCCCGCAGCCCCTGTTGCGAGGCCCCAGACTGCCCAAGCATCGCCCCAACCCACTTCGAGAGTTAAGTTGACCGGTCAGACGTCGGTCACCGCCGCCTCCGCAGCCGCTGAGCCTATCTACCAATCGGAGCTCGTATATGATCCCGCGACCGGTCAGTACAATACCCAACTTTATCAGACACTACCCCAAACCGTGGGTGACTTTAGCCTCAGTCACAAACTCCAACCGTTCGTAGCCCAGTCCCAGTCCCTCCTCGGTCTGCAGCAGCTGCAGCAGTACCAGCAGGCCCAGCGTCCGGTCTATAAGCAGGCCCAGTCGGCGCCCACCCCGACCATAGCCCAGCCCCAGGAGGTGCTCTACAGGAAGCAGCAGGCCCAGCTGTTGCAGCAATCCCAGCAGCTCTACGCGCAGCAACAACGTCGTCAACAGCAGCAGCAGCAACCGCAGCAGCAACAACCTCATAGGCTCCAGCTGTTGGAATCGCAGAGAGAACCCCAAGCGTTCTATTACGTCGCGCCCTTGAAAGCCTCCGCTGCACCTACGTCCCTTGCAGTAGGTCAGATCGATCAGTTTCTTCGAGGTAGCCGCGCTAATAACTACTGATGCAATCTGAATCGCGATTCTTAAGAGATCTTTCTAGGATCCTCGAATCGTCCCTCATCGATATTTATCATTTGGTATTGCCTCGAGCGTTCCTCGCGAGCTAAACCGTCGAGAATTTCGCGCCGATTACATCATAATGTCGGCCCATGCGTATACAGAGGGTATTACAATATAAGTACATGCATTATATATAAAGTATAATATCTCATGTGGCGCCGAAGCTGGGATCAAATATATCGCCGAGTGAATGGCACACACGAGCGCTTCGATGCATGCGTTGCACGCGGGGGAATGCGTGTGCGGTATATATTTAATATAATCAGCGCGACGCGAGAAAGGCGCACGAACATGATTGCGATAAAAAAGTATCGCGATAAAGGCCGTAGATTTTTACCTTAATCGCGCGTTACAGGAAACGCGGACTTTCTGAGAAGCATTCAAAGTTTATTATTACAAACGGATCTTGCGGTCTTCCTGTAATTCTTATTTTGCAGTAACGTGGGATTTTCTGAATTACCTTGTTCTCGATAGCGCTTTCATGCTTTGATGGTCCGTAATTGTATATATATATATATAAAAACGCTACGAATTAATTCCAACACCTAATATATATAACGCTCGCTTTTCGTCCAATGCGTGTTTCAAAGCGTTCTTGCGCTATCCGTTCGTCTCGGCTAACGCACAAATAATAATATTATTCAACGATGCAATCGGAGAACGAAGGTTAAAGAGATTAAAGTATGTGATATTGGATGGAGGAACCGCGCGCGTACGATTACATGGACAGTGTAACTCGTAACAATAACGGAGAGCCGGAGTGGCTAAACGTGATACGTGATAAAAATTTAAATCCTCTTTGTTTAATATTGTTTAAATCCTCTCAGCTAATCATATCTTTTTATTTTTTTTTCCACGATTTCTCAGTTAAATAATCTCGTCATAAATCTCATTTCCTCCAAACACACAACAAGAAAAAAAATTATTCGAGCAAGTCTCATCGTTTCGGGAAACTGACAACTTGTTGAAACAATGCGTTCATTAAAAGTAGTGAAATTTTTATTTATTCGCGCGTCGAGTTGACACCAAATGTGGTTCCTTCCGTTTCTCAAGCCGATTCCGAGGACACTTCTCTTTTCACTCTAGTATCGTGCACGTTTATGAGACACGTTAGAGAGTGAAAGCCAACGACCTGACGCAATACTCATGCACGCATATACGATGTATTACCGTGGCAATTTCTCGCGGGTCCCTAACACCGTACTGTCATAAAGGTATCCACAGTGATTCCGCGATACAAACGAAACACTTCGTCGCGCGGCTGCGGACCTTTTATTCGCGACCCCGTAAGCCTGCTAGACTCACGTAATAATGCTAGACTCGATTACAAAATGTCGATCCAGTGCAACATCGAGTCGCATGAAAGGCGAGCGAAACACGACAAGCACAGAAGGGGATAATTAGTCAAATCAAATCAGTTGGTGTTTCGATATACTTTTGATTATATAGGCACACAATATTGCATTTCCATACTTTCGTGTCATGTAATGCATAGAATTCATCGTGATATAAAAGTATGCAATTGATTATTGTTGCTTCATTCTTGCTTATTCTAATTTTTTTACTCAAACATCTAATCGTGTGCATATAAAAGATAAATTGTACGTCGATAGACTTACGTTCTTCAAGTTGAAAGGCAAATTTAAACTCTGTATTTTAAATTTTCGCTCAATTTAGTTTGAAGTTATTATATAAATCTCTGTTTTTAAATATGTACGTCTTAATGTACGTCTCTCACTATATTTTACATTTTTCAAGTTAAAAAATAAATTCGAAATTTACATTTTAAATTTTTATTCATTTCTGCTCAATTTGAAATTATCACTGTAAATTTCTGATTTTAAGAATAAATAACGTTATGTAAAATCCCATAACAATCGCGATAGAAATTTCTCCGCCGATTTAATAATTTGTAACGTTTCTAATACTTTCAAAATTACCAGGTTTGTCTACCCCGTCTTTGAATTCTACGACACAAACATATCGCTCGCGTTTTAATTACGATAGTTAATTTTAATACTCGATACGGGGACGTCGCGTTGGAAGTTTACTCGGCTTTTTAAGCCTGTTCTACAATGTACTTTTTGTTTCTTGTTTCTTGCCTTTTGTTATTTTTTACATCTTGTCTTTTTGCTTCTTATCTGATTTTTTATTTTATCTCGCTCGAGATAAAAGTTAACAAATTACGAAAGAAACGAGAAATACGTAGCAAAAAATACAATTGTTGATAAAACGGTTGCAAAGGAGAAAAAAGTAAAAGACAAGAAACAGGAAACAAAGAGCACATTGTAGAATAGGCTTTACAATGTGAAATTTTGCAAGCTTGCCGCGAGTAGGGTTCACCCGAGTCGACTGTCGGGGAAACTGCAATACACTGTTATCGGCGTAGACGGTTTATAGGGACAACATTCTATTCGCGTCGTAACCGCCACGAACTTTCTATTTGCATTCTCTGTCACAAGTGTGAGAATCGATTCGAGTTTAATGCGTTCCGACTGCTCAACCCGCGGAAATATATGTATATCAAGTCCGGGAAGGAAACGGTGGTAAGTCGTGTATGTCGATGAAATCACGTTTACCATAGTCATTAAAGAAAACCATATAAGGGTTTGTCGGATATGTGTGTTATATCATTATGGGGACTTAATAAAATCTATAATTAATTTTCCTTCAATAAAATCTTAACGAGAAATGTTCTATCATTAAAAATATACTAGTAAGGCTCAGTTAATTGAAATTCCAATGTGTCTCGAGTACATATATACATTTAATTCTCAAATAAGGCATTTAAAACAAAACTCACTTAAAATTAATCGGAAAATGATTTCAACAGTTATCAAGAGCACTGTCAAGTATAATTGACAGCATCGTTACAGTTCGCGTTCCCGTAAAACGCAATTCGATACACATTTCTGAGGAGATTAACGTATCACCGCAAGAAGATATGTCTTAATAAATGATTTCGTGGTTTAATCGCAATCACGTCGTTGCTATAACGGGTTCAGTGCGGCGGTTTTCTACTCATACTGTAAATAATACTCGTTAGCGTTAAAATGCATAGCGACTACTTAGCAATTCATACTTACAATTTAATGATACATCCGCATAATTAATGATACGACAATTGCGCATAAATCTTCATAAAGAAGAGTCTTACGTTATGTTGTTTTCTTTTTGTATTATTTGTAAGCATAATCGAAAGAAAAATATCATTGCGAAAATGTGTTAAGTTGTCACTTTATTTCCCCAATCCTCGCAATGTCATCCACTTTCGCTCGTTGAATATGAAAATATCAGCTCGCAAAATGAAAATATCAGCACGCACGAATGGAGATTGAAACAGGCGTATCGAATATTTGTTTGTGATAAAATCGCAGCAAACATTTGTGTGTGTATAACTTGTAACGTAACTGGATATCCGCGTTCCTCCATAAATCTACATTTATTGGAAGAAGAAAACATGCGACCGGAGTCTATAATTAATCATTATATCGTACAGCATAACGAATTTGATTATTTATAGACGGTGTTTTCTCCTTCGAATAAATAAATTTCGCATGTTTTCGGAAATAAAACGCTTATAATAGTTGCATACGAGTTTCGCACGTTACGAATATTTGCCACGGCTATGATTTCGCAACTCCGATACGTCATATTACATGCAGTACTGATATAATTTGCATTTTATTACGAAATAAAGAAAGTATAAGCTTATTATCTCGCCATTAAAGTCACATGATTTGACTAAGATCATAGATTAAAGTTTGTTTATTAAGAAAGTGAGCAGATCATTCTTACAGATAATAATTACGCGAATTCTTTCTCTTTCCTGCATTTGCGTCGATGAAATATTACCTCGTACAATTGACGCGGATTTGACGGCCCAAGGCGAATTGTATGTAATTGACTATGCGAACATACAATTTTTACGAGGTGAGAATAACGGACCATCGCCCGGCGTCATTTTTGCTTCGTGCCACAGTTGAATCACGCGCGCCAGGCGCTTCCGCGAGAAGAAATTGGAAAAGTGGGAAAGGCGGCGTCGTTGTGCACGATGTATATAAACGTTCGTTACATCACGAACGGCAGCTACGTGTTATCCACCTGCGGCGTTTTCTCCGCTCCGATTATGAACCACGTGCCGCTGTGAAATAGCAATCGGCATGTTTGCCCATAAAAATGAAGGCAAGATTACTCTTCAGCGCGCAGTAACATCTCACGAGCGATCCTACCTGGAGAAGACGGCTTGTAAAAATAGCGATATTAATTGCAATTTTCCAAGTCATGCTTCGAGTACACTTCTATTATCGCATATCACGTTCTATCTAACTTACCTTTTCTATTCTCAGCTCGAAAGAATTGTCTCTGGAAAGGTTGAATAAATCTTATATGTACAATATTATGTTGCATTTATTCTCGTCACTTTGCGTATCTAATCACATCGATATGCATAATGACCATGTATGTTAGTTTCGCTTGAAAGGTAATCCTAATGAAATGTCAATTCCGGCGAAACATTTCGTACGCAGAATCTGAACGGTAATATCGTTAATAATAAATTTAAGATTTTTTTAGAATTCAAATGTATAATAAACATTTACGGAGTATATAATTTAATTTAAACAAGGATGTAAATTATCCATCGTATATATTTGATTTTGCGGTAAAAGTAGATTGTGAGCGCCTGGGTGAAAGTCATTGAAAATGAAAGGGTCGAGTAAAGTGTTAAATCAAACCACGCCAGACAGCCTGTGAGCATGTTTGTATGTACGTGTGAATGACCGTTGCTAAATATATTATCTAAGTTTGAAACGTGCGCGCGTGGATACAATCATGAAAGTAAATTGGATCGATGATTTATTTTCAACACTATGTCGAGATGTATCATGTTCTATTAGCTGTCTAATGCAATGAAACTGAACTTGCCGTTACGTATCTATAAATCTATAAATCGAAGTTTTGATTGTTTTTATTAATATATTGATGAGCGATTAATCGAGCGAAAAACAAATAATTTGTATAACAGCATTGGAGACAACTATGTTTATTTTTTTAATGTTTCACACTAAAATTTTGGGACTGTAATAACTACTAATAACAAGATGTGCAACCTTGAACTCAGTTTCAGTGGACCACGGTCAAATATTATAGCCACGGTTTATTTACGGTTTTGCGGTTAACGCAAGCCGCAGATCGTTAGCGAAAGTTCCACTTGCTTTCTAAACACGCTCTCTATTTTACCGGTAAAAGATGAGCTAGACAATAGCAGCTGTCATTTAACGAACAACTGCGTATTTCTACAGTACGTTATTTCAGACTTCTAAATAATCCATAAATATCCTTGTAACTATACAATTGTCGTAAGTGATACTTTATGTGATGTGTTAAACGCGATCAATTAGCAAAAGCATAAAAATCTATACCGCAATAAAATCTTTGACAGGAAACGAATTACTGTACATATGTATGTAACAAGAAAATAATAAATAGTTTAATTATAAAAAGATTATTAAAAATGAGGAAAAGATAGAATATTAATTTATATTAATTTAATATATTTATTAATATAGGGTATTTAAATAATTTACGTAAATTACTAATTACGTAAATAATAAATAAATAAATTATTAATAAATATATTTTAAAAGAAATTCCTAATATATTATCCCGCGTTCACATTCGATGAAAAAGAAAAGATAACCACTTGTAATAATCAGACAGGTGGATAGAAACGTCATTAGTGAATGTCAACGGTTCAATCACACGGAATAGATCATGTACAGGATGACGGTCATACGCAACATCCTCTATCTCATGTGATAGACGTAAGAAGAATGTGACAATCATTCCGTTTTTGCCATTCTCATAACGGATATAAATACGTAGATTGACATAACTTAACAGCGGCAGTTTATGTCATTTAGATGCGCTACGTAGTTGACGCGCTGCCAGTGAGCTAGCTCGCAAGAAAACCGGTAACAAAGATGACAATTGCGGCCCACGCGCACACAGATGAGCACACATACATACGCAAAATCCTCTGAAGTAATCTAATTACAATAATTTCGTCGTAGAGAAATTCGCTTTTCATTATATGCGAAGTCAGTTTCTTACTTACGTCCGCGAATAGACGAACAATATGATTTTTAATGACGATAATATTAATATACCTCGTTATCTTTAAAGAATCTGTCGTAATTAAGTTATATGATATCTTATTGCTTAGTACGTAATCCAACATTAATATATAAGCATGTAATTTATATGTGATGAAAACAGCTTCTATAATTAAAAACTAGCAATCTAAAATTTTCCTAAAGTATATATTATATTTTTGTAATACACGACACAGTGTTATTAATCGAATCATTGCTTTCAGAAATTTGATCCAAAAAAATAATTCACGCATATTTTTATTATTTTTATTTCTAAATTTAATTTTTACTTTCTTAAATTACACTTTTCTCTTTTTTGAATAAATATTTTTTGAAATATTTATTTTGTATCCATGACATCGTTAATTATTTGTGTAGGAAAGAGTTAATGTTCCTTGCTTTTATAGCGTGGTTCCTGATGCATTTTTCACGCCATGCAACGCTGTGTGAAAGGTAGTATATCAGAGGCGTTGCACATTATGACATCAAAGAGTCAATACCAACGCATATTCAGTTCATTACAGATGATAAAATATGTATTCAGGATGGGAAACATTTTACGATGACTTTTTAATACTTCTTCGGAAATAATAAATCTGTGAATTATAAAAGGATTTTCGATCTACACGCATGATAAAATGAGATTCATTCTCAGATATTTGTATTTCTATATTTACATATTATTTAATTATAATCATATACTTTTTTAGAAACGCAATGAGATGTGAAAAAAAAGCTATGCTTAATAAAATATATCTGACATACAAAATACGCTCTTTTAAATGGATTTATTAATTATGAATTATCAAGGAATTTTTTCTCCAAGAATTTATAATTCGTCTTTTTCATAAATAAATAAATTTGTCAAAAATTTAAAATGTTAATTACATTTGATGAATCCGTATTCTAATATTTGTGTCATGCGAGTTGTCCGATTACATATTAAGACGTTTTGCAATATTCACTCATGGTACCGTTTCGGCACGCCCGAATCATTGCCGTAATAAGAAACGGTGTCGGTGGATTTTTGGCCACTGACAGTCACTGAAAATGGAGTACGGACCTATGGTTTCCACGGACATAATATGAGATATTTCGTAGGTAACGAAGTAGGTGTGTCAGTCGAAATATAATTGAGATCATGTGTAACCGGTAGTTGCGTTACGATTAACTCCTTACCTACTTTCTTTGGAAGAAACTAATCACACAATTGTCTAGCTGTTTAGTTGTACTTAAGCAACAATTAAAAAATTATAATTAATAGAGATTTCTCAAACACATTACAATTTGCAACAAATTAAATGCTTCATAATTTAAAATCGAAAATTAAATAAAAGATACTCAATAGCAGTTTCTTATTAACAAAGTAATGTAAAAAAGTTGACTTTTTTCTAGCAGAAACTTGTCAGGAAGTCTAATTAGCGTTATACAACGTTGAGAATTGCAGTGTTTTGGTGAATTAAGCTTCAAGAGCGTAAACAGATAACAAGATCAAATTCTTCATTCAATTCCAAACAAATTTTCTTCCGACAAAAAATTAATTTCAATTACAAAACCAACAACGTTACGAACGATTGCTCATCTGTGATGTCATTTCCAGCAATTGTAATTAAGTTATTTTTTAACAATATTCTATTCATCAGAAGTTGAATGTAGAAATTAAAAAGGCACTGATTCCAGATTCGAGCAATTAGTAGCTAAGAGAAAGTATTAGTGTCTCCTAACGTACCCCGTACCCCCGTACTTTTCCCGGATATCCTGCATATTTTAATTATTAAGATTTCAATAGGTCCGCCGATCTCGCGTTAGCATTCGCGGGTCCCGAGATACGGGCCCGCGAGAGACAATGATCTTCCCGCGGAGGAAACGTGCGACGCCGAGGTGAGATAGACAGCCGATACGTCCACGAACGCAAGGCATATCAAGGTGGCATCAAAAAAGTGAATACGAAACCCGGAGGAAATTGCATGATGTAATAATTGTCCTGTGGGAGTGCCTAGAGTGGAGCGAATACCACAATACCGGTGTTGCACACTATGGGAACTATTGTTACAGATTTTACAGTCTACTACTGTGTGCTTCTTGCCCGTCCGTCAACTCCCACGTGGCTTTCACTTGTCCCCGCGAAGCCAAACTTCTTCTTATGTTCCATTCTGTCAGAACATCACGCTCATTCTCTCTACAGCAAACGCGTTTCCGTCCTTTTACGTTGTCATTATCAATACACTTTCTTCGAGGTTTCATAAACTGTGTGATTTTTCAGACTTTCAAGTCTTTAAAGTCTAAAACTTACAGTTGTAAATATTTCGAAAAGATAAAATTAATTGAACATTAAAAAACAACATTAATTAGTATGTAAACATACAACTAAGTAACAAGAAGGTCTTATCAATCTAAGCTGGATCTCAAATAACATAAGCACACAAAACAAAATTTAATGTTTGATCCAGAGATTAGACCAAAGTATTCTTATGTATTTTAATACTCTGAAACCAAATTCGATTTTTCAGTATTTTTAGAAACATTTATGACTTGGTTTTCAATATGCAAATATAAGGTAAAAAGAGAAAATAAGTTCAATAATAAATGCAAAAATTAATATGCAAGTTGGTAATTTAAAAATTGAGCTTTTCTGTTTAATAAAAAAAAATTACGTGATAAAGCAATTTGGACAGCGAATTCAGAGCATCGAAATACATAAGAATATCACGATATGATTTCCGGATAAAAAAAATTTTTTTGTATCCACGGATAATATTTTGATGTAAATTTAAAAACATATCTAGTTCTGTAAACTTCTGAAATAATTTTCGGGTTTAAAATATAACTGAAACTAAGATAATAATATTACAAATTATATATATATATATATATATACATAAATTAATAAGTAATTTAATGATATTGATGTTAATAAGTATTGATCTTAAAAAATTAATTGTTTAAGTAAATAATTTATTGCAAAAAATACCTCAGTCAGAATTCAAATCTGAACTTACATTCCAATGTCTTTATCAATTCAACCACTGAAATTGACAAAATTTGTCGCAATAACTAATATATCTAGAGAAATGTTTTTTAAAAGCATGTAAAATGAACAATAAATAACATTAATTAAAATTAAATGTATTTAATTTTAATGTAATTTATGAAATCGTCAGAAATGTATGCCAGTGAAATCAACAATTTATATATACTTATATGTTGCTTAAAAGTATAATAAAAGGAATTATTATAAATTCTGATAAACTTATCACATTTTATTGAAATATTAACGATACATTCTTCCAGATACAAAAACACAGAAATAAATTTCAGGACTATTCTTTACACTGATGCCCATCTTCATATCATTAGAACTAATACCATTGAGGCTTTCACGAGTGCTTTCTATATAAAAGCTATTTCGCGCGGGTTATCTCCGTGTCCATATTCATTCTTGAAATGCCAACGTTTGAACGTTGCAGGCAGTTCATTTTGTCAGAGAGAGGAATAGTCTGATATTCGGTATTTAGGAGCACTCTGATTAGATTACTCCTCGTTCTCTCTGATAAAATAAATTCCAACGTTCACAAAACATAAATATTTCAAGAATGTATATGAACACGGAGATACTCGCAAAATATTAGGTGTTGGAATTAATTCGTAGCGTTTTTAAATGAAAGAATGTTATTTATTTCACATGAGCATTAAAAAATACATTAATGAAAGTACTTCCCATCACTTGTAAAACGCTACGAATTAATTCCAACACCTAATACATAACTTTTATACACATAGCCTCTACATATGTACATAATTAATACTTTGTATATGAATTTTTCTTTTATTTATTTACGTTTAAACGAAATTCTGTATTTTAATACACAGAAAAAATGTTATGGTTGCCACAATCGGAAATAATAATTTTCACTCATCATATTTAATTGTGATAATCATAAGATGAACATATCTTTACAGCCATAATCGTTAAGATATGTTAATTACAATCGTACTGTAGTTCTTGTAATAAAAAAATGTAATAAAAAAGTATTAATGGGCGAATTTTGGTCATGGCAATCGTAATTGTTTTTCCCATAAAATTAAAGATGCCATTTTAGCCTCGCTAATAATTTCATTTTTTTTCTTTTATGCATTAGATATAAGAAAGATTAAAGATATGTAAATGTAAAACAAATAATTCTGATATTATGAGACTTATAGGTAATATTAAAATAAATTTTCATTAAACAAGAACAAGGGTAGAAAATTAACAAATTGACATCTTCGATTCTAATAGGATATTATCGATGGTTTTGGTATCAATGAAAGAAAAGGGAAATCCAGTTTACAAAAAAAGCAACTCGAGCAAAATGTAAAACTTAAATACTAACCGAATTAATTTGTTTAACAAAAAAAGAAAAAATACAGCCGCTTTTCGACATTCACTTCGCGTAGCAGCCGATCATCCGGCGACTTTTCCTATGTTTTCGAGTCGTTAGAGTAATCCTGTCTTGTGCAATTGTGTGCAACGAAAGAACATATAATCGAGATGAGCAATCGCAATCACGAACCTTCATTGTCGTGTATTTTCTACCGAGGCGTTGTAAAAATGCACGCGACGCTTCGCATTTTTACTAAGCAGGAGAGCTGTCATTTAGTATCCCAGTGCCTTAATGAATGTTTAGGGGTCATCAAGGTTGAACATGGCGGCGCGACGCATTGCGCCGTGGAAGGGGCGCGGCGGTGGTTGCCTATTGTGTCACCCTATATATAACGGCACCCGACACCCCACGCCGTATTAAGAACATTCACCGCATCCGCGGTAACATGGTTTCCAGTTCCAACAAGGTATATCGCCGAGTATTTCGAGCTGGCGCGAGTGTGCGAATACGTGGTTTATGGTGCCCGCGTAAGAAAAAGAGAGAGGGAGAGAGCGAGATCAATTTCAGTCACTATCAATCTAAATGCAAGTGCTCGGTCTAAATGTTTCGATGATTTTTTTCGCGAAACCGATATTGGTGCCCGTGGGAAAGTGTGCGGCTTGATAAAGGCGATTGTATACGCGATGTTTCGCCCATATATTCTCAAGATTTATTCTGAGAAAATGCTTTAGGACGCGAAATGCTGTAGAGTGACAAGTGCGTCATTATGTGAACGTGAACGCGTATTGGAAGTATTTCGTTTTGAATATAATCGTTGAATAAATTAAAGAGCACGCAATTTCTACGCACTAAAATCTAAGTTTGTCATTTCAGAATTCGTATATTCAACGATTTATTGCAATTTTTGTCACTAACCACACAGCCTCCAAGGAACGTCCTAAAAACATCCAGAGAATATTCTATGTTCTAAAAACATTTTTAGGATATTCTTCGGATAAAGTGTGCTGTATGGATATCTTCTCGTGATATTCACAATACATCAGCGTCACGTTATTGAGTTACTGCGTTTTCTTCATAGAGAAAATTCATCTTTCCTTTTAAGATGACGCCATGGCTGATGGCATTCTTCTGTCTGGCAACCGCGAGCTGTTCGAACGTCACGGACCAGCAAACATCGGAAACACAACATGATCAAGTGGCGATCTTGAAGCAGATCAGAAAGGTGAACGAAGACGGCTCTTACACGTATGGTTACGAAGCTGGTGATGGCTCATTCAAGGTAATTATGTGCGTAACTACTTAAGCGCGTAATTTAACCGCGCCTATCATCTATTTTTCCGAGAATCATAAATTGCACCGCACAGTCGGTTCCCACAGTATCGAATATTAATTAGCCGGAACAATTCTTTTCACTTCTGATTGCAATTAAAATAACAACATGCTAAGTGAGCAATGCTAATAGCACAATTTTAATTATATCAATATCAACAGTAACTTCAATAGATACAAAAATCTAATGGACTGCCATGATTACAGCAGGCAATTAGAAAAGTTATACTTTATTATATAATTTTATTTATCCTCTCATCAGTCTCATCTATAATTATAAAATTTTCAAAAAATTCTGTTATTTAAATTAATAAATAAAGCGAATAATATGTTTAAATTTAAATTATTATTGAAATATATTTTGGAAATATATTATTATCATTTAAATATTTAATAAAGCAAGATTATATAGTTTAGTATTTATTATATATATCTATATAAAATTATTTAATTAAAACATTTTTTTATTTTTCACATTTATGATAATTGTATTAATAAAAAAATTAATTTGTTCATGCAAGACGTAAGAATGACGCCATTCTCACGAAAAAAATGAACGGAAAATACTTGCTTTGTCAGGTCGAGAGTCGTGATGTTTTGGGCAACATTAAAGGCACATTCGGTTTTGTCGACGCTAACGGCGAGATAAAGAGAGTTTCGTACTCCTCTTCGAACGGGACGGGTTTTAAAGCAACCACCATGTCGCCATTGCAGGAACACGTATCAGTCGTGCAAAGCATGCCGCGCATTAACCGTACGTTAACTACGAAAAGACCGACCATCGTGTACGCCACGACGACGGAATCGTCGACGAGACCGTCAGTGGTACAGTCGATTCCTCGAACGAGGAAGACAACTACGAGTACCACCACGACGACCACAAGCACCACCACTACAGAGGCACCAAAGACGATATTCGGACACTACTTAAAGGGCACGGCGAAGAACAGGCCGCGCTTAGTCATCAATGGTCAGCAGAGACCGATCGTCATAGAGGAAGACATCGAAGACGAAGATTCGCAAATTAATCGACCCAGTACGGATGACAAGAGTGGTGCTTATCGAAAGATCATCTTTGCCAAGCGACCAATTGAACACAGTCTCCCGCCGATCTCTGAGGATTTCGTAGAGAAGGAAGACGAGGTCAAAATCACGACGGGGAACAATTTGAGAAGGCAATTACACGACGAGACAACGAAGTCGAATTCTGATGATAACGACGAACATTCCGACGTTTATGGCGGTTCATTGTCTACGACGCGTCCTTTGTTCACCACGACATCTCCATCGCGAATTCTCCAGAGGGTTTCCACTACTTCGCGCACAGAACGACCGAAATTCTATGTCAATCGTCAAGATAATCTAGGAGCGGGTGGTCGATTCGACAGTCCGAAGTACGAAGGTTCTCGGGTCTACGAGGCTGAAACGAAACCCCCTCAAGAGGAACGTACGTCGACTCAGCAGACCTTACTTCACGGCTCTACAACCAGGATACCAGATATTCGGGACTATGTCAGACAGAGCACCGAGCCTGTCTTCATGAGACAGCAGCCCGAGCAGTATCTGCGAGAATTGCCGCCCAGGATACTCGTTCCATCCCAACCGGGTAATCTCGAGGAAGAGGGAGGCGTCTACAGAGCAATACCGATCAGTAGAATTTTGTTAAGACCTCCGTCGAATCATCAGCCGGTCTATTCGAGCACGACAGATGCCAACGTTCATTACCTGACGGAGACTCCCGTACCCGATCCTGAAGATGAGGCGCGGATCGCAATAAACATGAACTATATGCGTCCACGTCCTGTACGACCGCTGATGTATTCGGACGCCGACCAAAGAGCACGGCCGATTCTACGACCGATTCCAAATGCGGTAGTTCCTGATGACAGGGATTATCAGGCAACCACGCCCGAGACTGTATATCCTTACCGAACTGGCGCACTGCCGCTGCCTCCAGAGCCACCGAATCCGATCGCACCTCCTCTGAGTCGACGAGACTTCCAGATGTTGCTAAGGAGGCTACTGGTGAGCCAATATGGCGTACAAGCCCTATCATATCCAAAGAGCTTCCTCGAAGATGCTTTATATGATCAGCAGCCATATCCGTCGTATCCAGCGGGCTTTCAGGCGCCGCTTCCGAGACCCGAACTCGCGTATGATCAACAAGCGCAATATGGTGAGCGAGTATCCCTGAGACGTCCGGTCTACCCTCGAGCTCTAAGCCCGCTCTATCATCCCCAGTATGATGAGTACCACGACAGATATCCCAAGAGAGTGTACAGGCAGAAATTTTACACACACGACGTAGACGAAAATGACGAGATCCTACCAGCGCCTATTAGAGAAGCTTTGCTGCTGCGAATGGTAAATCTAGCGATCAACACTGAACGATCAACGACCGTTCCGATGACCACCACGACACCGGCATCGAGATACAGAAAGACAGGCCCAGTCAGAAGCGTGCAGATCATTACAGACGATGAGGAGGAGGAAAAGGACACGAGGAAAAAAATGTAACGAGTGGATTAGAAGTAGTTAGGAATTACGAAAAAGTATTACTTATTGCAAGTACATAAAACGAGTTAAATTATTGTAGAATTTTAACTAATTGTTACGACTTTTTTTTATAAGAAAGAATCTTGACGAAAGTTAACGAATTTGCTTCCAACAATAATTTTTAGATATGTAATTTTTATCATTACTAATTATCCTGGAACAGCAAATTCTCACGGTAGCACATTTAAGCATGACGAAGGGGCTTACGTCAACGGTAACCTTTTTTTTTTTGTAGTGGACGAACGGATATGTCCATCAGCGTGTAAGGATCAATGTCTTACACGCAACGAACGTATTCGTGTCGTTAATGAATCGAATCGTTTCGCGAAAGGGAAATCGTTGCTGCGCAGCCCGACCGATTTTCTGCACGATAGCTTGCCAACATTTGTTGAAGCATATTTACGTGCTTTAGAATAGATGCATCAGTGTACGACCGACAAAGTAATAGTTAGATAATTAAATTACTTTTCCAAGCAAAGATATTTTATTTTCTCATACACTTATCTTACAGGTATCGCATAAAATTTTTTTCACGCTGCTGAGATTTGCATATAAATTATGTCGTTTAAAATTAATAACGAGGAAAGAATGTTGAAACAACAAAATTACCACAATGAATAGCATTTCAATAGATGACAGTTTTAATTACATAATAATTATATATTACGATAACTAGGAATTATTATCCGCGACTTTGAAAAATATATTCTTATTCCTTATGTCTGTTTCTACCAATGTACATTAATTTTATACTTGATTTAACTTAATTTTTAATTAATCTTTTTGTTTTGATTCTTAGAACCAAAGTAAAATAAAAAGTTAAATCAAGATTAAAATTAATCTACTTGTGCTCTTTCTACCAATATAGTTTCATTTTAATCTTGTCCGACTAACTCTTTATCTTTTTCTAGTTCTAAGAATTAAAGTTAATTTACATTGATAAAAATAGGCATTGGTAAAAACAGACATAAGTCTCTTAGAAACCGAGCATATACATTGGGCATTTATTGTCAGCAGTCAATCACTGATGCACCTATCTTAAGCGATTATTCAAAAGAAATCTCTTCTATGAGAGGTACTCTCTATTAAAACGCACCAGACAATACTAGCGAAAGTTCTAGATCATAAGGCATCTTTAATATGCTCCCTGCTTACGACTGTAAATATGATGTTACGTAAGAGACTAGTGTGATATATACGCATCGAAATAAAGAAAGAGTCGGACGGTAGACTTCGAGACGTTGTGTGAGAACTCATTTCATAAGTCCCTGAGAGTCGGCGTTACCAGAAAAGAATAGTAACGCGTCTGGTAATTAGCGTCGCGCATTGCGACATTTCTGCCTGGTCGGGTCTACGCGGCAAATTTACGCGCGAATATGCCGAGGGAGTAGATCATGAGATCTCGCGCGTGATTTCCACGCGTTCAGAAAGCCCGCCTGTTGTCTGCGAGCGAATTTCTTCGTCGAAAAAAAACGTTACGCGTGACACACGACGCAGATATCTCACGCGTTTATTCGAACAGCACGTGAGAAACGGAACAATCACCGCTCGGTGAACATTCGATTTGCAACAAGTGGCAACAAAAGACGAATCAACTGGATAAATTTAAAAATTAATTTTTATTTAAAATATTAAAAATATTAAAACGGTTCATTAATGATCATGCAAATTATTAATTGGTTTATAGATGAAGTGAATTAAAATTTTCTTTAATTCATTTCAAAAATTTCAAAAATTTTGTTTGTACAAAGTACAAAAGTATACGTGTGTCAATTACTGATAAGTGAAGTAAAACATATACATGCAAGTAATCGCAATGCCAATATTGACTCAACATTCCGCTTAAGAATGTCGATCGAATGAGTTTCCGGTGTGAAAAGCAACGTGCGAAATAATTTGTAATTCACGGCGAGTGGCAGGCTATTTTCCACAGAAATCTAAAGAGTGCAGTTCTGATTTTTCCACGCGTGCCGGATATGCACGCTTGCATTTGAAAGGCCGTCGTTAAGACACAGGCGAGGACAGTGGGTCTTGCACACGTCTTCCGGTATTCCGGTATTGCATGCGACAGTTACAATGGCGTAGGCGCATTTTCACAATGGAATCAGCACCAATAGGAATACGCGGATCTGTAAGATTATCTAATTAAAGCGCCCGCCGTACCGGTTTGTCTCTCACTCTTATTCCAGAGATAGAAAGTCGTCGAGGAGGATACATGGTGTCTCACAGAAATGGGCATAATGCATAGATTTGTATGCTAGGAAATAACGCGAGCGAAGAAAATCACGAGGTATCCCGATATGAGGCGAAGCCGTTTCAACAACAATAGTCGAAAGCAAATAATCCGAGACAAAAGCGACGCTTACCTGACATTTGTCCTGTCATGTCCCTCGAGTTTCCAATGTGCGTTGACATTTTTATCAGCTATCGACTTTCTACGAGTCAAATTATATCACTCCGCGGATCTACCTGTTATTATTCACGGCATTGTCTCACAACGATTTTATCTAGAACGGCCTCGGTTGTTCAAATCGTGTTTCGCGAAATCTAACGACAATTCGTAACGGCAACTTTAATTTTCTACAAGAAGCAGATAAAAAATGATCTTGATAAAAAATTAGATACTCAGTTTTTCAATTTTTATCGTTGTGACATTCTATCGTTATCATATAAATTTTTATTCTTATTCTTAAATACATTTATTCTTATATACATTTATCGTGTTAATCGCGTGTGCATTTGCAATATATGTTTACTGTACATCGTTTTTCTTATAATAATTCTATCCGAGGGGGATAGAATATCCTTGGCGCAATATGAGGCATGAAAATAGCACAGAGAATTGGCACAAGGGCACTCGCAATTTAATTGGAGGCCACCGAGATCTTCGAGTGAATGGATGAAGAGCGGGGTACGTTCTTCAAACTCTCGATGTCGTCCTCGAGCGAATAGGGCACGAAGGGCTCGGTCTGCACGCCCACGTCCTCATGATCGAGCTCCAACGCGTCTTGCTCGTAGATTACGTCGTGACTCCGCGGTCTCGCCACAGATGGGATCCACGGTTGCGGAACGCCTTTGCCGAGAGCCAGAAAAACCGCAGCGGTCGTCAGTAAGACGACAGAAGCAACACCGAACACCAATCGCCAAGAACCAGCGATCTAAAACGGACGAACATTCGCAAACGCGAATTAAAATTTAAAATCAGATTAAAATAATAAAAAAGAATTTTTATCAGCCGTAGAGAATTACGATCATAGAATTTCTATGCAATCTCTTAATTATTTATTATTTGAGAAATGGAGCAATAAAGTTGTTCATCTCTCAACATTTATGTCAAAATTAATCTACAAAAATATATACAACAAAATGTAAAAATATATATATATAAATATTTTTCTTTTATTTTAAATTAAAAATCTTAAATATATTACGCGAATATATTATATTCTTATTTAAAACAATGTGCAATTAGGCACAAAATAATTCAAAATAATAAATAATATAAAAAAAAATATTTTATACAATATTTTTATAATAAGATTTCCTCTATTTATCACATGCTCAAAAAATAATTTTTTCCAAAATCTATATTTACAAAATTATTTTTAAAAAATATTATTGTTGTATCTAAATAAAAATAAATTAATTAAGAAAACCTTCATATAGAATATTTTTAATAACTATTTAAGTGAAAAGCAGCGAGGGACTCATGCGAAACGTAAAAAGTAGAAGGAAAGACTCGTCGCTAATTCGTTATGTAATCCGACATTTAATGCGGATGTACGAAGATATTTAATGCGTTATTATGTTTGCGCGGGCGGATAACGCGCGTGCCTGCGTGATAGTAACTCGACTTACGGAGCCATGAAGAGCCTGGGTGACGAAGTAATTGGCAGCCAGCAGTCCCGCGGCGCCCAGCGTGGAGCAAAGAGCGCACGCAGCCGCGGCGCACGCCGGTGATTCCGCAGGTGCGAGATCAGCTATGGCTGCGAGTGCACCGGCCGGTGCGGTGCCAGAAACGAGGAGGGCTGCTATCCCCAGCCAGGCAGCACCCAGGGCCTGGCAGCCAGCGTAACCAGCGACGAAGAGAAGGGCCGCGGGGATGAAGTGCGCTAATCGCATTCAATTCGGTATTACTAAGAATAATTAACAAGGGAACCTCTCGCAGAATGTCAAATTCTGATTTTAATGAAGCTTTGTGTGCATATAAATTACGTAAATATATTTAGAAAATATCAACTGAAATCAGTAAACGGTTTTAAGGGATGAAACTATGCCTTATATGTAAAATAAAGGTTTCAATTTTTTTTTGTTAATCCTCAAAAACTATTCGAATATAAAAAATGTTTTATACAATATTTTTATAATAAGATTTCCTCTATTTATCTACCTCACATGTTCAAACAATAATTTCCTCCAAAATCTATATTTACAAGATTATTTTTAAAAAATATTATTATTGTACCTAAATAAAGATAAGTTAATAGAAAATCTTCATATAGAACATTTTTTTATATCTTAAACAGTTTTTGAGATATAACAAAAAAAGCTGAAAACTACTTTAAATGTGAATTCATCTTTTAAACCGTTTATTAACTGCAACTGATACTTTCATCTATTTACGTAACCAATATGTATACAAAGTTTCATTAAAATTAAAATTTGACACTTCAAACAGTTCCCTTATAAGCAGAATCAGAGAGACGTGTCGTGAAAATATTCTTGTTATGTTACGTGGGATAAAGCCTTTAGTTCATTACTCAACATGTCTGAGACTTTCCATCTTCAATTATCGTAATGAGATCTCGTAAGCTATTACTCTCACAATCAGAACAAGGTAACGCCAACAATCAGTTCACCTCGCAGCATGAAATGAGTAATCTATAACGCATCAGTATTGCGTACTTTTCTATACTACAATAATATTGCTGAATTTCAATATTGTTAAATTTTCATGTTACACATTTCTTATAATTTAAAACGTTTTCATTGAGAATCTGTAAAGAATATAGGAAACGAAAATTACCTCTTTTTATATCGATTAATTCTACTGTATATATTTTACATAAATTTACTCTTAGAGTTGAGAGTGAAAATGACCAAGTGGCCAAAATTCTTGCACGAGTTTCATAATATCACAATATATTTAAAAATAATAGATTCATTCTGTGTTCATTCTGTGTAAGAGCGAAGTTAGCAAATTGCTCTTATTGATTTTCTAGATCCAAGATTTTAGTAAACTTAGATTATATAAATGTGATAACTTTATTAGAATAAAAGAAACTAATTGGCGAATATTGTAATCGTCATCTTGCAAACTGTGCGAGTTACGCATACGCAAAAATATTAAGTGGCTCCAAAATTGGAAAAGTGAACTTACTATTTTTATTTATATTGTAGTATTATAGATGTAATATCGGAAATACACATAACGCACCTGTATAGACGACCAACTTTCTCGCCGTGGTCGTGGAAACTATTTTAGATTCGCGGACGTGATCTACCAGGAGGCCGCACGTCAGCGCAGCCATAAAGTGACCGATGTGAGGTAACGTGGTCAACACTGAGTCCTGAATTGAATTACAATTTAATAACGAGGTGAGACTGCGAGACCTACGAGCTCGCAACTATCTCCATAATATTGGTCTGGATATTAAATATTGTATCCTAACATATATAATATAAAATTTATACGATAATAAATGAGAATCGACTGATATGTGACACATAAAAAGAAATTCTTATTTAATTAAAACAGATTGTAGTGCTTAATAATATCTTTTTTTGCGTGTATATAATTGTAATTTTTGAATTTTAAAGTTTATATCTTTTTCATTTTGATATTTCGCGCGGTTTTTTTCATTTGAATATTTATGGAATGTTTTTAATGTTAAAATAATGGTAAATAAAAACAATCTCAGCCAACTTACGTTAGCTGTAGAAAACCCATAGATAAGCTTCAGGTACTTCGTCATGCCAAGTGCGAGCGTCGCGTCACCCCATTGATTACCCATCGTCGCCACTGCGGACGCCCAAACGGGTACAGATCTCAACAGCTTTCCCCATGGTATCACAGCCGCCTGTGATAATTAGATTATTAATCTCGTAGTTACATTTTAAAAAAGGTTTAACAGATTAGGTACATACATGTGGTAAATCTTAAGTAATCTGCTAAGTCAATGTTATTCGTCGTACGACAGGTTTGTCACAGGTAATTAGCGAATGGAAAATTTCTAGAGACTACATAGAAGCTTTCAACTCTTATCAGACTATTAATTAGCACGTTCAACTACTTTAATAACTTCCGAGAGTGTTGCGAATGCTAGCTAAATAGATCGGAAGTGTCGCTTACAGTTGTATCATGTTGATAGGACTTTGGCGTGTCTTTAACAAATCGGCCGAAGGCGAAATACCAGCAGAGTGCCAAAAGAACCAGACCGTAACACAAAGAATCGCGACCGAACGTTCGCACCACCGCGGTGCCCAGCCATCCAGTGAGGCAGTAACCCACGCTGACAGCTTAAAGCATGGGAATTAGGATTAGTCGAGTAATTCGGATGTAGACTGGTAACACGCATTGTCAGTGTAGAATATTTTTAAAGATGTCCTACAAATTAAAGAGCATGCTGTCGTAATATGCTGTAGAGCAGTAATGCGCAATTTACAGTTCCGTGGATTTTTTGTGTCTTACCAACATATAGTCGAAAAAACGTAAAATCATATTTTTTATTTTATACAAACGAAATAAACGTTATGTATCCCAAAGATTTTACACCTATTTCTAAAAATGGCTTTCTGAAAGTGATTCTTGAAAATGGTTGCGCGTCACTGTCGTAGAATATGCAAATATGCAAATCTGTTTTTACTACAAAACATTAAAATAATAAACGACTCGGAGAGTCGACTTCTTTGTTCTTTTTACTTATCATTTAAACGATCGTATTCGCAATCCCGAATATACCTGCATAACAACTGAAGTACCAGCTTCTATGATTGCTCTTAAACCAGGTCATAGCGAACATGTGAGCAGCAGGCATGGTTGCGCCCTGCAAAAGAGGATGTCGTAATGATTCTCGCGCGAATGTTTTATGTCGGCTACGTCGTGTTTTACGTGTGCTACGCAAAATCGAGTTCACGTCATTGCGAAGCGCTTGGAAATGGCGGTAATAAAGTCTGCGCGCCGACTTACGGTGCATAATCCTTGAAACAACCGAAGCGCGACATGCGACGGTCCGCGCCAGGCTGCAGGTACTAATAGAGACGCTAAGCAGGCGCTAAGAACTGCACGTGAGAACACCATGGAGGGCCCTGATCGGCCCCACACCAGGCAACCTCCCAGGATCGGACCGGCGACTTGTCCCCATAAGAACGCCTCGCGCATAATCGATTCCGCTCGCTCCTCCTGCGGCAGCTGTCGTTCATAACATGGATTATTAATGTTATTCTGCAACGTAGCGTTGCAAAGCATAACTGTTCTTTAATGTAATGTGTACATTTACTTCTTGGAATAGCTTCTTGAAAAGACTGGTAGTTTAAATTAATCATTAATTATTAATGCAAAACGAAGCGCTGTCACAACAACAATCTTGTTCAGTTTGCTTTCGTATTAACGAATAAAAATTTGTTAGACAAATAAAAGTAGGAAGTACCACGTTTACCACTGAAATATAAGGCAAAATATATTTAAGTATGTGTATACCTCCATAAATATAATTTCAAAGTCTTCGGTGCGATTGCGGCTGGTGATATTGACCAGCATATCGCAGTGCCAAGATGTGTCGATGATGGCATGATTGTCTTTCTGATTTGCCAGCAGTGCGACAGAGGAGCTGACTTCGACTGCGCCGCAAAGCGCAAATCCAACAGCGACTAGACCGGCGACGATGTGTCGCGCTCGTACAGCCGCTAACAAATAGTAATGTAATTACATGATAATCGTAATAATCGCGACCAATTTGATCAAATTACCGATTAAAAAAATCGCTAAAAACTTACAAATAATTTCATAACCAATAAAGATCAAATAAAGATCAATCATATCGCGTTGTTGATAAAAATCTTATGAATATTTTAACAATATCAAATTGTATCAGTAAAAATTAGAAAAAGAATCAAATAATTTTTTATTGGATCGTGTGACTTATTTTGTAAATATTTATCCAAGAATTTTATCGTTGTTTATCCTGAAGAAAGCTTGATCGAGGCCGAACGTCTATTATATTAGGTGTTGGAATTAATTCGTAGCGTTTTACAAGAGATGGGAAGTACTTTCATTAATGTATTTTTTAATGCTCATGTGAAATAAATAACATTCTTTCATTAAAAAACGCTACGAATTAATTCCAACACCTAATATTTATATACATACATCAGAATAAAATATTATCTCGCTAACTAAATCTTGCGTTGTAGCACATGCCCTTTATTTAATTAATTTGAATTATAAGCCACTTGAACTCTTCATTGTGAATTTTTTATTTACTGTCGAGGGAATTATTTAATAAAAAAAATTATTGAATAGAACGGTAGGTATGCATTATTAATTATATTGCGCACAGCTAAATTTTCACATTTTTGACAGAATCATTCAAATTATAATAGTAACAAAAGAAATTTTCATGTGTGTATATGTACATACATTATCATAGTCTCGGAGCACAGCAATGTTTGATTTTGATAACTAACTGATTACTCAAACGACTGGCACGATAATATCTTGCGTACAAATTCTAAATTTAAAAGACACTTGTGTCGATTGGCTTTTTACGTGTAAAAATAATATTTGTAAAATTACAAAACACACAAACATTCGATCAAAACACATAATCATAACATTTCGATTAATATTAGACTGTAGATTAATATATAAACTCAAATATCACAGTCAAAATATTTAACTATAACTAAAACGCAACTTTCAAAAGAATCTCTCTTTATTAATTTGTTAAAATAAATAATTAATTATAACTAAATAAAGTAGATAATAAGTATGAATGAAGTTACTTAAAGTTTGGCCACGCGACAACGCGAAATAAAATTAGATCTCACGCGCACGATGTAAGAAATAAAATTAGTTACAGTGATTAGAATTTTGACGAACCTCGAACCTCTTGTGCAGCGAGTTTTAGTTGACAACTGCCACGTTTAACGAACTGCACGCTACCTCTCTTGACGAAGTCTGCCATCTCACAGAACCCAAAAATAATGAGATCGACCGCGACATCTCGCTCTTATCACGCCCCAGTGTTTGATTCTTCGCGCACTATCTCTCCACTACTCCGAGTATACTGGTGGCCTCGACTTTGGCTCGGCAATGATGAAACGCAAATAGCTGACTTTTTGACAAGACAATGAACGCGTAATGCTATTAATTCAATAATGTTAATCTAAGAAATAGTGATTTTTACGCTTCTGTTGATCCTAACGCTAATTCGTTTCATGCGAATTACAGATAAATATGTAACCGGAGCGAGTAATAACGTCTACTAATAAGCAACTAATAAGTGTAGGATGCTGATACCAAATATTTATAATTTATAATTAAAATTGAATGTAATCTTAAGATTTTTAATATGGAAAAATTAATTTCATATTAATCGAAGAATCTGACTAAAGATCACGCCGTCGTTTCACGATACATTGTATGAATAATTGATAAGTTATTCACTTCCTTTAACTCGACAGACGTAAAATCGTTTTGCGTCGTAAATTTATTAATCATAATCATAGCACACAATAATAATGTATCAAGAATTCCGGAAACCCGTTCAAAGGAAGTCGATTGAGGGCACAACGTACCTTTGACCTCGAGTGCCGCGTGTCTCAACTGGACGCTACCGCGTTTAAGACGAACTAACGCTGCCATCGTCGTCAAACGTGCTGACACATCGATTGCGTTTCCATGATGTAGGACCGATACTTTAGGCACATATCATCGACAAGTCCGTTATTGATCTTTTCGACCACTTTGCTATCGCGCGATACGAGGTTGATAGGACGCGATGATGACAGCGGTGATGAGTTACGCGAACTATACTGGTCATCTGGCCGGTGCGAGTGAATGAACATCTCCGTTAACGAGACTTGATACAATAAGTACCTATGCCGGATCAGCCTTGAAGCACCGCGCGCGAGGTCCGCCTCGTAATATTTTCCCCACGTCGGAGTCGCCAAGCGATATATTAAACTTCATCACTGATAAAGATCTTCAAACGCAACTGTTGGTTTTTCCCTGGTTTTCGCAATGATCATGACACGTGATTTAGCAATAAATATTAGTAATTAATATACAGTATTATTGTGCACGAACGCCATTGTGACGCTAATGGAACAAAAAGTACTTCTGGATTATATTATTGATAAATTTAAAAAATATTATAATGTTCACATCTCTCTCTCTCTCTCTCTCTCAATTTGCTAATAAATAAAATAATATCCCACAATCTTATAATATTGATAAATACATCAAAGTTGTATTTTATTTCTTCAAGAATCATTGATGAAAAAAAAATTTTAAATATCTCTATTAAACACAAAGATGTTTTATATATTTACTTTCGAATAATGTAATTTAATGTGAGAGACTATCAGTAAGTGGCAACAAAGGAAACTTCGTTAATAGTTTCAGCTTTAAATACATTCATAAAACACTGTTCATTCAATGATAATGTTTTAGAACGTTGAATCATCTACCATCCGTCGTTCATGGATGTAGTTCTATATTACCAACGACTAATCAGTATAGACTAACTGTCGTTCAAGCAAATCTGGAGCAGTAATCTTATTCTAAATCCCAGCAGACATTTGAATTCTATAGGTAAATGGGAACCTAAACATTTCATTTGACGATGTTTCAAAATGTCGAATGATCCAGGGTTCATTGTGCGAATGGTCAAGGTTCTACGTTACCAACAACCAAGTCGAGTTGGCAGGCTACTGTTCAAAGAAACCTGGAGTCTCTTATGAATTGATCTTATTCCAGCAGGTCGCGCGGCAGGTGATTGGGTCCCTTCTCCTGCGCCTGCCACCAGCAGGGAGTCAGGGACTGCTGGGACAGCGGGATGCCACCTGCGCGATGATTGGTCAGTTTGCAGGCAGGTCAAAACGGCAACACATCGCTCGATCGGCGTCTGCCACACTTGTCTGCCGCTTCGAAGCGGAGCGCGCGATCCTTCCAGCCTGGTATTTTTCGTGTTTAATCCGCGGCGATCGGTACGCACATGTATAAGAGATCGTTCATTCCAACGGCGTAGTATATAATTTCAAAAAATAGGAGAACACAAACGACGTGGTAACCCAAACAAGATTCGAGTTAGAACCTGTGTTGCGAATTCCGGAGTTCACACTTGCACCGCGAGCATTGCTTTTCAAACGAACGCAGGATGACGCAGCGCGCAGGGCGCCCGGGTGTTTTGACATTTGTGACATATAGTTATATTTTATTACTGTGATATCAACAATAGTGCTTTGGGAAATTCTCAAACGACAGTGCTCGTGACGGTGAATGACGAGGAAAGTACCATCTGAGAGCAGCGCGGCACAAACGAGCAACGAGGTGAGTGGAGCTCCGTTTTGGTTGCATTTTGACCGTTTGCTTTGAGAGGTTAAGTTGGGTGCCCTGCTGGGGTCCCGCGATACCACCTCCCCCAATCCCTTCCCGCTTCCTCTCCGGCCCCTCGTCCCGCTAGTTGCGAATGGTCCGACGCGGACAATACGGTCCTCTGGAGCAACTCCGAAGGGCACCCGGGTCTATTCCGACCAAAAGATCCTTTGAATGGAATGCGTACCCGGCGGGGATCCCCTTCATCCCCGCTCCTTCTTCTATATCTACTCATCCAGATCCTTGTTCATCTCGTATTCCCATCCATTTCACTCTCACCGTCGTTCTGCAATCGTTCTTTTAAATTTTCAATTTCAGTTTATTTTGAACTAGACTCGGTGCTGATGCAGGAAGACTTGTAATTACTAATGAGCGCCTCCTTCTTTGTTTCACCAATATTATCCTATTATGTATCGTGAAAATGATTCCCACTATCTACTGCAGTACAATTAGAATCTTACTCTCATCATTATTATCTTCGCTATCGCTACAATTCTCCTTGTTGTACTCTCGCCGATAATTACGTAATAGATATTATCTATTTTCGTTTTATCTTACATCACTCTTTACTTATCGTAAAAAATGATTGCGATACGAGAAAAGTAATTATGACTGTATGCCAATATATTTTATTGATGGATCATATTTAAAGAACTTGTATACTGAACCATAATAAAATTTCCCTTTTACCTATCTCTTCTTGTCCGTTTCCTCTTCTCTCCTCCTTCCACAACCTTCCCTTTGGAATGTGCTTCTCGAGGGTCCAGACATATTTCTGATCATAGGATCATCCACAACAGGTCCCTGACTTTCAAATTTTCTTTCCTGTCACCTAGAAATACGAGCGGTTTCGTGCTCGTGTTATGCCGGTTTTCGATTTTCAAAAATCAATAGTCACGATAACTGTAAAAAAATCAGACAAGTTTGTCCACCGTGTCAACTTAATAATATACTTCCAAGAGATTTGCGAACTTCCTTTGTCGTTTTTTTGCGCTGGTTTATATTAGAATTCTAAGTACTGTTACTCGTTCTTATAAACGTATAATAATTCTTAAAATTTGCCATTCATTGAAATGAATCTTTCTATCTCTTGGAATATGTAAAGAGCAGACTAATATTTTAAAATTAACATTATGAAAGATATTGTATTTCCAAAACATAATAGTATATTGGATAAATTATAAATATCGTTGAATAAATTTATTTCTCAATATTATGACCTTATTATGTTAATCGATGACAAATTTTAGATATGCTTAATTAATAATATCTATAAACATTGACTCTAATTCTGAGTCTACTTTGTATTTTCGTCCACATATATTTTATATGTAATAAATACTTTTCTCGTCTCTCTCTTTTAAGACTTATAATCTTTCTTTCTCAGTATCATAAATTCGCAATAAAAATTTAAATTTAAATATTGAAATTTCATATTGTGAAATATATTGTAACAGAAGATACCTCAATCTTATCTGCTCGTCTATCTAATCCATTTATTGCACAACGAATGAAAAAATTATATTAAATATAGTAAATTGCTAAACAGTTTAATTTGTGATATTATTATTGTAATTCAATCGATTTGCGTTTCAAAACCGAAAAATGAATTCAGCGCGCAATTTAAATGACTACACAGACAGTATATAAATTCACATAGAATTATTTAAACACTTAAGAAGCAGCTTGACTGTTAAAGACTTTCTTTCTTTTCTTGTTTTATATTAAATATTCTTAATTTTCCGCGATATAATTCTGCCGCAATATAGCTCACGAAGATCGTTCCGTTTATATCCATACGAATGTCTAAAGCCTAAAGGATTATTTATACTAGCCATAATCTAAATTAATTTATGCCGTAATCTGTAAGAATTAACCAATCACAGTCAAATAAGAGGGGAATACTTGACTATGATTGGTCAATTCTTACAGATTACGGAATAAGTTATAGACAGTATAAATCCCGTCCCCCCAATACAATTGAAAAGTACAAGAATAATGAATAACAGATTTCAACTTATCAAAAACCATGTATTTTGGTACATATGATTCCTGATAGGTTGAAATCTGTTTCCCCGTTTCTATTGCCTGTGCTTTTCAATTGTGTCTCAGGCTCTTTAATCTACGCGACGGAGTCGTCGCAGCGGATCCGGGCGAGGTAACCGGAGCAGTTTCGGCACGCGTACCTCTACGCATGTCATATGTAGGTATGTACGTGCCGTTGTCAAACGTGCTTTGAAAATCACGCACAAATACCGTTGCACTTAAGGTCGTTCACTTACGTATCTACCGAGTGCGATTCAGCGCAGGAGTAGCTACCGGTGTTTTGTGCGCGACACGAAACAGAAAATCGCAGAAGAAAATAAATGTGTGTCTTTCCGGTGTGCGTCGTATTACGACGTTACGACGCTTCTCTTGCTCCGGACGATGACATTTTGATCATTTCGTATACGACGATTTCAAAAAGTTGAAGTTTAGAGCGGAGCTAATTATAAACAGCTTTAATTATAAGAACTCGATTCTGCGATATAATCTTTACATGGCATCTCGATTCAAAATTGTTGACCGTCACGTTTTGGGCGCGTACGTGCTTCAAGAAGATACCGTTGCTTATCAATTAATCGATTTGAACGTAAACGTTTAGAAAATTGTGTCATTGTGTCCGGCATGAGCGTTTTCTTCATAAAAAGAAATTATGACCCAAATAATACTTCTAATAATACTTGCTTTCGCTGCCTGAAATAATAGTAGACCTCTAACGGAAGAAGAAATCGGCTTCTGTCCTCAAAATGCTAAGAAATATATAATTGCTTAAAAACAGTACAATTGTGAATCTATTATAATAAAATTAATAATATCGATTCACGATTTCTATAATTCCAAGTTTCGGTGTTCATAAATAATTTAATTATGCATACATGAAAAAAAAATGATTAACAATATTAGAGTCAATAGTAACGTGATTAAAAATAATCTTGTTTATTTTTAATAATAGTATTATATATAATAAAACAAATAATATTTTATTAAAACAGGAGCATAATGCATTTTTTCATTAATAATATCAATTAATTAACAAGATTATTTTCAATTTTCAGACTACCATTAGTTGATGTTGTTAATACTTTTTTTTTTAAATTACGACCAATTCATTATAAAAATTACATTATTATTATAATATCTTGAACAATCTTGCAGAAATTTAATGAAAGAATCACCTTACTCGCAATAGAATTACGTGTTAAATTATATAAATTATATAACTTTAATGTGCAAATGATTTAAAAAACAAGTATTGCAGGTATCGCTCTTTGAATACGTGTTTATCGGTTACGTATGAAAATGTCAGAAGACACGACCTTGCACGTACACAGACTCCACATGTCACGTAAATTAATTCCGCATAGTTTCAATTGCCAGCATCAAGCGAAGTGAAACGCGCTCTCAAGTTAGCATTATTCGCAGGTGTAAATCGCGTCACACCCCAAATCGCTCGCACGTGATATTACCGCGAGATCCAATTAACCACGCTGATGGTTGTAACCAATGCTGATAATTTTCATTAGAAAATCCATTATGGAGCAGAGCGCGCGCGGCACGCGAAAAAGAAGAAGAAGGCACGATGGCGCAAAAGTGAAACTAGATTTTCTCTAATGCTTATTCAATTTGCGCTTTACGGTTCATTTGCGTATCTCTCTTAATTGCTTCGAAATTCCGCTCCATCTCACCAACCGCTGCGAAGCTTGAAAATGGCGATAAGATTAAGAATTCCGGACTACTTTCTTCTTTCCAAAACTGAGAAAGTAGGGTCATGATGTCGGCGTCTCCCTTGAGGCATTTATTATGTGTAATTGTTTTGAGAAAATCTCGCGGCTTATGACATTATATAGGAATATATCTCCAGCATTATTTTCAAGAGAAGTGCACTTTCTCACACCGACATTTCAATTAAATAAAATTTCTTCATTTATGAAAAGAAAGAGATTTAGATCTAGATAAATTTTATTCTTGAATCACATAAAAATTTCTAAGAAACTAGTCTTTCACAAAGTATTGATCACATACACAATAGAAAACATTGTATAATTATGTTGTGGAAACGGTCCACTTAGGTATGTTCTTATTAAGCTCTTGTAACAATTTGTATTGAATTTTTTAACAATATTTGAATTTCAATTTAATATAATATGATTATGTTATTTAAAGATTTTGTGTTAAATTGACATTCAACATATCTCAAAATGACACAATTTATTAATAAACAAATAACATAAAAATGCTGCCAAAATTTTTAATATTCGAACAACCATACCTTCTATTATTTTGAGTTCAGCAAAATCATTTCAAATCTAGCTAAACTTTTTTTTAGCTACTTCAAAAAATTGCCCTTTCGTGTATAATCGTAATAAACTAAAATTAGAATTTCTGGGATCTGCATACGCATGCATTTCACATATCAATATATTTAAACAGTAGGTAGTAAGATAGTAAATATTTGATATTACGAGAGTGATGAGAGTTATCATCGATTATTACCTTCGGGGCAGGTGTAATGTATACATCGTACCTAAGTAATGCGATTAATAAGATTCGACTCGTCTGTTTTTTTCTCAACCGCCCGTCAGTACTGGTCAGTACTCTCCGGAAGCAGATCGAGATATCTGCACGCTATCGTCCGCATTATAATTTTTGCGATGCAAGAGAGAAGCAGAAAAAAGTATAGCGCCAAATCAGGGCGCGCGCGGAAAGTCGTTACGAGAAATCGACGACCACCGTAACGAGGCCATTGCCGGTGTATTTTTTCAATTACATAGGAAATTACCCTGCGACCGCTTCTCTCGGCATCATTTTTTCCCTCGTTTCCTCGCGAGGAAATGTCGCGTCGTTACGATACGCAAAAAGACATTTTTTTTTTGTACGACGATTCCAAGCACAATGATTACAGACGGTCACATTTCTATATATAATTTTTGTGATTCGAGAATTAAATTCGCCGAATTTAAGTGTAGTTGTACACGACTGTACAGACGTGTAAGTTCGTGCACTTTGTTGCAAAAATCACGTTCTGACGTGATCAATCGCAACGATTAATTATAAATACTAAGCGCGATTGCAATGTTATGTGGATTCTTTCTTGATCCGCGTCATTTCGCTCGCGAAATATGTCCGAATAAGGAATTTATCGAGATCCGCAAACAATCTAATACGACTTCAATCATCAATCTGTATATCTCGATTCGGATTAGAATGTTTTTTATTATGTAAATAAAGATTGAATCGGAAATTAAACTCATACTTGGTTGCGCAATCAAAAGAAACAGTTAAAATTCAATCTAACATTCCGATAAAACTTTATTTAATGTATATATTCATACTATTTTGCTACTTTATTCGTATAAATCTCAGAAAAAAAATATTCAAATTTAAATTCCATATTTAGAATTCCTTTTCAGCGCTGTTATATTTATTATGCATTTGATATATAAATGTACTTGTAGAACACATTTTACACATACAAATATACTATTCTTATTACATTGAATAATTCAATGACGTAATGTGGTATCTCGGTGGTATCGTTTGCAAGCAAAATCACTTTTTGTATTAGATATAAACATTGAAACATTAAATAATTGAAAATTAATATGCAACTTATTCTTCGCAAGATATTAATAAGATAACTAAGAAAATTCTCTATTTTAAAATATTTATTTCACCAACGTTACATAAGCACTTGTCAATTAATTTTGTTATTATTCTATAATTAGTTTATGTAAACTACCGTTTCGTTATTTGACAATAGTGATTCAGAGATGTTTTGTTAGTCAAATTGCGAAGAACAATGGAGATTGACGTTATTATGGTAAGCTGTCATCTCGTATTATTGTTATTCGCACTTCGATAGCACTGTTAGTATTCCTCAGCGCACAGTCACAAATGTCACTGCTTTTGAATGCAATTGATACTTCATGCATTTAGTGAATGTAAATTACTTCGATTTACGTAGTCAATTGGCGAGGCTTTTCAAAGTAACAAAAAGCATCGATATCTGGTACTTCAATATACGTATAAATGTAAACCAACGATCTAAAGCGGCAGCATTACATGGTTGATGCTGCAGGAAAATGAAAACAACGACCATTCAATATAATACGATTTATTGCTTTAAATTGCTCGATTATCATCATAATTGCTTCTGTAACTTATCTAATTATATATTTTGCGGCTAAATTAAAATTATTTTGAATAAATTATAATTCCGTGTCAATTTTGCAGATTCATGATTCAATCACTATTAATATTATTAATATGATTTTTATTAATATGATTTAATCTATAAAAATAAGATGTCGATTCACATCAAAGAAAATTTTGATATATAAAAAGTTTGATATGTAAAAGTTTATATAATTTATTTTATGTTATACTTATATAATGAAAACCTAAAATATATCCTAACATATACATGATATCAATAGTGAAAATGCACATGCATTTAAAAACAAATGTAAATGAATCAATTGTAAATGTAAATTAGAACACAATTGCCATTTAAGCTTTCAAGGGTTTCAACAATTATTTTTATTATTCAATAATTATGAATAAATTTTCTTACTTCACTTACATTTGCATTTAACTGCACGAAACAAAATAGTCTATTTGCATATCCATTGACAAATTATTAATTTCAATGATAGCAATAAAAATTGCTTCAGTCAAATATAGAAAGACATAATGTAATGTAAATACTATTATATTTAAACGTATTATGAAAATAAGATGTTTCTTATATTATTTAATTGCGTATACAATTGAGTAATCCTAATTAGCAGAATAAGTATAATAATCGCACATTTATTTTCCGAATAAATGTGCAGACAAATCGCGCATTTTAAAATGAGTTTTCGATTTTTCCGCCGGACAAGTGTTTCTAATACGGTGTGTTTCTAATCTTCACTATACATACATCGTGATTTCTCTGATTTCTCACGGCCACTCACTAGTTTCTCTTCTCGTAGAACCTCTTTTCACAAGGTCAAAGGACAGTGGTACTTTATTTATTGACCCTGTTCGATTCATGAAAAGATATATTTGTCCTAGATTCGAAATATCTTTAGGCAGCGAAAATTCACTTTCGACTATAATTAATATCTCGATAAATTAATGAGTTTATAAAAAAAAAATAAATATAACATTATTATACTAACAAGGAATAAACATTTCTGTTTTTTTAATTATTTTTTTACTATTCTATGTTTTTCTTATTCCATGTTATCATGTTTTATTTTATATAATAATTTTTGGCTCGTAGTCCTCTTTTTTCTTTATTTTATAACAAGGAATAATTGGGAAATTAAATTTATAAATATGTATACTTTATGTACGACTTAGAAACATGAAACATTAATTAAAATAATTAACAAAAAAATGTTAGTTACATCTAATCAAGATTGAATTTTGCCTAAAAAGATAATAATATATTGTTTTACATTAAAATTATATATTATTATACAAACATCATATATTAGCCTTATTTGATCCTACTCAAGTTGCGAACTGAATAAATTGCTATAGACTAACAAAAACGTGAAAGGATCTAAAACATCTTCACACTACATCTATCATCATCGTCCTTAATAAAGCCGCGAAACTAATTGAACAGATTTATTCTAATAATAGTCGCAAGTCTTTTGCCTCAGCTTTCTCAGCATGTTCCTAAGCCCTTCGATGTCCCGCTGCTAATGCACAACTTTTTCTATGCGATCTAGTACTTCCAATTTCACCGCGACGCTCATCAAGCGTAGTCACGGCCACGTGGTAGTTTCTCCGCAGGAAGTCTCGTCCTCCAAGATCAGAGGACAAAACTCTTCCGCAGTAACCCTATCTAAGTTGCCAATATCTGCCTTGGGCTTAAATGGCAGCTCCGATACAAGAATCCCTTCCTCGTAGATCCTGTGATCCTTCTCCTCTTCCTCGAACTCCGAAAAATCATCATCTTCGTCATCATCGGTCTTCGCAGTAGGGAAATCGATGTCAGTCAGGACGAGCGTGTTCACTCTTCGATTCTTTCGCTTTTCCCGCGATAATCCCCTCTTGTCGAGACGACGTCGTAGTTTCTTGACACTCAGAGACGTGGGGGACGGGAGTATGTTTCCCTCAATCGCATTTCCCTCTTGAAGACCGCCGTCCTGATTGATAGCACCCGGTCGCCTTTCTTTATCGCGCGTGTCGCTGCTACTCGGTAGTTTCCTACTTTCCTGTGCCGATCGAGCCGTGTTCGCTGGGAATGCATTTTTATCGGTGGCACCGGCGCCGACGGCGGCCGCGATTTCGCTGGTGCCACCTGCCACTGCTTCCTCCGGTTTCCCGCTCGAAACGATTGCACGCGGACAGCCGTCTGCGATGTCGGTCGGGCGTACTGCGTTGGAATCGTAGGTCTCCGCGATGCCGTAGCTCAGACTTGGCTCTGCTGGCAACGCACTTGGAGCAGACCTCTTATCGACAGCCTCGGTGCTCTCAAAGTCGGCCTTGATCCGCGAATGCTTGCGATACTCTTCCTGCAAGTAAATACGAAACTGGTCCTGGAAGTAACCATCGATTACTTTCCAGATGGTGGCGCTGTACCAGCTCAACACGCCGAGGAGAAACACTCCGCGAATAATAAACGCCAACATTACAAGACCTTGTGGTTGCGGTTGATTATTCCGATGCGATATTACAATATTCTATATATAATGTTTTGCACATGTATTCTAAATATATTATGTAATTATAATATGCCGAGAGACCGCGTGCTGATATGATTAGACTGATATATGGTACATTGATAGAAGACTGATGTTTTCTTAAGAAGTAAGGCTTATAAATATTTTGATGAAGTCTCAAGTTTAGCATGTAAATAAAACTGTCGGTCTTATGTTATTATTAATGTATGTAAGTACGAAAGATAAATTTGATATACAATTTCAAAATTTTACATTCTTATTTGCAATTTTTATAATTTATCTGATTTATAAATATTTTGATATTTATTTGACATTTATTTAAACATTTAACGCGAATTTAAAAATTTATTCAATTACATCAAAATACTTTTAGAGTATTTATACTTCATTAAATTATTATGTAATTATTTAATTATTATAATTATTTACACTTTCTAAAAATTTACACTTTTATAAAAATTATACATGTTTGTTATTAAACATTAATAATATCATTTTTAATAAATTTATAGATACATTGTAAATAAAAATTAATATTCTAAAAAATTATTCCTCAAGATAATTATAAGCGTAAATTACGTCAAAATTATCTTAACAATAACTGATTAATTAAAACAATATGATTTAATAACTAACTTAAATCGTTAGTTTTGCCAAAAGTTATATGACTTATGGATCTTGGAGATTTACTCTTCCAAGACGAGGAACTTCTAGAAGAAAAATATACGAAAGAGTTTTATCTTATACAAATACCAACGATCAACACTCAAATACTGCACGAAAAAGAAGTTCTGTCACAGTTTTGTTTACCCATTTTGTGGATTTGGTAGAATATTAAATCTTTTAAAAGGTTATTCTCGACTATTTTTCGTTTGTCTTTCTAAGCATCTATTTCTCATTGGACTAAAAATGTGCTTACATACTTAACTGAATATTTTTCTATCGTTTATATAATTCGTAAGCGACAGTTGTTATGTCATCAATAATAATTTTATAAAATTAATATCTATCTAATATCTATCTGATATCTATTATTAATTTCAGTGTCTGTTTGTTCTATTATTAATGTTGAATTTAAGACAGTTGTTGCTTGAGATTAATCAATGACATGAAAGATAAAATTGACGTTAACAGATAATAATTGTAATAATTGGAAAAAATAATATTGTCATACTTGTTTTTAAATTGATTAAACAATGATCACGTTATTCCTAAACTATCTTTTCGATTGAGATCACTTAATCCTCTTCTCCCACAAGATAATCTTTGATAATGTAAAAGGATTCTTTCATGTTTGGCCAAGCTATAGTCACAAAGACCAAAATCGAATTCGCGATCACGAAGAGCCGCATCATTTCGATACCGGTGCTGGATCGGATCCAATTTCCAAAACCTTGATTCTCGTCATCGCTTAGACCTCCCAAATCCGACTTCTCCACCGCATTCCTTCCATTATGACAACTCTTACTACCTTTATTTTCGTTGTTTCCACGTTTCTTCATGCTGACTATATAGCGATCATCTGCAAGAATTGATTTCAATGCTGAACATCATAGAAATATGCCCTTCACGTGCTCTATGCGTTTAATTGTAATGAAATTTGTATAATAGGATTTTCTGTCTTATCAGTTATAGCAGAGTCTCTGTCTTAGCAGAGATAAACAAATAAAATAAAAAAAAAAATATCACATTCTTAAAAATTTGCAAATCTCTGCGTGGAATCTTTATAGAAATCTAATTCAATACTGGAAATTATTTATTCTGAATATTAAAAGCACAGAACTAGTTAATTAATCAGTATTAAATTTCTATAAGGGAATATAACGATCAATATTTTGAGTACTTACACGGAAAGAACAATTTTGTTGAAAAATCTAAAAATTTAATTTAAAACAAATCTGAAAATAAATTTGTTGGACTATTAAAATTATTATGTAGAACGTTAAAATTGATTCTTGGAATGTCAAAACTTTTTGCAGCATTGCATATCATGTTTGAAATTCCTGTAAAATAATTTTGATGATTCAACAAAATTATTTTCAGATCTATTGAACTAAATTTTTAGATTCTTCAGCAAAATTCTTTCCATTTATAAAAAAATTAAAGGAACGTCATCAAGAATTATTATGAAATGTTGTTCGATATTAAAATGTTAATTCTAATTTATTCTAAATCAAGAGGATTGATTATCGTGTTTCGTTCTCTGCTATTTATTAAATAACATAGTAACAACTGATAATTCGCGTCGCGAATTTAAAGAAAATTGTCCCGCTACGTGACGATTTACGATAATCAGCGAACCTGAGAGAAGATGAAATTAAAAGTATCCGCATACATATATTCCTGTTCCGGGATACGCGTGTGCGTGAGCACGATTACATATGGCATCGTACAAGAGACGCACATACTTGAGAGTGGGTGTGATGACCGCGATCAACGCATCGGATATACATACGCATTTTTACTGTCGCATACGAAATTGAAATTACAGAAAAATATTCCTGATTCTTCGCTTTCTCAAGATAAACTATTATAAAAGAAAATTTACTAAAATTTTTTATTCTTAATTATAATAATTATATTAAATATAATAACTGTCATAACTCTATTAATGTTAATTAAAAAATAATTATTATAGAACAGAATTTATTCGCGTCACAGCATTTTTACAGCCAAGAAGAGATAGAATAATTATTGTATTATTTGAAAGTGCAAATAACATAATGAGAATTTTACGTTGAAACAAAATGGATTACAAATTCCATTTTTTTTTGTATATTTTTAGAATTGAAAATTCTTGTATATAAAATTAATAAAAATTTATTTTTCTGTATATTAATTTTTTAATATTTATGTAGAATAACAAATAATATTTAGAGTTAAATTATGTTTTATATTAAAATTGTGATTCGGGAAGACTTATTACAAGATAGATTGAAAGAATTATGGAAATTTTTGCAACTCACATAATATTTACTCGTATCGATTTGTTGATTGAAAAACGCAACTCAAAGCTGATTTGCTCCGTGGTTCCATTAAATAATTTTAATAAATTCTCTTTTCCACCTCGCGATCTGTGAAGCTATGGATCATGGTAGATCAAAGTTCACGGTATTATACCAAGTAAATTGCAAGGAGGAATAGTGGAATCGTTATCGACAAAGAACAGCCTTCACCAGAGCAGATCGTTCTGTCTACAATGCTCCATTCTCTCTCTGCCCCCTTCCCCCCTTCTCTCTCTCTCTCTCTCTCTCTCTCTCTCTCTCGACTATCGGCCGGTCTTTCCAGTAACTGGCTAGTTATCAAAATTTTGCTCTATTGTTTACACCTCAACGATGAATAATAGGGATACGATAGGATCATGATGAAATATTGATGGAAACAGGTGGGCGGCAGAAGATTTCAAGTTAATTACGAAGATCAACGATTGATCATAATTGAATTTGTCAGAGAATTCAACATTCCACGTTCTATCGCCGTCTTTATGATCGGTAAAGGATGTGACGATGGAGAACAAATCGATAATAAATGACTGATTAATTTCACAGCGCCCATCTCACGCTTTGTTATGAAAAGCAAAAGAATAACAAAACTGTCTGTTCTGATTGTGAATAATGAAATATTATGAAAACTATTATGTTAAGAATAATGTCAGACAAGATATAATTTTACCTAATATGATTTATGGCAATCAAAATGATACACATATTTAATTACACATACACACACACACACACACACACACACACACATAATAATTAAATAATAATGACATTGCTGAAATTATAAAAATTTAGGTAAAGACAGATTTAAAAATAATTTTGTTGGACTATTAAAATTATTATGCAGAACGCACAACCATAATGAGCAATGCTGCAAAAAGTTGACATTCTAGCAATCAGTTTAAGAGTTCTAAAAAATTTTGATGGTCTAAAATTATTTTTAGATTTTTTTCAAGCAAAATTTTTAAATAACTTGAGCAAAACTGTTCTTCCATGTATAATACATATATAGTGTGTTTTAATAAATAGATAAATATAGGCGTGGTGTGTGTGTGTATATATATATATACACACACACACACACACACACAAAATATATATCGTATTTCGATGGGACAAACTTCAGGAAATGATAAATTTCACCAAAAAAACTTTTATTGAAGAACTTGTGTCCTCCGACATATTCATAAGGAACTACGCGTTGGGTCGCACGTGACGTCTGACAATACTAGTTCCTTTGATTTTATTTTTGCAAAAAGACGAGAAAGGAAGCAAAACCGAAAGCTATTGTTAGACATCACGCATACGTAATTGATAGCGTATTTCACAGCCAGTTCGAACAAGCTTCTCCATAAAAATACGTCGGAAGACATAAAATTCCTTAAGAAAAATTAATTCTTTTGATGACTTACCATCTAAAATTTATATTCCATGGGTCCTAAAACCTGTAAGATATATGTGTATACATATAATATGTGTAAAGGCAAAAAAATGACAGAAGACTATTAAAACCATAACAAACGATCTAGGTCCATCAGATGTCGATCGTTGCTGTTAGCTGCATAATTACTCGTCCTATAATTAAACGGGTTCAGTATGTTACGTCACAAACGGAAAGTTGGTCACTACGAGGTAACAGTACCCGATGCTCTACTTCGGAAGTCGCCCGTCGAACGCTTAGTTAGAAAAGTTGCAGGCTCGGTCGTTATTTCTATTCAAGCGCACCGGTCGGCTTTGTCTCTTATCGAAAACGATGCGCATGTAAATGAGAATTAGTAGTTGATAACACATCATCGGTATCGACAAGGACGAAATAAAACTGTCTCGGATCCCTAGTCTAAATTCGTATTTGGAACCGGTTACTAGCGAAGGCAATCGTACGCAATAAAGTGGCATGAAATGCGACTGCGCGCAACGAAACGTGCAGATTCGCACGACAGAGCTTGCGGTCAGCGAACGAGGAAATTACAACGACGACGTAGTTATCGGCAAAGGACAGCCCCGGGCTGTGTGCGATCATCATTTCTATGGAAAGTGATATGTCCGGCGAGCCCTCATTCTCGATACATCCCTCCGCCATAAGTCGAACCGGTCTATTGTACGCGGAAGTTCAATCTCTCCCCCTGTTATTCTCACGCATCACAAATCATAGTTGGTGAATTTCAACTATCATCGCTGGTCGTTATAGTTATACATCGTTATTACATCGTCGTCCCACCAATGTTGCCAAATATTTGATCAGTTACAATTAAAGAGATGAGTTCAGGAACGAGAGGATATGACTTTTGGCGACTCCAAAGTAATCGATCCGGTTTTAGGATATAAATTCTCGGATAAATTCTCTTTATTGTACCCCGCTATGTATCTCAATACAACAGAATCAAATGAAAAGAATTATAATTTTTTTCTGAATAGAGTAAATCAAATTTTGGAAAAGACTAAAATATATTTCTTTTCATCCGCTCGTGCTTTCAATTGTGATCGACAAACTCACCATGGTCGAGCTTTCTCAACGATCGTAAACGTGCGTTTGAATTCAGAGTAGACTGCGTATTTTTACGGCTTTTTACGAAGCGTGAAATTCCTGCAACGTGACGCACGCAACAACTGCCACCAACGGTTTGTCGCTTTTCGCCTTACTTCGCACGAGACATGCCGATAAGGTTTCTAGGCTTAGTAAGCTCATTAAAAGATTTCACGACAGTGCCGCGGATTCTCCAAAGCTCGCACGGCGCATGACAGTGTTCCTAAATATCTAGTAAATTCAATACTGCGTAATTCAAGCGTTATATTCTCTTGTGTAATGTCGTACAATCTTAAAGAGTACTAAACTCTATACATTACATTTTGTCACGTATATTTGGCGATTACTAAAAAATAACTGTAGAAAATTAAGTATGATTCAATTACAATATTACATTCGATATTCACGATCAGTTAAATATTATGACTTTAATACTAAAATAATCTTGAATCCTAAAAATGATTTGTTTATCTCCTATTCAATAATTAATAATACAACTCTCGATTATTCTTAATATACATTAATTGAAGTAAATAAGCCTATCGAGCATAAACAAAATATTAATGTATTTCAGTACATGAAATTTTAATAGATTAATAGTAGTACAAGTTTCGACTTAACTCATCAATCATCTTCAGCCGCATTTTCTAAGAATATATTTATACATCTAAATCATTGTTATTTATATCTTGACAAATGTAGTATCTTTCTCTGTTATTTCTCTTTCCGAATGTTCCATGTATACTTTTTGCTATATTTATTATTATTATTAACACACATTGTGTTTATTGAACAATTACAATGAACATATGTTAATTATTGTATTCGATCAGAATTGCGAGCTTATAATAATTATCTATCTTATATTAAATGGGATTAAAAATTATTAAAAACTATAAACCTGTCCGTCGTGACATTATTGTACACTTGCAATTGTCAAATTGAGTCACAAGAAGAACAAAACAATGTTAAGTCGAAACTTGTACCGCTATTAATTTCATGTACTGAAATACATTAATATTTTGTTTATGCTCGAGTTAGGCTTATATATTTTAATTATTGTGTATCTGTTATATGCTATTCTTTTAGTTAATTAAATATTGATAATCTAAATATACAGTATATGGATACAGACGCGATGAGAGAGAATTACAACAAAGTGAGATACTTATTATTAAATATACAAATATAGAAATGCAAAAAAACTGCACAATATTATAGATTCAAAATCTAATCCATCCAATCATTTATTTCTTCTATATAACAAAATTTATTATTTCCTAATTTTTCTTTAACGCAATCTCCCCCTCATCGTCTCTATGTTCATATGATAATAGCACAATCTCAGTTTAAACAATTATGTTACGATCAAATACACCATTTGGTAATTACTATCCATGAACAGCTTAATAAATCACCGATACATCAGATGAAATCGACATCATCTTCCAATCGATTAGATCACACGCAGCATTTCCCATGTAGTGCTTTATGAAGGAGCTCAATTAATCACGTGAGCTGTCAAAAATTTTGAATAGAAGAAATACATGGTCCTACTTACTACTTATTGTTAGAAAACATATATAAATAGCGTGATGTCGACTAAAATCTGAACGAACGTATCACCGATCAAATACACTTTCTTCTCATGATACTGAGTCACTAGATATTAGCGTAAATGTAATTTCCTGTCGAAAGAATATCGGAAAGAGATTTGTCTCAAGATATATTGACAACAAATTCCTACACTTATGCAAAAATAAAAAAGATATGAGATACGCACGCATCATTGAAAGAATTTATTGAAATATTCGGAAATATTATTATAAAGAGGAAAAACTACTTCTTCATTTAAATATTTCAATTTTGATTATAACAAGAATTATTTATGCAAACTTATGTAAGTGCATTGTATTAAAACAAATATAAATTACAAATATTAAAAATCATATAAGGTTATTATGAAATATTTATAGATATAAATTTATTTCAAGATTCCTTAAAATAGAGTTAAAGATAAAACAGATTCGAATTTTTCCGCGACCGGAATAAGAACTATTTCCACTTTCGTTTCCACTGAAGCCTCCGGGGACTTGCTTATTCCTGAGAGATTGACTTGTAACTCTGTTATCCAGAACTTCATTTTGTTGATAATATCAAAGGATCATATAATCATTTTCGATCGACAGCAGTGGACGATACGGCACTTGATACAATTTTCTCGAAAAACATTTGCGCTGTCATATAATATCGCTATACAAAATCTTAAACGATCTCTCTATATAAATATTTTAAAAAATTAAGAACCTTACATCGAATGCTTTTATTGTCAAACGTAAATTATGAAATGTACACAGTTTTAAATGAATTTAAATCATCGTAAAGAAAAAATTTCGCAATTATGAGCATTATATTTAAAATTTTTCCTATAAATGCTATATGAACAATCTAATATTTTGTGCATTGTTTCTCACTTTTTAAAACTCTATTTCAAAAACAAAATAAACTGCAGTTAGTAATGCTATTTACCAATTTAATAGATGCAGAACTTGATGCAGAATTATTATCGCGCTGTAAATTATTTTACCAATGTTATTCATTGATATTATTTTCTTTTGACATTTTCTTATTATATTTATATTTTAAGAAAATGTTTTACATAATTTTTCTAAAATGAAATAAACTGTTATTCCACTGCTGAGGAATCCCCCAGGGGTTCTTGGAACATGTAAAAACGCGCCGTTGCAGATCACAATGCCAATTTCTCGGATTACTCGTAAATACGTAGCGCGACGAAAAAAAGGAACGCGCTGAACTCGACGAAAAAGAACTTTGTCAAAGTAAGTGCAGCATGACTGTTGGTATTACATTTCTTTCTGGAAACACTCGACCAAGATTCCAAGAGGTGTTAGACTATTTTTACGTCCCCTCCGGCTGCTCTTTCTCCCGTCGCTTATGGCGAGGAAAACTCCCGATTGGAATGAGAAGCTTCCCTAATGGTCAAGAAACATAGTGAATCGGTCGTTTTGCTGAGGAATTTCCAGGTCACTTCGAGTAAGTAACATGTCTCACACCGTCTCAATAGTGCAGGATCTCTCGGGAATACTATACCACGAACGTTACACTCGATGTAACTAGACCAGCCTGAACTCAGAATACTCGGCTTAAATGCATCTTACCCTTTCTGGTTAAACCTAATACTATTAGGATTTCTAGAGCTTCTAACTGTCATTGAACACATCAGTATGATTAATGACACTTTAGAGTAATAATTACAACGTTATCACTGAGAACATTTTCACTATTATTGAAATTACTGTTAAGTATTTAATTAATTATATTAAATTATAAGTACACTGAAAAAAAAAGATTAGTTGCTGCAACAATTTAGATAGTAAAATATTGCATAGCGTTTTTATATGCAATAATCAGTTTTTGGTCGTAGCAGCAAATTTTTAGTTGCGTTAACCGAAATCATATACTGACATTGCGGATAACGCAACTAAAAATTTGCTGCTACAATCAAAAACTGATTGCTGCAGCCATATAAAAATGCTATGCCATATTTTACTATCTAAATTGTTGCAGTAACCAATCTATTCTTTCAGTGTGAAACTACGTTTTATCGAGGATTTTATTTCAGCAAATAGCGTCAACTGTATCACATTACGCTAAAACGTTTCCTTTTCTGCTATCGTGATAAAAAATATTCTCAACTTTCTATGATCACGCAATTATCGGCTGTTTGGCTACATATAAAAACATTTATCATTAATTATAATACATTTGCTATTAGATCACTCTAATGCCGACTTCACACGATCAATAATATTGCTCAGTAATATTGAATAATACTGACAGTACGCATCAGTATTTTTATAACCTTACACGATCAATATTATTATTGACAATATTTCGGTTCAGTTTTATGTACATTATGGATCTTATATATAGCAATAATAATATCAGTACCAATAAATAGTGTCTGTGAAGTTAGCATGGAATTTTATTAATTTTTAAAAAATAATAACTATTCCGGTAACACTTTTGATTGTTTTGATACTGTAAAGCATTACTGTTCTTTCAAAAATAACAAAATGTTCTACATTTTTAATATCAAAAAATCAAAAATAAAGAAATGTCATGCTAATTTAACGTTCCAATATGGCATAACGTCCTCTAAAGAACCAGATGCCATCGAATATTATGTCAAATATATCAATATTATGTTCCCGTTTCTTTTAAATTATATATTGATTTAGTACATTTTTTCTCAGAGTACAATCTACATCAATCCATCAATATTAATCACATACTATCAATAATATGTCAATATTTGTTAGTAACTGACAAATTATTGAACTATATTATTGAACATAGATCCCTATTAATAAAGCAAAAAAGTACGGCTTTACAACCGTCCATTGTAAGTAAATTGCTCTTCCGCGCATAAATATAAATGGACAAAATGAACAACTCTATACAAAATCAGTCGTTCAGGCGCGATATGCAAACCCTTTCGCAGCTCTCGAAATATTAAACAATTTCGTTAGGAATTCTCGTAGTTGAGTTTAATTATTGCCACGAATTTATCGTTCGGCGTACTTAGAATTCTTACGTCTCGAAAAGCATATGAATTATTCAATTTAAATCCTTTCTGCTAATCTGAATAATTTGTAATATGTAAGTAATTTATTTCTCAGACGAGAAATAAATTATTGTATGATCTCTTTATTATGCACGAATTTTTTTTAGCCAACTTATGTCTCGTATCTCATCATATTTTGATACAATTTTTATTAAAAAATTTATTATTCAAGATATATCATATATAAGTTTATACTATGTTAATGATCCAAGTTAACCTCGATTTAAAATGGCTGCAAATTTAAATTAAGAATAAATAAAAGAAGAAGAAGGAGAGATATTTAAAACAAAATCGAAGGTCAAAATAACAGTCTAAGGAGGAATCTACGAAGGTGTTTATGGCAGCTTTCATTATAGTCTTAAAAGCTTCCCTTCTTATTCGCTCAGAGCATCGCCGGTAGCTTCGTTAGAATTCTTCATAATTACGTTCCGTCATTGGCGCAAACTTTATCGCTGCTTCTATGAAAGCTTCCTTGTGCCAATGTAAGTGTTTAAACAGTCACGAGCTTTTCGTTTTAATCGACATTAAAGAGAATATAATGATAAAACTCGGCAAATAATATGCAATCATTGAATAAAACGAATGACGTAACTATTTGATGCAAGTAAATATGTGCCATATTTATTTAATAGCATTATTAATTATCATAATCTGTTTTTTAGATAAACAATATATAAATATGTAAAACATAAATAATGCTAATATATTACTCTTAAAACTTTTAATACATTTATCAAATTACATTTGATTAATATCTTAAATAAATCTTTAAGATCTTAAATAAAAATTAATTCTAATAAAATTAGACGAAAAATTAATACATATTTATAGGAATCCATCAGGTAAGAAATTGAATTAATGCGGATTATTTCGTTACAATAATAAAATCATTTGAAGCTATTTAGTCAGCAACTTTTAATGTAGCGATATGTTCACGACATTTATTTTGTAAAGTCATGCTTTATCTTCATCTATCGACAATTAGTCGATTCGCAGGTAGAGCACGAATATCGGAACTTGATCTTCGCCAAAGGATTAAAATGTTTCAATAGGTAATTTAAGTATATATAATTAAGTATAGATAATTGCATATTACACTTGTTGTTAACAAATTCTTTCATTTTACATATCGTTTAAAAATAAGCGTAAAGCTTAGATTTTATTGATTGCGATATATATAAATAACGATTTAGATTAAAATTAATATGACAATTTTCCTGAGATATGTAAAACTTCACAAAAAGCGAAATATAATTAATAATTTTGCGTAACGAGGATAATATGATTTGTACAATTTTTTGCATCCAAATAAATTCTTTCATAGAAAAATCGAATTTTGCATCCAAATGAATCCTTTCATAGAAAAATCGAATTTTTCCATTCTTCGGAAGAAAAAGTTTCACGCTGAACTTTCAAATGTAATTATCAAATGCAAATTATGGAATTATATATATTTTTGATTGCAAAAAAATAGTTCATTTGACGAAGATATTGTTTTTGCTAGGGAAGCAAATAAGAAAGCGATTTAAAAGGAAAATCGTGGTGACGCATTAATAAACTGATTTCAATGAAATGTTGATAAATAGCATTTGATATGAAGTTTTACAAAACATTTTCAATTTGTTTGTTCACAAAATCTTGTTCAAAACAAGAAAATGGGAATAAATTTTACACATCATCGCCTCTTTCAATTTTAAGAATCTTAAATTCTACAAAAAGAACGAAAATATCATGGAAAGAAAAATTGTCTTTGATATTAAATATTCTTTTTACCCATGGATGTACTTATTTATTTTTAATATTTGTTTATAATACGGAACCTAGTTGAATTGTAATATTGTATATATGTTAATAATCGTAGGATGCAGTAATATTTAATTGATGGTAGTAATATTTAATATATTCAAATATTTTTACAGTACTAGGATCATTATAAGTTGTAAACATAGAAAAATATTCATGTCGACACGAAAACCATATTCACGAAATTTGCATTCATGATGCTCAACATCTCGTACACAAATACGTGAGCTGCATAAAAAATTGTACAAATCATATTATCCTTGTTATGCAAAATTATTAATTATATTTCGCTTTTTATGAAGTTTTACATATCCCAGGAAAATTGTCATATTAATTTTAATTTAAATCGTTATTTATATATGTATATAGCAATCAATAAAATCTAAGCTTTACGCTTATTTTGTTTAAGGACATAAGGTAGATTACATTTATATAATTTATTGCCTATACAAGATGAATCTGATAAAAAGATCACCATGTTTTTGTTTCGAAAACTAGGGAGAAGATATTTATTATCAAAATAGGATAAGGGGATATATTTTGGTGATTTCGAGAAATATCTTTGTTTTTTATTACCAATAAAAATTTTTTCAATGGCAAGAGATATTTTTTATTCTAATAATTATAATACTCAATGAGTATTCAATATTTTTATATTAGTATAAAGTATTTTTTTCGAAAATTTAATTATTTTAGGGATATAAATTAAAAAAAGTGATAATCTATAAGTTTGGAACAAATTATTTTGTATTATTTATATATATATATATATATATATATATATATATATATATATATATATATATATATATTGCATATAAAAGATAAATATTTACAATCCATTCAATTAAGTCGTAATGTACAAAACATTATTCAATCATGGCATATAAACTATTCCTATTTGTCGCAAACAAATTGTGTAAGACTCCGCTGGCGATTCAAAATTCAGCGCAAACTGTTAATCAATCAAGTCCAGACGGTTAGGTAGAATATTCTGTTTGCAGGACGAGCCGATACCCCGCCAATACGTCACGGTTCGCTTAAAGCACACGTTCAATTATTCATGAAATTGTCGGCGGACGTCACGCTTCGTACGTTCCGAGATCATGTTCCATTCGGAGATCGTGCGTGAGTCCAACTGATGCTCGAGAACTGTCAAGATTGACTTCAGTGAGAGACTTGCGAGCGAAATACCTCGAGCGATTTTATATGAATTTTCGCGCCCACACACACACACACACACACACACACACACACACACACACACACACACACACACACACAATACGCGCGCACACGCACACAGACAAAGAGAGAGAGAGAGAGAGAGAGAGAGAAAGAGAGACAGAGAGAGAGAGAAAAGAATCTAGTAATTTAATTTCTGTTGATGAACAAATTTTTTCGCACTGGAAAAGAGCTCTTTCACTAAAGTTTCACTAATATTCAATTTTTTTAATTAATAGTACATGTGAAAAATGTACATATACTTAAAGTTTGAATACCAGATTTAATTATGATTATACCGACGTTTGATGTTCAAATCTTTACTTTATCTTTCAATCAATGCTTCTTTGAAAAGAAGTGTGCGAAAAATAAAATCTATTAGACAATTGAAAAGCATAACAGCAACAGGGAATAAGAGATTTAAATTTATCAGAAACTGTGTATACTAGACCGATACACGATTTCTAATAAAGTTGAAATCTATTATTCATATTGCCTGTGCTTTTCAATTGCATCTCAGGTTTAATGAAAGAAAATTATTTAACAGCAAACATCTTTTCTGCACCTCTCCTCCCCACCCCTTCCCCACTCTCTCGCTTATCTCGTGTTGGTTGCAGACTCGTATTTCACGCGCGCACGAACGCAACTAATTAGAAACGCATTATTACCATCTCCGCCCTACGGGGGAGTAATTAATTAAGCCGCCTCGACAGAAGACTGGCCGTTAGAAGAATTCTACGACCGTTACAAAACTGCCGTTAATAAATCTAGGCTAATTAGTTAGAGGCAAAGGCGAGTTACGTGTGCCAACGTGTTTTATGCATTGTTCGAGCCAAGTTTACAAAGTACGACATATACACATCGTAGTCATTGTCATTGTCGTCTCGAGGTGAGAATATCAACTTATTCCTCGGCAAGAAATCGATTAACACATTTTCATAAATTTGTACTGGTATATTTTTTAAATAATTGCTCTCATTTATCTCATATCACTTTGATACGATATCGTTTACATTTTTCTTTAGAAACATAATCTAAATTGCTCGAACTGATAAAAAAATTATCAAGTTTTTAAAATAATTATTATCGATCTGGCACGATATTAGCACTATTAACACTTCGATTATCTAACATAATTGCAGTACAGAAAATTATTACAGAAGAATATTATTTACAAAAGTAACACACACACATACACACACGCACACGTACGCTCATACATACGTATTAAATAAACCATCATGTTTTTTGTTTATAATAAATGTAGATAAATAAAGATAACTGTTATCATTAATAAATAAAATATGTTAAGTAGTGATAAAAAAATAAAATCTAAAATCTACGAACACAAGAAATACGCGTTTATATTTATCCATTTTACATTGATTCGTATTACATACTTTGCAAAATAATTTGCTGAATAACAAAGTATCAGTTAATATTGCTGTGGAAAAAGTAATAAATGCAGGTGAATCGTTTGTCTAATTCTCGAGAATTACGAAGAGATCGACAACCCATGTACATCTCAAGAGTTGATTGCCGATACGCGGCATTATTACGTCTTAATTAAGGTGAATCGCGAGTCAGAAGTTCTGATCTAAGCAATTAAAACAGATTTAGTGCAAACTAAAGTAAGATTCAGTCATTAGATGTTATAGTGCGAAATAGATCGTGGAGACGTTATAATGCGAAAAAACCAAAGTATTAGAAATTTTGCCAACTTGTCAAGAGTTAAAAAGTTTACTTGATATTACAAAACTACTACGTCCATTTTTCATTGTGCCTAATCAGCAACTATTTAGTCTAGATTTTACAGCCGGGAGTTGATTAATTAAATTATAAATATCAGTCGCCCGCCTCTGAGATCATTTATCGCTCTAAAAGTGACGATTTAATCAAATTTACAACGGCATTTACTTGAAATGTCGAAAGGTCGATATATTTAATTAATTCTTTTAAGCAGCGATATCACTATTAATTTTATTAATGGCAGTCCTAGCTGCTGAAAAAATCGATATAATTAATCGCATTTAACTAAATACAATCTGCGTGAATATTTTAATGCGCGTACACGATCGCGATTGCGATCGATTGTCCACGTGGCTCGATTCTCGCCACCATGCGCTTGCTGGATGGTTGGCGAAATGCTGAGGAATGATCAGAATCGGGCGGGGGCGCAACAGTTGCGTGGGTGGATGCGCGTCTGATAAAGGAGTGGAGCGGGAGAGGGAGGGATGGTAACGGGGACCGGAAGAGGGATGAGAAGCACACGTAGAAGGGGGTTGAAACCCGGCGCCCGATGTGACGTACCTCAGTATTCATCTAGCATTCACGTTGCAAGCAACCCTAGCTACGAGACCGCGAGAGATTGTATCCGCCGAGAAAAATCTCGCGAAGAGATCGATTAACGCGATTGGCTGTCGATTGAGACAGGCTTTGTTTGAAACTCGGGAAGGTTGATTTTTGTAAAGCTTTTATCCCCTCGTCGCGTTTACTTCAAGTCGCGCTTAGTTTTCGCTAAAAAAAAGAAAAAAATTATCGCTTGTCAAAGTGGGATCAGTGGTGATCGGTGACGAAGAATCGAAAATGCAGATAGTAATCTCTAATTCAGTGCGTCGAAGTATTTCAACGTTGCTTGAGCGTAGCGATTCTGCCTAGAAGTTCGATACCACGTGGAGCTCCACGATTTCCATTCTTCAAACTCGTGGTTTGGATCTACGAGTAAATTATATAATAGAGTTCTAACTTCATCGCATGTTCATTTCGATCAAAAATTTCATGAAACTTTTGATAATAGAATGATTGATAGACAGAATAGAATGATTTTTAGAGAATTAGACATTATTAAATAATGATTATATAACATAATAACAATTTATATACCATATATATTCTCATAAAAATAACAAAGGCCATCTTTCATCTTAGAAAAGGAAACGAACAATAAAAGATATATGATTAAATAATTCATTAACATAAAATTTGTAGAGATTGTATATAATTACTGTTTTTTCTTTATCTTATATATAACACTACGAATTAATTCCAACACCTAATATATATATATATATCACAAAAATTATTTAAATTAAAAAAAAATTGAAGAAGCTGCAATTTCAACAATAATGACTAAATTCTGTTCACGCGAATTAACATCGACTATAGACATTTTCATTATTCAAATTATACATTTTCGGTTTCATGTCTCTCTCTCTCTCTCTCTCTCTCTCTCTCTCTCTCTCTCTCTCTCACTACAGACTATATTAAAGTTTCTCAGTACAAAGTTCATAGTTCAGTGTTTTATAAGTGAACGATTCTTCACTGGAAGTCCAAAATGATGCGCGGGCGATAAAACCGGATGAATGTATATCTATCACACTGAACCGCACAATATTTCCGTAATATCACACAACTGACAGCACTCCTACGCAATGTTCATGCAATAGAATGTAGATCTCGGTAATCGCGGGGGATGCATGAGTATGAAACTGCAGAAAATATCGGAAAAATAGAAACTGCATAAAAATAACATCGAAAATATATATTTAAATGACGGACATTAATACAAATTAATAATAAATTCTTGAACATTTCTTAAGCTCATAATTTCTTAAGCTTTCTTTTCATATCCTTCGGCTTGAAAAAGCAAATCTAAGTAATGTATTATATTATTAGTTAAAAGAAAAATATCCAATAGTATACGATATGTTATTTTGAGTAACAATGATAATTTATTATAATAAAATAATAAAAATCAGATGTGTAGAGATGGAGTACGATATATAAAAAAAGGATTAGGTTGACATGCTGTACGCATTTAATTACAACTTAACTCTGACAAAACACTTTATATTTGATATTTTTATAATAAAATAAGATAGAACTAAAATAATTATTTGTTTTTTTGCATTTCAATATTAACACTTTGCTATTTGATCATTACGAAATAACTTTAAAAGATACAATTTTTAATAAGAAGTACACATTTACTAATTTTTATTTCTTTTACTTTTTCTGTTAATTCATTATAATATAGAGTCTACCATAGAGACAACTAATATCGTGATATGTATGTCAATTTGTTCTATATTGGGTCAAGTTAACTACAAAAAAAATGTTGCATATTCGTATTTCATTTATGCAGTTATGCAAAGAAATTATACAGTGTATAGAACCATTAGTAGTACGAAACTTTAAAAAAAGTTCTCTCTATCATATTAGTATTTTTAATCGTAATAATTATTTGTTTTAAAAAATCTAACGCCGAAATTGTGAAAAACATAATTATTTGTTTAAAAAAATTTAATGCCGAAATTGTGAAAAACTGTATCAACAAATCTTGATGTCCCTCATAACTTATAATATTCAAATAAAACAAAGAATTTGATAATCTGATATTAATGATCAAAAAAATAAATTTTTGTAACTCTTCTTTTTTTCGTAAATTATAAAAAACATTTAGATTTATTAAATCTAACATTCATCATGTTTACAATTTTTATAAAAGTAATACTTTTAGCGCGGAATTGTAAGAGTACATTCATAATATAATGATGAGTAAAAATCAGGAAGAAAACAGGTTATGTAATTGAGAAACAGTGATATGTTTGTTATGCTAAATTCTTTCTTTGTTCTTTAACTTTAATTAGTTTCATGCAAACGCATTATACTTCGACATAATCAATATTACAGCTAGTAATATTTCATCGTACAATTTCCTTTAAGAAACTTCCTTTCTCGTACAGCAATATTAATGAAATTAATGTCGGCAATTTGGATTTAATTTATCTCGATTCATATTATTAAGCAAATTAAATATATGAATTATATTGGCTAACAATACTAGAATTTTGTATATTGGCGATATTCGTATCGATTACAACAACAACGGTGTAAAAGAGTTGTTTTCTGTTCGCTAATTCAATGTAGCATAATCTCTATATACAACCTCTCTATGACCAAACATATGAAATAATAACATTAAACTTTCGTAATAGTGTTTCGCATACGACTTGCTTTGGACATGTTGATTCATTGACTGGAAACATTTGTATTTCCAACAATGTTGTTATTTAAACACTACTGAATATATACTACCATTTATACAAAATGAAAGGGCACGTAATTGATTAATTAAAACAAATAATTGGGCTCTTGTGCGAGAAGAGCAGTGAAAAAATTAAATTAAAAATTTTATTAAATTTTATTAAATTAAAAATTTTATTAACAGCGTATTGCAAATAAACCGTTTTGCGAATATATGTTTAATTTGCATGTAAAAAATATTTTTTCCGCGACTTTCTTTTTACAATTGTGCATATGACATTTTTGCTAGGACATAAATAATTTTCATAGACAAATTCTCGTAGATGGCATAGAAAAATTCTGAATGATTTTGAAAATATGAAAGGTTCTTCAAGGAGAAATAAGGTTATTAATACAATTGCATAATTTGCAAACTGCTACAAAGGAAGTAAATAGAGTCTGTTAACGAAATCCGGAAGCTTTTCGTTCGCGACCTCATTGGTCGTCATATCTCATTAAAACCGGCAAGTCGATTGCGTCCCTAATGAAGCTCCAGTAGAAAGAATTATACTCCCCTTTTTCTTTCATCATGTTTCATTGCTATATACCTACCCGGTGGCAAAGATTTTATCTAACTTCAAGAAACCAAACGATGATGTTATTTAATCCTTTATAAATACATTTCCAAAGTAGAGTATACGGTTTTCTTCATAATTCTTTAAGTTTCTTTTGTTCGACTGCAGTATTATTAAAATTATAAAATTGAGAAAAATGACCAAAGAAACCTGCTTTTTCTCTCTAAACTTAATTCTTTCGTAAAAAAGAAATAAATTTATAATTAGGAGCTACAAAAGATTACATTATTTTCGTCAAAACTTTAATTCTAGGAACTAAAAAATAATAACATTATATTTATTAAACCAATTAATTTATTAAATAAATTTAATGTCAGAATGATAAAATATATATAATTATGTATAAAAAGACGAAACATAAACTTGCATTCAGAACATAAATACTCTCTCTTCTACTCAAATCTTTTTTATTTTCTCATACTATTCACTTTCTACCATTTGCGAGTCATTCTCTTTAAGAGAAGATGAATCGTCACGAAGAGCAATGTGACGACGATATCCCGATATTTACTTCCTGATATAAGTCGCTAAGAGCATAATCATTTCCTGCCATTTTCGTACATAACAAAAGCAAAGGGCTTTCATATGCAATTTGTCTTCTTCAAACATTTTCAAAGATTATACAATGAATAAAAATTATCTATCTCGCTCGGCATTTCCAAAATAAAATTACTAACTTCTACAATTACGTTCAAACTTGTTTAACCTCATATTTTCAACAATATTTGATGTAAAAATAATCAACCTTTTTATATTCAAATTCATATTAATTATTAATTATTAATGAGGGTAATGAGCGGTATTTTTAGTTGTTAGTCAAAGGAAAAAGAGAAGCTCATATGACCCCGCGCTTTTCCGCGTAATCTAAATGCACAACGTATTATGGTCTTCTATATAGTGAAATAATGAAAATTAATTAAATAATAATATTAATTAATATTTCGTTTCTCTGAAGAAAGAACTCCTTCGGGATAAAACGATAAAATTATTTTCGCAGCATGTTACCCTCGAATAGAATGTTCTTCTATAAATCACACCATTTCCGCAGAGGACGATTACTATGGAAGGCGATTCTCCTAAATTCCCATCCACTCTGCACAACCTTCGTAACCGGAAACATCGTAACGTCTCTTCCATTTTTCTCGATAAAGGTTCACGCGCAATTGAGCAAAAACATCGTTGTATTATTTTCTATCGGCAGTCGTAGACCCTTTTCTTTCAACAAATGCTTAAAAGAAAATAAAAGGAAATAAAGGAAAATAAGAATTGCTATGATATTTAGCAAGTAGCCAGAAGAAATGTTTGTACGAATAGACATTCTTCGTATAAATTAAAATTTTTATCCCAGACTTACTGGCTAACTTCTACTTGGAAGGTTCGATTCGCTTTAGTGATGTATTTACATGGTTACGCCATTGCGCGCAATTTGCACGAGTTTCCATTCTTTTACTCTTTTTTTATCTTTTAATCCCACACGAGACGTTAGACTTCTTTCAACTCCTTTCCTTAATGAGTTACGGTTGTGTATACAATATAAAAATGCCGTCTGAGAGAAATATGGATAAATTTCCGACAAGTTTTCATCATTAATTATTCTGAAATTTATATAGGTTTCTTGATACCAGAGTTTTTTTTTTTTTTTTATAAAAAGATAATTCTAAAATATCGAATTTAGAAAGTGAGACTTTATCAGCATAACCGGATGAAAAAGCACGTAATATAGAAACAGCTGACAAAAGCGATACATAGCCATGGCGACAGAATGAATTCCACATTGGTAAGAAATCCAATTTGCGACCGTGTTAGAAACTGAGAGGAACCGATAAAAGATTCTAAAAGTAAATAAAAGCGGAAGAAAAGATTATTGCTGCACGACGCCCGCGGACGCGCGAGATTTCTATCGAAGAAAACGTGTAATTTATAAGAGAAAATTCGTTATTTCAAAGTAATTATCAAGCCAATTTTGATGTGAAAAAAATTAAAGTAAAAACTTCATTGCGAGTTAATTGCGACGTAAAGCAAAGAAAAATATTCTCACGTGAAACAGGATTTGTTGCCAGTTCAATGTCGGAATAAAAAATAAAATCTCTTTTTATCGGTTTTTGAACATATATGTGTATGTGTGTATATTAGACAGCAGAATAGCATTTCACAAACAAAATAAAAGATCAAATCACAGACAATTTACGTGCATAAAAAGCATATTGAAAAAGAATTAATGGTTCATTTCAAATAAAAAGGAATTAATAGTCTAACTTAAATTTAAAAAATGAGGTACAATGACTTTTTTAAATAGACTTATGCCACAAATATTTTAGTATAAATAATTACAGAATTTAAAAAAATAAAAATATAGTTTCACTCGTACTTCTCTACAGTAAATATGTATGTAACAGTACGTTAGACTCACACATGTACATCATGACAGCTGTTTCTAAAGCTATTCTATTTCGTGTTCGCGCAAATTGTCGATGCTACTAGTAATTTCTGTCGTTCTGCTATAGACCATTAATATGAATCATATTTCTGCTTTCTATACGAATTGTAATTTTCCATGAGGAATAATCTACTGGAAATTCGATAAGGAATTCGGGTTGCTTCCCAGTTTAGCGACTTATGGAACGCCGGGGTCCTACACGCCCGGCGCGAATGCACGACGTAATTCCTCGCGCAAGGTCGGTCTACTTTGTGAAGGCGCGCTATCTTTCATTCCGGCGAAATTAAATTATCGCGATCCGCTGAAAATTATGACGTCGCGGTTCGTTTAACTTGTTCGCGCACCGCGCACGTACTCAGCCACTTGTACTCATGTTTAATCGTGACGCTGAGAAAGCGGGCGTCTCATGTGAAAATTTTCTTCTTATATTCCTTAATACCTATTTGCCTTTCAAGAAAGTCATCGAGCGTAATTTCTTCCAGTCAAAAATTGAAAATTTCATCGTGTTATGATCGAGAATAATTTTATTGTGGATCCAAATTCATACTGGATCCCTTTTGTGTAATCTGCCGAAAGTTTTTCACGTAATGCGTAATTAAAATTAAATTACAAATTAAATTATTTAATCAAGCTTAAATTATATTATTGTATATTTATTGTAATTTTTTTCTTTTTGATTTTATATAAATCTGATTTTACATAACTTTTCGATAAATAATTTTTTTTAACATTAAAAGATATTTGATCTCTGCCCAATAAATAAAATGTTTTAAAATTATATTTTTATTACATATTGTTGTATATAATTAGCGCAATATTATCAAATTTGGTTTAAAATCAAATCAAATACTTATTTCATACAGATTAGCATAAGTGAGTAATAATCCAAACTGATTTGTGCGATGAAAAGTGCAAAACCCACGGATTTATTTTGGCGGAAATATTTTTAAGTTTACCATCGCTCCCAAGAAAAACCTCAGCTGCGGAAAACGCTGCTTTTATCGTCGACGCGTGTTTGTTGGAGGTAGACTCACCGAAGCGTAAGAATCGAAAGCCAAAAGAAGAAAGAAAAACATGACCATCAGAAAGCCGTTTAATAAAATCCAAACTGGACCGTCGCGTCGTGAAAATTGAATGGTCCATTAAACGACAAAATCAAAGTCAACGTACGTGTCGTCACGCGCGTAAAGCACATAACTTTTCGCACATGATGCGTATCAAATTATCAAATTAGACCGCTAGAATCACGATCAATTGGTATCAAATTCAACAGCTGCGCTGTAATGATGCAATGATTACACAAAGTGCGAGATAAATGCAATGCACCTAATGAATATGCGATTGCCGCATCGTTACAAATGACGGAAGGTTAGGTAATCAAGAGAGAGAGGGGAAATTCGCGTTTACATATCCGATATCACACCGATCCGATTATGGCCAATTGAATTTTCACTTCGACAATACTTCAGACAATTTTGCTAACAAATAAAATTACGATACTCACTGTCATAATTTAAATATGCAACATAAAAAGTAAACCTATATTTTTTTTTATATACATCGTTATTTCAATGAAGCTTTGTTCGTTACATTGTCCAATATCCAAATTCTCTCTGAAATATCATAACACGTAAAGCATTCATGACAATTTTCATTTTTTACGGCAAAAAAGTTGTTTCTGAATAAAATCTATGATTTAAAAATATAATTCACACATAAGAGCTTTTAAATAAATTTTAGTTCATAATTGTACAACTTATTTTTATTCAGCTATGACACACTGTCTGAATTTTGAACTTTCTTTATAATTACTTACAGTTTAACAAAAATTTTTTCTCTTTGAAGTGCCATATCCTGAAGATATTTTTTGCGGCCAACACCGTTTGTAGAATCTGCGTAGCATGTCAGAATTTTAAGTAAATTGAGATGAAATGGACGAAAAAAATGACAATTTTGATGATTTTCGTTGTACGATCAAGAATTAACATTTATTTAAAAGCTTTTGAATTATACTTTCAGACGTTTTAGATGCTGTGGACTTTATTTAGAAAAAATTTTTGCTTTAAAAAATGTTGAAAATCGCTAAAATCGCTAGAATCGTCATCTTTGCCCATTTCGTCTCGCTTTACTTAAAATCTCGTTGTGCTACGCAAATTCTATCAACGGTATCGTGTGCGATACAAAAAAAATCTTCGGAATATGGCACTTCGGAGAGAAAAAAGTCACTTCATCGAATAGCGTTATTATCCAATTTATCTATATATGTTACACGTTGCGCTACAATATTGAAATTTCACGAAAATTCAATTCGCTTTCAAAGTCAATTCATTCCTTTTCTGCTTTTTGCTCTTTTTTTCCAGATTTTTTTCCAGATTTCTGTCGTATTTTCACGTTTCGGCGCGATCTCATCGTATTCCACGTACACGTTCTAGCACATATCCCATGCTTTGTGTAACGCACGTACCTACTCCACAGATTCACAGGTTGAATTGGAATCGAGAAAAGAGGCTATGGGAAAGATACGAGTGCAGTGGTACATCACGCTGACAGGTATAGCTGTCGCCGTGCGTCGAGGAAGTTGCTTTATACCGGTAATACGTCGTTTATCTCGTGGTCTATATCTGTCGCAACTACTCAGTAGCGACGTAAACCATTCTGTACTCATCCTTCGTCTCTCCACTTTTGTTCGATATCCAGCGAATTTCTTCGAGAAGTAGAGAAAAGTAGGGAAAAGGGAAAAAAGGAGGATGCCGCCGGGGACCTTTTCGTCAGGTATCATCGGTCGCTGTTATTCGTCCTATTTTCGCGCGCTTTAAAGCCGCGTTTGCTGCAAAACCCAATATCGTACATTACAACGTTTTCTATCTATTCCTTTCACACATCATTTACCGCGCAATCTATGCCGTACCTGATCTTGAAATTAGCATAAATCCCACTGGAATTCTATCGGTTCGAAATATTCCCATCACGAAAGGCGAGAAGGAGAGAAACTATTGGAACATTGTGTTGAACTTGCGAGAATTCGTGCCAGCGAAGAAAATGCATTTAAGGTCACATTATTATTACTGAGAATATTAATCCACTTTCTCGGTACATTAAATAAATTCCAATAGAAATAAAAGATTCCCGGTTTAGCTTTAAATGAACACCGTTATAGAACTGCACTTATATTTACATGAATGACTTTCTCTTTTCGTTAAGTACATTTATGTTGGACATACACGGTCCTCGCATAAACGTCTTCGACATTAAGAAACGATAAGAAGATTTTATTTCTGCACTCGATCAAGCATAATTGTCCAGTAGCGGTATTCTACGTGTCATTGCGATGTATTAATCATCCAATGAATACGTTAAATTCAGTAGACTGACATCTTAATGCGAGTTATCACAACAATATATCGCAGCAAAATTTATCATAATAAATCATCTACGCTATCTATTTATTTTTGTAAAAACTAAAAAAAAAAATCTAAAGAAGTATACCTATATAAGTATATAAAAATTTATATATACCGTTATATATACCTTCGACATAGCAGTCTGTAATAATGCAATCGTTTTTCATAATATTATACATATATGTATATATTTTCTTTTTAAACGTGATCATTATGTTATATTTTAGATTTTTCAGAGAATTTAAATTTTATATTTTAGAGAATAATAAGAGAAATTCAAAAGTTTCTTTAATAACTTTTGATAAATAATTTAGGAAAGCTTTGAGAAAAGATACGTCTTTTCATGACCGTTCTAGGTTACATTAACCATTCTGTTTTCCTTTTAAACAAGGAAATTGATAGGCTGACATAGAGGACAGGGACCATCATTTTCGAGTATCATGACGCAATCTATTCTGTCGCATAGCAGTGGTCCATTTATCGAGATGCTATGTAACGGAGCGTGTCACACCGTGAAACACGCATCACGCTTTAAAACTTTAAAATACGCAACAGCTGACGAACGCACATGACATTTCCCGTTTTCGCTTCTATGTTTATCGTTCAAACGCAACACCGATATCACGAATCTTCTTCGTAAGGAAATCTTTGGATTTTTGTTGAACAATCGCACAGAAAGAGGAAAGCTGTTCCTCTTGGAAAGAAGTTCAAATTAAGAATGCTCCGTCTGATCTACGCGGATTAAATCCTGAAGAAAAGTTAAATCCACTGATGGAATAATTTTATTACTTCTTTTTATTTTCTCGCAGACTGTCATCGTATTGGCAAAGAGAGGTAGATTTATTTTCTGTTCCTCTTTATGCTTGTCCCTGACTTAATAGTACTTCTGAAGCTGCTTTGAAGTGCGACTCGATTGCTACTTTTCCATTTTGTAAATTACGAAAGGTATTACATTGTTTAAAGGTAACCTAAAGACTTAAGGCTAGACAGATTTAATTATAGTAACAAAGAAAATATTAAAAAAGGACAATTTTTCATAAACTCGTTTGTGAATTCCGAGATTCATTTTCGCAAACATTTCCGTTACATGAAAATCCTTAACAATCGGTAACAAATCCGTTGCAAAAAAATTCAAGGCAAATTAGAACCAAGGTAATTAATGTTTGGTTATATTGACGTATAACTACAAATAATTGAAAAAAAAGTAAAAATTGTGTAAATTTATTTCTTGAAGCGTATCAAGATACATAACGTAATAGACAAATATTTCTGGTTTGTGAAAATTCGCGACGAGCGATAACAAATACAACGTGAAAAATATAGTATTGAAGATAGAGGATTCGAAATAGCTTGTCATATCGATCTATGACCTTCACATTTCCGCAGTCGATGATTTATGAATTTTCTCGGATATTCAACGATCGGACGGGCGACTGACACAAAGATGGGGCTCGCCTTTTTGGGCGAGCACCGGGCCGCACGGAAATTATGTCATCCCGTAAATTTCCGCCGGTAGTCGACGCGTCGCGTTGGCGAGACCGACTGAATGGACCGGCGGATACTGGAAAATTTGCGTAACTGGAAAATCACTCAGCCGCGTACGTGCAGATACTCCGATGCGGGTAATCTCTTTTATCCGTGATTGGTCATTCAATAAAAAAAAAGACCTAAATTAAATTTAAAAAATAATTTCCTCGGATGAAAAATCTCGCGGTTGAAAAAAATAATTAATTAAAATATAATCCTCCACTCAATTATTTATATAAAATGTATAACTTCGTATTTTATATAAAATGTATAACTTCTTCGTAAATCTTGTTGAATGCAAGTAATGTTGCCTCATTCTACGTTTTGTTCCGTAAAGTGCACTCCATGATTTCTAAGTGCCTATCTTCTCGATGTGGATTATGCTTCGAGCGCAGCATTGTGACTCGTCAATCGATCGGTCTGTTTATGTCACGCGTCTTCTGTGCTTAAACCGTTCCTCTTTCCGCCGTATTGCTAACGCTGCAACCAATATCTCGTGGCTATTGTGTTTAGGAAGGTCGCCGATTCTTCTGTCTCTTTCAGATATACGTTTAACTGATTTGCGAACGCTGCTTTCGATTTGCCCTTCCTCGAGAGGATCTAGTGTAGCAATTATTTCGAAATAGAACTCATATCTTCATAGTCGAGTTCAATCAATGAACAAAGGTTAAAATAAAGTCGATGACGCGTTAGATGAAAGTGTTAAATTTCGTTCGAATAAATCCAGTTAATGGAATTGCACACTTAGAGAAAGAAATAGTAGCAACTACAAAGGTGACAAAAAGTTCTCTTACGTCAAAACAATTAAAAAAATTTTTTTTGTTAACAAAAATTTTTGTTGATTAATCAAATAATATTAAGAAAGAGAATATATTTTTAACATGATCAAATATCATTTTTGTCACTGCTCTCTCTCTCTCTCTCTCTCTCTCTCTCTCTCTCTCTCTCTCTGTCTTTCAGTTCATTAAAAAAAATCCTTTTTAAGTTATAAAAATTGAAAAAAAATTAAGTTTTAAGTTATGATAATTTTGGTGATTTTTTTATGAAGTTAAATTAATTCACTTTTGATAATTTGAAACCATATTTTTTTAATTGTCACTTTTAAAGTAAGAGAGCAATGTATATTTAATTTTACTGTACATATATATAATTAAATAAACTGTTTTATAGTTGTAATAACTGTAAAATATATTCAACTAAGTATGTACATTAATTCTGCATATAAAACTTGTATTGTTGTCATCTTTATAATTGCTATCACTATATATGTTTTTATCCGAATACAGAAAAAATAAGGTTTAATTTTCCCATTAAAAAGACAAAAATGTCAACATTCGAATCAAAGACATTTTATTATAATAACACATTTATAAATGTTATAATAAAACCATTAATAAATAAAGGAAATCCAAAAAAACCTATAATGAATTTAACAAGTTTTTACAACTCATCTTTATTAAATTATCATTTATTATGATTGCCGACGAGACTTGCGCGGAATGAAACAGATTGCACGCGGATTCCATATGAATCAAAGGAATCAATGATAATTCCACTGAAATGACGCAGATCGCTATGTGAGTGGCGGAATGCGCGTAGATAAATGGAATCGATAATGAGGCTAATTATTCCGCGCTCATTTCAGTACGAAAATACTATCTATAATCGTTGATATCGCCACGTACATTCCTCTCGACGGGAGTACGCGCGACCCGACAATTCTGGCACCGCTGGCTTTGATAACTTTCGATAATAATTCGTGAGAAATTCAATTATCACGGCCGTGCCGGCATGTTCTCGCCATCGTCGATCGCATAACTGCCGCAAGTCGATTTTCAAAAAGGTTTCCAAAACTCTCCATCGTCTCTTGTTTCGGTATACTTTTAATTATCAATTAATTGCTCTCTCTCTCCCCTCCTCTCTCCTTCTCCCTCTCCCCCCCCCCTCTCTCTCTCTAAAAGATGTAAAACTAGAGAGGAACAGAGAATGTTGTTACATGTTGGATTTAATATGTACAACAATTTACCTAATAAAATAAGAAAGGAAAAAAGATTAAAAAAACTTTAAGAGAGCGTTAGTGCCATATATGAGGAGTAGAGAGATGTAGTACAATGTAAATGTATGGGATGTTTAAGTCTGGCTAATTGGATAATTAATAAATAGGCATATTATATGATATTGTATCACGCATTGTACCTATTGAAGCTAATAAAGCTCAATCAATCTCTCTCTCTCTCTCTGCTACACTTACGTGTATACAAAAAGCACTAATACATCAAAGAGTTTTATTTTAATAACGTAAATATCAAAAAAAGCAATATAATCAAATGAAACAAAAACCGATATTTTCCTTTTAAATACGAGCCAATTTTTTCACGCAGCTATACATTTTTTTTCCTTGTATTAATTTACAAATATGATATGTTTTCATGAACTTTACAAAGCTCGCGAAATTTGTGCATGACGTAATACAGTTTCGTACAAATGCTCATAAAAAATTGTTGATCGCTTTTATCATAGTCAAAAACGCCAAAAGTCGACACGCTCGTGTGAGAAGTTTCGCTCGTGCAAACAGGAATACGTCGAATGTCGAGAGGACGCGTGATGAAGTAAGAAGATAGTGGTGGTGGAGGTGGTGGTGGTGGTGGTGGAGGTGGTGGTGGTGGTGGTTGTGGTGGTGGTGGTGGTGGTAGCAGACGTTGACGGGTTTGCTGGTGCGTGGGTGCACGCGTGTAATGGTGGAGCAAGTTGTACGCGCACGATGCAGCTGATGACCTTGAACTCTCTGCTGATGTTCGACCTCGTGTTCCTGTTTTTCCTGTTCCTCGTCGGGGTCTCCTGCCTCGTTTACTACCTGCCGGGTACTCGGGCGCATGCTTTCGCACCGCACGAGATCATCACAGCGCGAACGTCGCCGCGCTATGACGCACCGATCGACAATGTGTAAGGTGGGTATAGGAATGCATACGATCACAGGCAGACTCAGATTGAGATTATGCGTAGCGTCTCATCGCTGATAGATGCATCATAAGCACCGATTTCGCTCCGCGCGAAATTATAATTAATTTACGAATAGCCGATGAACCGTTCGGTTTTGTCGAAAATCGATTCTCCACACGGATTGGATTATTCTGCCAGTTATATAGGCTATCATATTTTTGACCGCTTCTCGATTAAATTGTTCCATTGACATTCTCGATTTGAAAACGCCAAAGTTGCATGCACAACGCTGATTCGATTACGAACGTGGATTGGGACTTCCTGCATGATTGTACACCGTGCAGTTTGATCGGCGCCCTGATTAAATCGCGTGAAATCAGAATGGTGGCTGCCCCCATGTCGTCGCTAACTGATTGTCCGCTAATTAAACGCCCTACCCTCCGTGATCACTCGTAACGGATGTATCAAGGTTATTACGCGCGCATTTGTCTGTCTTTTGCAAATGTTTCCGTGCTGACATCGGAAAAATACGATTTGGCGGTTTAGAAACAGCACACGGCAGTAACGAAAATTAAATTAATAACGCCAACCAAACGCCAATGAAATGTAACGGCAAATGAAATATTCGATGCACGTCTGATTAGCTGGAACCAGTTATCGGATGATCAAGTCTGTCAAAAACACTCAAGGCTGCCTCTTTCAACTTGTGCGACTGAATTCGATATTACATAATTTAATGCTGTTCTGCTTCGGGCATTGCACAAAAGGTGACCGAGTTGCATGAATAGTTGCGCGTTTGCCCATTGTATGTCGAGAATAACTTAATACTTGGAACGATCGAATAAAATAGAAAACAAATTGCATGTGCTTGATAGAAATAGCTTGATAGAAATATTTGGTAAAATTATAATCTTGTAAAATAAATATAATTTACAACAAACTACACAAAAAAATAAAAAAGCCGATAACTGCTCTACGACATTAAAACATTTCAAATTCCAAACTTCAAAAAATCAGTTTCAAAAATACATTAAGATAAAATTAACAAATATCCATTAATAAAACATCGAATAAAAATAAAGATATACTTAGCAGAATAGAATAGAATATTTATCTTCAACTTACATCAATATTTATTTCTTTCTTCCTTTTCCGTACGAAAATTTCACTAGCCTCCTTACATCCTGTCCTGTTCTTACTTCAGTCAAATTTTCCTTTCTTACATATTTGGAACTTTTATTTCCTATGTCAAACTTCTTATACCTTTCATTGTATTTCGTTGTCCTTAACTTGTTATCTTCCCATTGCCTTATTGAGCATCTCTTTCCCCCTTAATTATTTCTTCTTCTAAACTCTCATAATTATCTCCATTAAATAATTCCACTGCTCCGATACTCCATCCATTCTTTTTACAAAAGCTTCTCTTTTTCTATAAATCCTCCCACTTGTATTCCTCCTTTTCTTTCTAACAGCTTAATATACTATCTGTCTGTTTTCTTAATCCTCCTCTCGTATTTTATGGCCCTTATTCCTCGTCCTAACCTCAGTTTATCCATAGCAAGCTCTCTCATTATCACATACCTTGGCATGCAGAAATCTATACCGAAAATCCATCTTACATAATCCAGCATAATCTTCTCCAGACTTTCCCTCGTCTCTCATCCCCATATTTTAGCCCCAAATGCTATAACGCTCTGTACCAAGTATTTGAAAAATGCCTATCTCCTTACATAACTCTTACATACCCCTGCATAATCTTTCCTCTAAATCTTCCATATCTTCCTGGTTGATGTATTTAGTAAAATATTTTGCCTAGCTTAAAGTTAATATTGATCTTTCTCTTTAATAATTGACTTTACGCGTTGAGCAACGACGGAGACTTCGGCACTGTTATCCGAATTAGCTCGTTAATTGCTCTCGACATTTTCCTTTAGCGCCGGCTGACTCTGCGGAAAACCAGCTCCCGGCTTCGCGAAATGAATATTTGTCGCGGAAAATTAATATTTCCGCAAAGTTTCTTTGCGCTCGCCGCCGGGAGAAATCAAGTTTGATACACGATGCCATAGAGGATCACAAACAGCGATATTAATGAAGAACAAAAGTTTCAAACTAACGCTCTAACTTTTCGGCAAGTGTTGACACGGATAAAAATGAAGAAACAACAAAGTTTTGAATCATTTTAATCGAAAGAAGAACAACGTATGCATCCGCTTTTCTTTTTCTGCATTAAATTATACTTTTAATGCTGAATATAATTATCAGAACATTATACAGAAAAAAAAACAGCTTTGCTAGAGTATAAAGTACTAAAGAGCTCAACATTCGAATAAGTTGTAGATAATATAAATCAAAATGATTTTAACATGGAAACGCTCGTTAAAAGAGTAAACAATATAAAGACCTATAAAAATTAAATTAAAATCAATTAACTCTAAACAAATTTAAAAACAATACATGTCATTATTGGCAATAATGAAATATCAATTTAAAAGCCTCCAGTAATTGTAAAGGTGAAAATATGATTGATGTTGCAACGCGAATACGCGAGGCAATATCCGCAATAAATTCCATCACAATGCAATCTAACACTTTGAACTGCAGGATGCACGAACCTGGATATTCATCATCGCGCAAGTCACTATATTTCACGACGGTTCATTGATTAAAAACGATTGAAAGATATCTAGAGACGCGTAAGCCAATGTCAACATACGAGATGGTGGATTCTCAATCGCGGAATAGATCTAGTCTGGAACGGAAGGCTAAATCGAGATGTTCATTGATGTTAAATAACCGTGACAATTGTACGATCAGAATAAATCTCTTTAATTATTGTCTAATTATTACAGTCTAATTACTACAGTCAAATTACATTTCAAAGATTATGTTTGATGTTAATATTAAATTGCTTGGTAATTTAATTGATATATTACATAATTTAGCTACAGTTTAGTCGGTTTTGAAACTGTGTTTCAACAAATAATCGGTGCACAGTTTGCATAAGCTGAAAATTATAAAACGCGCACAAAAAAATATTATTAGACACCAAGACTCACCTTGGCTGAATATAGCCTTCTTCGCTTCATTATGTTGATTATGTTTGATTTAGAATTTCGTTCGTAGAATAAAGTTTATACGTTTTAGTTGAAATAACGTGTATAATATTGCTGCACACGCCGAATAGTAAAATGCTGGCGATAACTACGTGTCAGTACATGGAACGAATATTCATGCTCGATCGAATAAAGACAGATACGTTGCAAATTGACAGCCATCGTGCAACGGAACAAATTACAATTAAAGTCATACCAATCGAACGAATTGAGAACGGTCAAAGAATTTCACGTGATCTGTCTCATAAAACTAGGATTTGCGAGGGATGATGTTTTACTGAGGATAGATTTTCTTCATGTCACGCGAAAGTGAAGTATTATATGGACAGTTAATATACACTTTGACAGTTTACAGCTTCGATTACTTTTTGTTATTAGCCAATTTGTAAAATATAAAATATATCGAAACTTCTCCGAAGATTAAAACTTCATTGAAATTGCTGCAGCTATATTGCGTGATTTCAAATGACGAAAAACGAAGAACAGCTTTTCGAGCGGAAATCTTGCAGACTTGATTGTCGCATAATAGAGAGGACAATCGCAGCTGACTAAGTTAGAAGTGCGAGAAAGTACAGGAGACCGAAACACGCCTGCGGGGTCGAATATATCGACTCTGAACTATCTGAAATCTAGTTTCGTGAGAAACTCGATAATCTAAAACTTTCATGCGTGTGCTCGCTGTTCATCGAACTTATCGATATACGCAAACGTTTATTTTATTGGATTGGAGAAAGTATACGGCAAGCAAAGATAATTACTATTCACCAGAAAGTTAGATATAAAAGTTGCTAATTAATATTTATTTTCTATAAATAAGCTTTTTTCATAAAAATTTTCCTTGTACGAATACTTTTTGCACTCATTGTATGATAAACTCAGATAAGAAGAATGAGGAAGTATGTGTAATTAAACATTAAAAGGTCCTTAAAAACATTTCGTAATGTTTGAAAATAAAAATGCGTTATAATACATAAATACTGGCTATTATGTATTGGCATGTTAGCGTTATAATATAACAACGAGTAACTGAATAAATAATTCTATAATTATAATTTTAGAATTCGCCATCTAATACCGAAGATATTAAGAGAGGCTATTATATCTACACTAACCATAATATCCTTCTCTTTATTATTCATTAATCATTATAACATAGTTATACTAAATTCAGACGGACATAATTTTGAAATTACCACTAAAATTTTGAAGCCCTCTATGATTTTCATGAGACTGAAATATAATAGACGCGTAAATGAATGTATTTGCTTTTCATGTTAAACAGCTTGACGCAATAATTAGGTGGCGGATTAAATTTTAATACAATCCAAACACGATCTATGCGTCGCGCAAATGTGTAGGAGACAGGTCCCCTTTCCCATAATGTGGTCAAGCAGAAATCAACGAGAAACAGAGAAAGGCAGATAACGATAGCGATTACTCTGCTTGAAAGAGCAGTCGCGGAGGAGAACGTAGTTGAAAACGGGACTGACGTCTATTGTTTTCTCTGACGACGGTATATCTGATGATTGTTCCTCGAGATGTGCATATGACGTCAAAATTCGCGTGGTTGTTAGATTTATAATTTATATATGAACCCAGAGACAGAGAAGAATCGCGTCATACATTTGATTAAAAATAAATCCGTGAGAAAACTGAGGTTTTTTACGGTACATCTGCGCATATCTCGATGCTCTCTTCTTATATTCCAAAGATGAGAGAGAGAAAATAAAATAATTTTAACCAAGAAAATATAATTTACGAAATACTACAAATTAGTATTCTTTTCTATTTTCATTATGTTATTGATTTATGTTATGATTTTAGTTTTACAAATAATAGTTGTACAAGAATTTTATAATAATAATTTTTCTCTCTTGAAATCATCTTTAAAATTTACATATAGAAATTTATAGGAAAAGCAATATGATGTAAAAAATAAAATTATCTAAAAAATATATTTCTATCTAATTTAATGAATTGACTTCTCCAAAATTATACCTGCAATAATTGCCGATAACAATTGCCGATAACAAAGATATTATTTGGATATAAACGAGATTTCATCATACAGATAGGTAATACATTTTCATCGCAATGAAAACATATACGTACGTATCTGTTTACACGTTTAGACTTTTAGACATATGATGAAAAAAAAAATCTGAGTAATCTTTACAAAATAATTCTTCATTCTCTTCATTCGATGCGTCAAGGCGACACCGAACAAAGGAGCTAATATAAACAGGACTGAACAAGCAACAAGCTCGATACCTTCAATATGCACACCACGGCTTGTTTGCATTTGTTTATTCATGATATGAGCTATGGAACACGTTGCCATCGTGTTGTTTCCCAGATTCTACGCATGTTCATTCTATAAGACAAAACAAAACGTCGTCGTCCTAGTATTTGAATTTTCTATCTCGTATATCTTCATTTCATATTTTTATAAATAAAATAAAATTTTATTGTTAATTATTTATTTAAAAAATTCCACATAAAAATGTATGTGATTTAATTTTTTATCAAATATTTATGTAGTCTACATACAAGTACGCAATAAATTAATTTAAAAGTAAATTATAAAATACTAGGTAAAAATATTTCCTTGCTTATAGAATGCCGACAGATGTGACCGGGGGCCCAGGACTCGCAGTAGTGGCAGGGGATGTTCTTACCCTGCGAGGCACAGGACTTGCTGCTGCAGAAACGTGGGCTCTCCTCTGCCAAGCAGCCCAGGCCCTCCAGGATCTTTTTCTCTCAAGTAAGTAAAAAAAATTATGTATTTTATTATATATAATCCACGGCATTATCTGTGATGAAATATTTCTATATAATTCGGACACGTTGTTTTTAAAGGTAAGAGGAAAAATCAAGCAACAATAAAAATAGATGTCTCTGATAAACTATTATCACTAATAATTAATATTTCATATAAACAATATATTTATTGTTCCAATTTTTATATGTTTAAAGAAAAAGATAATCACGTTGTTATACTATATTTCACGTATTATTAGTTATATATTTAATATTATTACTATTTCACGCATTATTAATATATAAGTAATAAATAATAAATTATGGTTCGCTCGTTTTATGCAAAGCAAATTATGTATTATTATATAAAAGTCAATGATCGAGCATAAAAAGAAACTTATAATTAGTTAAATTTCTTAAATACAACGAACGTTTCGGACCACGGGTCCTTCTTCAACATGTATGAAATTTCTCTTAATGTACAATAATAAATAATAATTATACACGCTGTATTTTAATTGTTATTGAATAACGGATGTATAAATTTGAAAAAAAAATGCGGACTAAATTTTAGTAAAAAAAAAAATTCCGGTACCGGGAATCGAACCCGAGCCTCCTGGGTGAAAGCCAGGTATCCTAGCCACTAGACCATACCGGATTATATTGACTGTCTGTACAAATTTGATACTAGAAGTGAGAAGACATTCGTACTAAACATGTAATAAAAATTATATATAATAAATATTTCATTATATAAATTGTTTTTAACAATATCGAAAAAAAAAATTTCCTAATGGTAAAAATTTAATAAAAAATTAATTTTTTTTTAAATCTAATGAAAAATTGATTTAGTTTTTCTCTCTTCATTTCTCGTATTTTTTTATATAAAAAAATTCTCATAATTTTAATTCTCGTAATATTTATTGTTGAAAATACATGTAAAATATGATCATCATATTTTACGTATATTGTTACTCATTCCTCTTTCATATTTCCTACTTGGGACTTACACGGATCTTTTCTGCTTTCGAGAGTATAAAGCAGTCAAAGATGATCCGTCCACAAATCCTGGAGGCTTTTCAGAAAATATTGGTCGAATTCACCACGAGCTTTCACTACATGTGACAACACAGCTTAACATGTTCCAAATACGAAATATTGTATGAAACTTCATCGTGACTGTACCATTTCTAATTTAAAAGGAGAATAAAAAAAATAAAATTTGAATGCAACAAAACAGTTACAAAGATCAATAATAAAAACAAAGAGCGATAAGAATCGACACAGAAGACGATGCGTATTTGGCTTAATAAATAAATTTAACTTTAACAATAATTATATATAAAATTGCAAAGATAAAAACAGCATGACGCACTGTCACGATAAAGTTTATCACTATTTTTTATCTTTGCGCCTTTATATAACCATTGCGTTGTTAAAATTATAAATACGCATCGTTTTCTACGCCGACTCCTATTGTCCATTTTATTTTTGTTATTGTACTTTTTGAATTTCCTTCAACAATTCAATTTCAAATTCTTACAATCGATAAACTTGTATTGCGAATGAAAAATTTATTGATAATTATCAATGTCTCTTAATTTTATATCACTATACTGTTATGAATTTAAACAGAGAATAGAATTTTAATCTCAATATTTGTTATTATTGAAATATAACAAATTCCAGAATTTCTAACACAAAATTTTATTTTGCAACACTCATTAATGATAAAAAGCTAATATCGCCCATAGTATCATTTCATAAAAATATTGCTATTTACATTTTCAATCCCTTCGATAGCGATATAAAATATCCCTCATGGAAGAAATCCGTATTTCTGGTGGAAACAACGAAATGTTACGCACAAAAATATTTTCGCTAAATACATTGAACATGTCTTCACGAATTATTATTATTTCGTCATCAATAATATTTATTATACGTAATACGCGCACGATTATGTCAACCTTCTCTTTATTTGTATTTAAGATGCCCGAAGGGTCGAAGCGAGATACAATGTCATGATCTGACAAGGCAATTCTCTTATATGGTATCTTCTTCTATATTCGATTTATTTTGCGCATCGACAGCCATCACAAAAAATGCCTTCTGTATGACAAGATGCGCTATAAAAATCGTATCCATTTACCTCATCTATCCGCTGGCGCCAAAAATCTTCGGCGATCGAGTTACATGATTGATGATGCATCAAGAACTTAGATAAAACCTTTTTCCCTCCTAAGAAAGAAAAACAACGAAAGCTCATTTATCGAATTAAGCCATTGGTTCTACCTTCCATTCGTATCGTATAATTTGCATTACGTAATCAATTGCCGTAGCATTTGTCGTTTGGTACAATAATACAAAATATAAAGCGGATATACATAAATTTTTCTAATAAAATAGAATATGCAATTGCATAAATTAAAACATGCAATAGAATACGTAATAAAATAGAATATACAATTCGACGTCCCGGCAGCGAACATTAATCACGGACATCTATTGTACGCTTCATCATTACGCTTAATTATATATCTTATTACGCAATTAATAATACGTATACCAATTTATTGATTATCGTGCGAATAGGTGGAAACTGCACGACTGCATTTTGTGTATGACCGTATGTTTGCTTTGCAAATAAATCACGAAACACGTAAATTCCATCCAATTCCATTTCTAGCTCTTTTGTCACGCAGCCATTTTTATTATGCCCAGCGGGAAGCCGACGCCCCGGCAACCATATTATAATACCATTTCATAATAGCGCGATCAGAGAAACCGCAATGCGCTCGTTAACTAAATTCATTAATATTTCGCGCCGTTTTTTCCCCGTACTGGAAAAATTCACAATGCATCTGGCGCCGTATACGCGTCATATACCATATCGCCGCTCTTTGCCGATTCACGTTCCCTGTGGCGATGAGCAAATTTATCATTCGCGCGAGATTAACACACTTTTGAGATGTACATTACTGTGAAAATTACGTTACTGCGAGCGAAATGAAGATGGCTCGACTTAGCGCGACGCGAGACAAACATTTCTCGTAATATAAAATAATATCTTTAGAAAATATGAGACTTGACTGTATAAGGAGAAAGCTCGCGATTTGTTCATCTAAATTTAAATTTCTTAATTTAAATGTGAAATTTGTTCGTCTATGTTTAAATACATCGGTACAGCGATGAGAAACTGCTAACGGAATCCGAAATGGAATATTACGGACAATGCATTCCAGAAGGATCGATAATATCAAATCTGGACAAAGGACAAAGGCCAAGAGGTCGGTTCAGCCGCGAGTATCGCGACGATTACGACCATTAAATATTCAATAATCACAAACCGTGTCGAGAGAGAGGCGTCAAAGAGAAGCTGCTAATCGAGTAATCGACGACGCTGTCGCAGAATTAATCGCATCATCGAGCAAAGCCACTGTTACGGTAATTAGCTTATCCGTAAAGTTCCCCTTGTAGATTGAACAACTTTCCTATATAGATATAAAACACACACACACACACACACACACATACACACATTTTGCGGTATTATTTTTAATGAGATATATCTGTAACAGAATCACTCTCGAATTACTTTCTCATTGCTCCTGCAAGAAATCTAGGAAAATATATATATATATATATATATATATATATACACACACACACACACACACACATCTCGAATCTGCTGTACTCCGGTAATAGGTTACAAGGCAATAATAATAAGAAGTAACTTTAATGATGTACAATTACGAAGAAAAAAAATTATATAAAAATAAAGCAGAACGTAAAATAGGAAGAGAGATGCTCAATTAAAAGATGAGATATCAGCAATACTGCTGCGTACACTGAGACAAATGTCTGGTTGAAAATGACAAATCAGAATATTCTGATTACAACAATCAGAATTTCAGTTATCTCAGCTAGAAGTCCAGTAAATTTAAGAAATCGTCCATTTTCAATCAGAATTCCAATTAATCCAACGAGACATTTTTCTCGTAAGAAACTTTCTTTCAAAGCTAGTTCTTGAAAATTTCCAAGAAGTGTATTTCTTAAAAATTTGTGAATGATTCAAACAGAATGTATATTAAAGTCTTTGCTGTCTAATAAAAGCTCGAAAAGAAAGAATATCTCGAAAATATCGTTGTGGCTTGATACATATTCTTTTAAGAACTACTTAAATTTAATATGATTGATACTTCTACTTGGATTGCAAAAGTATCAAGAAACATCATAACATTTATTAGTATCGATGATATCCGGGGGGGGGGGGGGAATAAAGATTTGTGAAACAGTAAATTACAGAGGTCAATATAAGTTTTACACTTTTTGCTTGACAATGCTGGCATCGAACTTAACTAATGGAGGCAGTGAAGTATGGATAGTGAAGGCTAAGTAACCGCGATATATCTTCGGTATCGAAATATCCATCAGCGTCCCCTTCTCTTGGCATCGCGCGAGATTAAACGCGTCAAGCCGCGCTCAACATTGCACCAGACTCTCATTCTTGACTAACATACGCGCGGCTTAACAGGCGTGTTTACAATGTCGGCAATTCGGACCCTCCAGTTTCTCTCCCCTGATATAGCCGTGAGGTATCCTGCACGCGATTGCGATGCCGCATAGCATGACTCACGAGCGCCGTATAATAAGCGGTGCATCGTCGACACCACCGGGGCCCCAAATCCCAAGAATTCGTCCTTGCGTTTAACTCTGAAAACTGAAAATTCATCTTGTTCGTTGATTTTCAACATACCACGAATGCGAGATTTCTCGAAAATCTTCAAACAAATTCTCTGAGAAATTTCAAATCTTGCAAGAGATTACTGGATGTAGTGTGATAAAATATTTAGAGTATCGTGAAAGAGATAGCGATAAAGACAGATAGAAGGAAGAGAGAGAGAGAGAGAGAGAGAGAGAGAGGAAGAAAAATATTTTATAAATCATAATTATTATTACGATTTATAAAATATTAGTAAATATCATTAATATCAGAATAGTAATTATTTCTATCAAAGTGTTCATCTCATAACATTATCAATATCATAAATATCACATCAACTATTAATCAATATTATAAATTTTATTAAATAATTAAAACGTTTTGAAGCAAAGGATTAATAATAATATGATTACTAGACTGCGAATACTTATGCAAAATATTTAAATGAATATTAACCATCGGATAGTTTTAGCAGTTCGACCGTTGTTCGAGAGTCATTAAAAAGTGAAGTAAAAAGGTTGAGATTGCTATCTGTAAATATGCATTTTATGCAAAATATTCAGTTAAGTATTTTGCATAAATATTCGCAGTCTAATTATTATTAACGATATTTAACATTTTCCAATTCTGTGTAAAAATATAATTTTCCGTATGCACCTCAAAAATCATTCACGTGAGATAATTCAACCGCACGTCCTCCGAAATAAGCCCGCGGAATCGGAGCCGCCGGAAGCTCGGAATTATCGCGTAAATCCGCACAGCTGTGAAAGTTTTAAATGCAAAGTGTGGTTTCACTACTGTCGAGAATCGTTCCCGTCGCGTAATCGCCTTCACAGCGTCTGCCTTCAACTGACTGACAGCAAGAAACGCCCTTACCATTGCAACCCTTTAAAGCAGCGCTTTATCCATTCGCGATATATCTTGTATAAGAGAATCCCGGAATACCAACGGTGGTTCCTTTAGCTACACGTCACGGAAAATCTACAAAAGGTTTATAATAATGTTGGCAACACACAATGCCTTTGGCGAGAAGTCGACGCACAACAAATGAGGTCACCAGTAAATCCGTGCGTTCACCGCATATCTTTGAAATATCTTCATCCGCGTTAATACAGAACTCGGTGAAAAGCAGTAGCGTCGTTGCTCTAGATGTTTTCAACTGTCTGTCAAAGGCACACGTTTAAATCTCGTTTATCTCGAAAACCATTCCATTGCTCTTTTCCACTCGCTGCGGTATAATTTACTGCAAATCGAAATTTCAATTGTAACTTGTAATCGATTTTTAATTAGTTGGATGTGAAAGCTGCGCAAACCAATTCGCTATTCTTTTAACAAGAATTATTGTCGTGCGACCAATAATATAAAAAGAAATTAAACCGTAAAAGATTTATGAGAATGTATTATAAGTTCAAAACGACCAATGCAGATAAAATAATAAATTGAAAGAAAAAGTTTAGAGAATTATCAATGATAAATGTTAAATGATCGATATTAAATTCTAGAAATATTTATTTAATAAGATGTTAACAAATGTAAATAAAGATTTAGTATGTTTCTCGTGTTCTGATTAATGCTTTTAATTATATATATATATATATATATATATAAAATTGTTGATCTTTCAGTGTAGTTAAAATTTTTATTAAAATTTTGAATAATTTTAAAATTAATTGCAAAATGTAGAAACTGCATTCATAACAGTAAAGAAAAAACATATGTGTTAAGCTTGCTCGTGAACATTCACAGAGATAACTTCACCAAGTGCTTACAGGATCAAAGAACTGTAATATAAAAAAAAGCCGGTAGATTAACATGGAACAAAAATATAGATATCATGGTAATCACGAGATATGAAGTTGACTCAGTTCTTGTATTGATCTATAGATGTCTGTAGAAGTTATATAGATCTACACTTGTATTTACTATAGTTGAAAATAAAAAAAAACATAGTCGATCTGAAAGAGGTTGGAGTATTGGTCTCCCACTTTTATCCAAAAGAGAGAGACGAGACGAGCTAGACGAACGAAAATCGTCAAAATTTGAATCGCTATGACAGACTGAATAAATCATTTCAAAATGATGAGAGATATCAAGCAATATTGAAATCATTCATCAAATAGAACGAGAAAGGGCGAGGATCATGATAATTTCGACATATGAAATTCCTTCCGTTTATCTCTATCTTTGTCTCAATTCAATTTATCTATCCACAAAGGAACGTGCCCTCTAACTTTTGATACTTACACTTGCTTGCTTATAGGACCTTTTAAACGGTCCTTTACAAATTAAAAGCAGATAGTAACTTCAAGAGAAATATTATTATTGTTTTGAGAAATAATACTTAGGCAAAATGTTCTATACTCATTAAGCAATTACAGACAACCGCAATGTCCAACTTTAATAATATATATTCTTTGACGATTGTGAATCTCTATAAAAATTAATAAAAAATCACTTTTTGTTTTTCATCACTTACAACAGTTGTAAATTATTCATATAACTTGAATTGTGTTAAATGGAATAAAATATTATTTTTTTTTTTCATCACTTATAACTTCAACAGTTAGAAATTATTCATCCAACTTGGATTGTGTTAAATGAAACGCATTAAATTGCCATTTCTTGTATATTATTCCTTTATGATTTCTTAGTATCTTTGTCTTTATATTTCAGAAATTATTTAGATCCTAATATTCGAGATAATCGATTATGGTACATCTATTTCGTAAAATGAAGCATGATAGCATTCGCTGATTTATTTATTTAAACATTGGCAACAAATGTTACATAATAATTTATAGATTTAAATTAATATTTAGAACATTGATTAAATTAATTCTTAATAAAATAAAAAAAATTCTCTCTTTATTAGCTGCTGTAAAATTTATCGAACACTTATTTCAATTTTATCTTATTTTTAATCAAAGTTTTCTAAATTTTTCTTTTTTTCTTAATTCGTTAATCTAGAATCTTTTCTTCAGAAAATAAAATAATGATAAAAGTTAAGATTCATATACCTTAGTCAAATCAATAATGTCTATATAATATGTCAGTGAGAAATGTAAAGTACGTGAGCGGAAGATTAAGTGAAAGAGAAATTGTATTCAAATGGCACGCGCGTAGGAATCGTGATTCATTGTCAGAAGATCGCTTTTAGCCACTTGTTCACGAAGATATTTATTTCTGATTGTTCAAGCGAATTGACCGGAGTTGACTTTATTTAACAATAGTATTGGCTTACTGCGAAAATGTTAGAGAAACTTCTTCGTAATGATTCGACTTATTATTTCTTTATAGAAGAATTCTATATAAAATTATAATTTTAACGTTATTACTGCGAAGTTTCTTCTATCGTAAAATTGCCATCGTAAATTTTCCTACTACGAATAAACAAGACTCTCACATAAATAAAAAACTATCTTGCATTATTATTACTTTCATTGCTTCCCACTGTGTCTATTTGTCTGTAATCAGTTCACGTTACACGAAACTCTCTTAACAACGCCGTTAACACATTCCACCGTATATTCTCTACTACTGCAACGTACAATTTAGGATAATGACTTTATGAGGAGAAGTGATACATTATATCACGATAACAGCATCATCGGTGCGCAACATTCATAACTCGATCATCCGCGCGAACGCGAGATTCCGTGATTCCTTCCTCCAAACTCATCTTAAACGCGCATGGGAAATACCTGCTCGTCTTTCACTCTCCGCCACCCCTCAGTTAGCGACTTCCATCTCGATCATTAATTAACGTTTCACCACCGCTGCAGCCAAAATTGCTGCGGTATACTTCGAATGTCTTTCGCGTTAACGACCTTTCTAAATCCTCTTTCGTAATTTGTCAGTACTTACATAGCGAATATTCACTGCAGATAATATTCTACATTTTGATGAATTATTCAACATCCCAGTTATATCAGAGATGTAAGGAAAGTGAAATGCATTTTGTCACAAGAAGTTTTAGTTTTCGACATTAATACAAATGTTATATACTCTCTGTTCTTGAAAATTCTGTGGAGTAGAATTTCAATCTTTAAGAGTAAGATTTCACTAAGAGTGAGATTCACTCTAAAAGTGTTAGAGTAGCTTTGCGTATCGCGTTCTTAAATTTATTTTTATAATTTGTAAAATTACAAAAATAGAAAAAGACTCTGCGATTATTATACAGTAATTTTAGAATGTATTAATAGTAATTTTAGTATGTCTAACTTTCTAACGTTTTTAAATTTGCTACAATTGAGATTAGGTAGAAAGAACTGTTGTTTTTTTGTTAAAGTATCTTAAAATTTAACTAGAGATAAATCTAAAAATAATTTTGTTACAATAAATTATGTAGGACGCTCAAGCTGATTGCTAGAATATAAAAATTTCGCATTGCTCATCATGCTTGAATTTTCTACATAATTATTTGATAAGCCAACAAAATTATTTTTAAATCTGTATCTAACTAACTTTTTAAATATTTCAGCATAATCGTTTTCTATGTACCTACAATTTGCGAAAAAAAGAAGAAAAATGTTATAATTTAAAAAAATCTTAGTTTCATTTTAAATAATAAGTTCTGTGACAGAAAGACCTGTGGCATTTGGGAAATTTTGTCATCGGATTTGCAGTCGTTTGTTTTTGATTCATTCATAAAGTATCGCATATGCTCAGCTCAGCAAATAGAATGAGAAGGGTAACGTCGGGGAAAATGGGAGATATATGTAAATGTACGGGGCATATTTTAATGGTACGTCTCCCGGGCCGGGTACAGTTCTCCAGCTTCTCTCCAAGAAGCAGACTTTGAGGGTCGATAAAGGTTGGCGGGGATGAGCGATTTCAGTACACTCTTAAAGCGAGATATAGCATCTACTAATGGTCTGTCACCTTTGTAGCGTCATTTGCCGCCACCGCAGCAGATTGAGGCAAAAGAGTCTCACGACTAAATATTTACCCTCTCCCTCCCCCGAATTTTCCGCACCTTCAATGGCGCCATATCTCATTCTTTTCTCGTTCCTTTTTCTCTGACGCTTCGCATTCAGACGATAATTATATTGCCATATTACCGTTGGTGGCCGAATCGATTTGCGGCAGCGGTCGACTTGGCCAAGTAACTAATATACATAATTCAGTAACTACTATACATTAACTCGCCTTCCGGACGTTCTCTGCAATAATTTCCTGATGTTGTTTTCCACACATTCGAAGATTCTTACTTTCCAGACATTCTTGAATAAACAACATTTTGTCTTGTTTGTTTCCTTTCGGGAAAAATTGTTTTGCTAAAGTATCTAAAAATTTAGCTAGATACACATTTAAAAATAATTTTGTTTGGAGAATCAAAATTATTATATAAAATGCTGAAACTGATTGCTGGTATATTAGAACTTTTTGTTGCATTATCATCAATGCTTAGTGTTCTATGTAATTATTTTAATTATTATTTTATTTTGATCCAACAAAATTATTTGCAGGTTGGTGTTTAGCTAAATAAAACTATTCTTCTTATGTAGAAAAAAAATCTTAGTTTCTTTTCTCGTATTAACGATCGCGATGATCGTTACAATCAAAATACAGACGCGATTTATTTCCACACGCTGTGCTTAATATCATTTTATTAATATTTTTGATGTTTTTTTCTTTTTTCTATACAAATTTGAGACAAAATCTCTATGATTTAAATCATATATTTATTATTTTCGGTTGCATTACTCTATTGGAGTCAAAATGTACAATTTACTTTTATGTATCGATGTATCGATTTATTATTTTATACAATATAACTGCGCACTGTCGTTTCCACTAAACTGTTATTAGCACTATTTTAATTTAATTTTATAATTTCATTTTCAAGAGTCCTTACTTATGTTTTATTTTAATATTATTGTTTCTTATTTCATCAAATTTAATAGTAAAACTTAATTTAAGTATAAAATTTAACTGAGGAGAAAAAAAATTTTTAACGTAAAATTTATTGAATATAATTTATATAAAATTTTATAAAATTGGGGAATTTGCAATATTTGCAATTTCAAAAGAAAACGAGATATAAGTAACATATTGATCGGTGGAAATTTTTTATTGCGAAAGTGCTCCAAAAGATGTAACAGATGTCATGTCACTGTGCCTTCTATCCCTTTTTTCGGGATTCAAGACTCTACCTATTTCACCCGCAAAACAGAGGATTGCCATTAAAGGTACAGAAACTCGCAAATCGATGTGCATTTGTAGGATTGATAGCATAGCTAATGCAACTGGAGTTAAGTCTTACAAAGCTTTGTCCGACCAACCGATGCAATGAGTAGTTGCAAGTGAAAAACAATGTAACAAAACTCTCAAATTCACGATAAAAAGTAAAAATTGAGCGTATCGGTTTTGTACTCCTCTCGTCGAATAACTGAATACTAAAAAAGACCAATTTTGCGACAAATAGCGGCACTTTTCTGCCTTGTTATTTGATGCGTATATAGACCACAATCGATATGTTTGTCACAATGAGATGTGCATCTCCATGGCTTGTCGCGCCTATTGTAGCGAAAAGTTATACGAATAGCGGGAAGTCGTGGAATTTCAGTTATTTCCACGTTCTCTCTTATAAAATGAAATTCCAGTCATGTGAAAACCGGCACTTTAGTATTATCATCGCGCGTTAGTCTTGCATGTTTGACTCTCGCGCGTGACGCGTACGTTTTGCACAGTGATTTCTCGATATCCCGCGGTCGACCTAAATTTTAATAATGCAGTTACAGCCAGTAGCGGTTATGAAAATATGCCATCATAAAGGCTCATATTTTGAAAGCAATATTATAATTTTTTATTTAAAAAATACGCGATAAAAAATATCTCTACTATATGTATATATTTCTTAAAAAAAAGTTTTAAGTTTGCTTCACGATATTTTAGCTTGGACACTTTAGTTTAAAAAAAAAGAGACACGTTATTTAAGCAGTGTAACAAATTATAAGTTTGATACTAAAATAAAAAATGCAACTTTAAGACTATAAATTAAAACTTTAAGGCATACAAATTTTTGATTATGCTAATATCTATAGCTTTCGCGACAAGCCATGCTGCAAGGAAGAGCCAGGTGGAACATATTTCTCTTCCGCACTCTCAAGTGGAAAGAGACGCGTCAGTATCAGACCTTCTTTGTAAAATGCTCACGCCAATAACGCCGGTCTCGATCCGCAGGAGACTCGTATCGTAAATCGTTGACCGCGAAAGGCGAACTGAGTCGACGTTTTTCGCGGTTTTTACATTTTTTTCTTTCGAAAGAGATATATCTAAAGCTCGAAGCTTTCTCCGCTCACTGAGATGTTTTTCTGTAAAGTTGCTAGAATTAAATAAATAAGCTTCAAAGGACTGTTAATAAAGAAACGTTTTAGAACGCATCACGCGTAATATTTTACAGACAGTCCGTAAAATGTTATTACTCGCCGATAATATTTTACTCGTGTTATTTCAACTGTTGATTTTCGCAACTCATGAAAAATCTTTCTTCGCTCGCGTGAAATTTCATTTTGCAACACAATTTTTTCCCGCCAAAACAATCACTCACCAAATTACTCAAGAGATATAAGAGACTCTAAAGAGACTCTAGCGTAGGAGAAGAGGGGGGGGGGGGGAAAGGGATAAAGGAGGATTGTAAAGGATAAATTTCAAACGGTCAGTGTTTATACATAGGACAGAAACGAAAGGCTCTACTATCCATCAATGTCGAGACACGCATATATATGTATATCCATACGTGTAGACAAGGATACATCCTCATCCTCTATGCTGCCCACATATGTATGCATGCTACGTTACGCCCACGCGAACGGGACACCGTCCTGGAATCCGCCAATGCGGTTGAGAAATAGGTGAACATTGCGGTGTTTCATGAATCTCTAAAACAATCTTCAGGCACTCCCGATATAGGGTGTCGACAGAAGTCCGAGATAATAAATGTCATCAATTCTTGAGAAACCTACTTTCCGGAATTACCAAGCATCTATCTAATTCAACGAAGTGAATATGCCTTTGTTCCATCAGACATTGTATTCCCCTCGACAAATAAAAAATATTTTAAACATAAAAAGAGTGATTTAAAATTATCATGAAATTCCGAACAATCGGTCAGTAAATCGCTTGCAGTAATTCATGGTCTCCATGAGGCATTCATCAATATCGCTATAAATTGGAAAACTTTTATCACGATTTTTTTATGACGATGGAAATGAATTTTAAGGTTGTTAATTTTGTATTATCTAAAAATGGTTCAATCCAAGAGCCGAAACATGTAATGTAATGTGTTATTTAAAATTTTTTTTATACAGTTAATATATTGTATTACAGTTTTTATAATACATTTATACTTAATTACGTTGACTTTTTACGTGTCCTATACATCTTTATATTGTCTTTTAATTTCATTAATATTAAATACAGTATCTTTTAAGATCGTAATGTAAATACACAATAAACTGCAATAAAGACCCCAAACGATCAAACACATACTAAAAAAATACATTTTAGTCGCTTTCATTTTGGAGCTCAGTTTTGGACGTTCGCCTTCAAGGCGATTCATTTCTTTAGAATACGAGTGAAAAATTTTATAATGCTGCGTCTATTATTCTTTTCTGTATGGTTTTCTTCTTACGAGGAATAACCATCTATCGACGGTGCCACATAAGTACTGTTCGCGAGTGAGCGACTTTAGTAGAATTTAATGTAACATTTATTATTTTTATAATCGAAACATTAATTTAAACAAAATATTTATTAAATTACCATTTTTAAAATGAAATGATTCAGATTCAGTATTTTAAAATTTTATTTAGTATATTTTAATATTATACAAATATTATACTGAAACATACTAAGCCTAAATTTAATTTAAGTAAACCTTTCAAAAAAATTTTTCTTTATTTTAGTATAAATATATTTAAAATTAGATTCACGCAATTTAAACAAATAAATTTATAATATAAAATTAATATATAATATAAAATTAATATATAATATAAAATTAATATATATATATACAGGAATTAACTCATTAAGGACCGCTCAATTTTTCGATCAAAAAAATAGGTCAACTTTGGGACCAAATTTGGACCAATGCAAAATCGACTCCCCCCCCCTTCCCCCTCTTGTCTAAACAACCAACTCAAGGGTGAAGAAGCAAGTAGACTCCTTAAGGGCATAGTAGCTTGCCATTAAAAGGATTTTAAATTATTTTTGAGAAAAAAAATTTGTCTTGATCCTTAATAGGTCAAAGATATTGCGCGATATATGCTTAAGAGTGGAATTCAACAGGAGTTCAATATTCCCGGAAAATCTATTTTCTGGAATTATAAACAATTATCTATCCACTTCGACAAAGCAAATGTTTCCTTCTTCCGCCAATATTCCAATTCTCAGAAAGATCATAATGAATTACTTCAAACATAATAGAGAAGTAATTTGAAATTATTTATACTGAATTTAATCTTCGGAATTATAATTATTGTAAGTCTATGTCTTATTTTTAAATTAGATTTATTGCCAGAGAGTGGTACGCATAATAGATTCTGAGATAAAAGGGACTTCAAGCCAGAACTAAATATCTTAACAGATTACCTATTTAAAGTCTCCTTTTTATTTTTTATTCATAACGGATTATGAAAGATGCTGGATTTACTCACTTGAATTAGTTAAGTCGACTATTCTAAAATCTTGAAAAAAAAATATATACGTTTAGACATTTTCATTTTTGAAGAAAGATTTGAAGGGACCACGAGCCATTATCCATGAGCCATTGCCTGAACGAAGATCGATGGAAGACAGACACAATGCAATGTAACGCGGGATCTGCTTTGACCTTTCGCAGCGTGGAGGAAACGCGAGAGATATGATGGGATGTAGAAAGAGCAACCTAATGTTTGAAGTTTGAAGAAGAATACGCATGGATCATCAATCATATATGAAAACCTCGTGAACACATTTATGGTTGTATGCATGAACGAAAGTTCACTTCATATTAGTAAAGCAGTTGCAATAATTTGCCGACAGTAATTAATGTTATGCGTTAATTGCACTTGAAAGACTCACTTGTGTCTCCGATATATTTCAGTAAACAAGGACAAATGTAAAGTTATGATACGTTCGTATCACTGCTTATTAGTAAATTCTAATAACGTTTGCTATTAATTTACTAAAGCTAAAATATTATTAATTTTTAATATATAAGAATATATAAAGAATTGTTACATAAAACAGTATTATTTTAAGATATAACAAAGAACAAAAAGATCTACATAAAAATAGATTAATGATATCCATGTAAAGTTGGCCCCCCAACTTTTGAGAAAATTAATTTTTCATAGCTCATTCGTTTGCTTATTGTTTGCACATTTATACACACTTCGAATTTTCATTTGCATTTTTAGTAAGAAAGTTATTAAAAAAAACAATTTTGGGAGAGGCTGACTTCACACTAGCCCACCAACTTCGAGCAAATTGAATCGAAAAAGTCATAATCAATAGATTTTCGTTTGCACATTTCGAAAAAATTTGATTTTCCGTTTGCACACCTTTAGTTAAAAAATTATTAGATAGCGTAATTTTGCAATTTTAAACGATCTATGGAATATGACTGAATATGACTGTTTGCTCCAAGAAACTGCCTTAAGGAATGTAGCGCAAAAATTGAAAATGTGTGAATATGAAAGCGCACAAATAACGGATAAATCCTGTGTATTTGATTTTCCAAATCGGTTGTTCTTAACACGTGACTAACAGCCTTCCCCTCCACAAAAAAATTTTTTTTAGCTAATCGAAATGAACGCAAAAATTTTTTTTTGCGGATTTCGAGGGCGCATAAATAGCGCATTATTATATAACATATTCATTAAGATTTGATTAAGTGGAGGGGCTGGCTATATAGGCAGACGTGGGAAATCCCTTAATGGTTGCAGATCAAAAATCGAAATTGCTTGGAAATAGTAGCGTATAAATCGAAGATATATTTTGCATAGCTAATTAGCGTAATTTTGCAATTTTAAACGACAATTTTAAACGACAAAAATTAATTTTTTCAAATATTGGGGGGTCTAACTTCACACGGGTATTAATGATACATAGTTTTTCTTTTTCCTCGTGAAATTCTTATACAATTTTATATGTTAAATCTAACGAACGATAAACTTTTTTTTTGTCGAGAAAATTTTGTCTGTCTGGCCAAATAGAACATTCCGCAAATAGCAAGTTTGTGTTTTGTTGCACGTGCTACATATCTACAGCAAGTAGATTACCATGATGTACATTAGTTTCGGGGACTCTTACATCCCATAGAGCAGGAAATCGTGCCTTCGTCAGCGGTCGGATTGCTAGACAAGTCCGATCGTTTACAAAGATTGACTACTGTTGCAACATAGGGTGAAATAACATTCGACGATAACAAAAACGGACAGTGATAGATGACGCAAACGTCCGATGACGCTGTACAGTTTATCCAGTGTATTTCTTCCCGCCAACGAAATGCAAATGGCATCGATAATTAACGTGTTCATTATGCAAATTGATATTTTCAAAAACAACCAAACTGAACTTACGACAACGATCAATCAGATTCCGCTTGCGTTCGATTTTACCTGAAAAGCATATGTGTGTAATATCTTTTTTTTTTACGTAATTCTATTTTAAATGCATCCCTATAGGCATGTGCAGATTGAAGTGACGTGGAAATGTTTCGCTAACGATCAGCGGACGTGACTGCGCGAGTCTGTCTCATCTCTCTTCATCTAGAGATTATTCGAGATTTGTCAGGGGAACGCGTCGATCTGTTCAGATCCACCTAATTTCCTTAGAGCTTAAATCTTCGTAGAACGGAAATAGTTTATCGCTTGTAGCGTCCCGTCCGATGTGTCTCTGCTTTCTAATTTACACGGAGACCTGTCCGATCGTTCACGGAGATTGACTACTGGCGAAATTAGAAATCGCCTGCCGTATCGTTGAACGAAAAACTTTCAATAAAAAGACCATCTTATGGACGGCAATACGAAAAAGTCACAATGTTATATAGTAACTTGTGTCAGTTTAAACACACATACATTTTACATAGACCTTTTAATTAAAACAGAATGTGAAAATGATTCAAGCGTCTGCACGCACGTTAATTCAAGTTAATCGAGTATGCTCAGTATTAAACGTTTAGTGTATCGATTCTGGCAGTCTTCACTAATTTCCTTGGTGCCTTTGCAGGAACGTGGCAGAAGGGGAAGAATTTGTCGGTCGGAGCGCTTACGTAAATTACCAGAGAGTACTCGCGGGAGAATATTCTCCGTGTCAAGGCGCTTTAGCCCACCATTAGGCTGTTAATGTCCGTGACACGCGCAGAATTAGCACCCCAATGGCGAATTATGCAGGATTTATAACGGTAGTGGTACAATGGAAGTCAGGCCAGACTGTTTGCTATTACAAAGTAACGTTACTATGAAAAATGTGACGTTATGAAGGCACTAGAATGAAATAATACTGATGTTTTTACAAAATACTTACATAATACACAAAATAATACTTAAAAGTTCTACTAATTATACGTTTAATCCTTCTGTCAATGCATAATTTTTCATCTTTTCACTGCTGTGTTTCACAAGGATCCCACTAAAACTGTAAAAGTGTAAACTGTGAGACAAAATTTATGTAAAACTATTCTTTATTGTTCAAAAAGTGGAGCGTTTTGAGGCGTCATAACAAAAATATAAAAATTTTTACTGTCTAGAATATATATAGGTACCTACGTATTCATTCAGAGATGGAGAGTTCAAAAATTGCTGTAAAACTTGATTTCCATCATTTTGTACAGATGTTAGAGAAATCAACGAATATTGCAGCAATTGGAGGCGCAGATCGACACGATCGATGAAAATACGATTACGAGATTACGCAATCGTGCCCTACCTCGATGTAATTTCCTTTCAATTATGTTTCGAGCGCTTAGCATAATTATTTAGCATAGAATTTCAGGAAAACGGCTAGCGAACGTTGAAGAGGAGATAGCGAACGTTGAAAGCATGCAATACATGTAAAAAAAATAATAATAAATGATTCGAGGGCACTCGATCGCAGTAAATAAATCGAGCAATTTCCGGAAAATCCCCTTGTCGAGTGAGAGTCCTCACGTGCGCATCTGCGACCAACTTCCGCCTGTCAGCCGCTCCGCAGGCTATAACTATTAAATCAAAGAATTAATTATAACCCTAATCTCACTTCGTAAATAGTTTGGGCGCGTTGCCAAATTGCTTAATCAGTTTGCTTCTAGCGACAAGTCATAATTACATAACACAAAGTCATGTCAGTGAAAGCATGCCAGATTGGCATGATGTTCTAAAGAAGAAAAATATTTCTATAATTATATTATATATACCTCATATGATTAAAACAGATGAAGAGAATTTTTTACTAAAAACTACTGTTGCACAAAATCTGACAAATTTCGTTTTTTTATGCCATATCGTTTAAAGATTTTTTCATATAAAATTAAATTTTCATATTTTTAAAAGCAGCTTTTAAATAATAAAAATGAATATACATATATTTACAATTTTATATTCGAACGTAACTAATGCCTTTTCGAAAGAATTTATTAAATAAAACTACATTAAAATAATAGGTTCAATCAAGTACGTTTACTGTATACAAATTACTTATAATTACCAAAGTAGATATGATAATTTAGATGAAATAATCTTTTAGCGATCTTTTTACGTCTAAAAATATCTTTAAAAAACTTAAAAAAACTTTTTTGCTACGATGTACAAAATAGATATACGAAGTAGAAGTAAATTTGTGGTTCTGACGACAATCTTACATTTTTCATTAATATTTGTTTTAGATGGAGGTGTGGTGGGTGGTTCGAGAGCAGGACCAGTGGTGACTCCACATACGCTGGAACTGACACTACGTGGTAGGGTTTTGCTGCAGCTCGCACCGCCGGAAACTGCTCGAGCGTACCTGCCACCAGAGTATCGACCCGGCCGCGTATATTCGGACACGGATTCGGAAAAAGTACGTCATATTCAGCACGGTACTTAATGACGCGCCATTAATCCAATAACGGATTGCACTCTGACCGATCACGACGTCCGTCACTCGAAAGACTTTAAAATGGGTATTCCCATATGTTTGGTACACACCTGCTTCTCTATTACGTAATTGCAACTTACATTTTTAACAGCGTATTTCGAGATTAATTTCCTTCGCATCTTCCACAAATTCTTTCTCTTTTTGATCGATCTTACTTACGAAGCCTTATTATTGCCCTTTACGAAATGTTTGAACGAGTTTCCGAATGTTCAATCGTATAATACGATATTATGCTGGCAAAAGTAAACATTTAAAACAGAGTCGAGTGATTGCGCGTTGTGAAACAAGACGAGGATCAAGAAACGGCGTAATAAATAAAATATGTTTATTAGGAACATCTCCATTTCTCCAATCATTCAATTATGCATACGCGTAAATTATGATAGTATTTACGAAAGAGCGAAGCCGATGGCATAATTAAAAGAATATCGTGCATGGAGAATTAACGCGTCCTATTAAAATCCTTTCAGCATGAAGAGGATTAGGCCGCCGTAGCCGTCCTTTGACGGCTCGACGATTTTTTATTTTGCTCGACTTCCGCGTTTCAGTGCAGGGTGAATTTTTAACGAATCCACCACCGCCTCGCGCTAACCGTTTGAAGAACTCGAAGAAGAGAGATGCAACAGAGACTGAAGCCGATTTTTGTGTACCTTTAGCCCTAAAAATCCTAGCGCCCATTCTATGGTCTCTCTCGAATTTTTTTCCAGCACGTTTGTCGGATTTTCTCGCTCTCTTGTTCATCCTCCACCCCCCCCTCTCCCCCTACTGGTGATCCCTTTCGCTCCCTTTCGATCCCTTTAACGCTATCCTTTCTTCTCGTTGACAATCGAACGAAGTCCCGTTGTTTCTGCGCGCACAGACCAGTGTTTATCTCCTGCAGATTAAAGGAAGAACAAACGACGCGTACGATAAATAAACTTTGGCGTATCGTTCTTTTATATCATCAATTCCGAAGCCTCTATCTCACTCTCGCTTCTAACGGAGAGATAAGACCTCACGGAAAGCACGTAATCTTGATTATTCTGCTGCATTCGTATCGCTCGTTAAACACGCAAAAAGACGCGTTTATATGTTATTTACGCGAAAAATGTAACTATTGAATTAGAAATAAAACTCGTGATGTTTATGATAGTAAATATAATGTTTATACAGGATTATATGACGGAATAAAACCAGTGAGAAAAGAACAAAAGATAGGAAATATGCTTTTACGATTCAATATTCTATAGTTTGAAATATCCGTCGTAAAAAGTCGTGAAAAACTTAGATAACTTCCATTTTATAAACACACCAGGGTATACATTTATCGATGTCCAAAAAGAAATAGCATGATAGTTTATTGATGGAAGATATATAAATAATGTGAACAAAACTAAAAGCGAAGAGAAGCAATTCAACATTCTGAAAGAATTGTTAACTTTCGCGTTTTATATTTTATTACTCTAAAACTAAAATCCATGATTTGAAAGTAAAAGTAAGAAAATATTCTAGAAGTTAAACAATGAATATTTCTCCTTCCATGCGAAATTATGATACGGACCAATATTAATTATCTCGAAAGCGCGATATCGATTAAATGCAAAATACAGAGTTCTTTCAATAAAACTCGTTAGAACATAATATTTCAATCTGTTTTCTCTCTGTCACGTAAACCAGCATCAAGATGCAATATTCAGTTTCAATCAAATAAAGTACTGATGCATTTCCATCGATACTTTGAAACGTATCAAAAAATAAATTTCGATTTGTAGCAACAGGATTTTAACGAAGGAAGAAAATTGCTTCACTGCACGTAGCAAAAAGTATGATAATTTTTACTCCTACGTCAGAAATAATTATCACTTTATTAATTTAGTAGAGACAACCGTTTTGTTCGTGACAATCGTAATGAGAAAGTACGAAAGAGTCGTAATAAGAAAGTACGAAAGAGTCGGTTTTTTACAATCTATTTTTTTTTTAATATTATATAGAAAAAGGTAATAGTGATTCATTAAAACTTTTCTGTAATCTGTTTCACTTCTACAATTTAAAATTATGCATTTGAAGTCATGTACTTGAAAGAAATCGATATTTTACAGTTTACACTTTGCAATATAAAATAATAAAATACTTAGAATCATAATTAAAGATAATTATATTACATAATTTAGTTGCATGGAATTAAACATATATATTAAACATATATATTCTCACGTTTTGTGTAACTATTTATCTTCCATCAACATGCATCAAGTGTCAAAAAAATATTTCAATCAAAATTTGTCGAAGAATTAACCTCTAAAAATATTTTTTGCTTGAGTTATACTTTTGATCTGAAACATTCTAAATTCATCACTGATAACAAAGTTCTATGTACCTTGACATTCACGTCACGATTCTACTTTTCCGGAAAGCATGAAACTCCCACCAGTGGTGGCTGCAGCATCATGGTACACAACGACGATTACCTGGACGACATAAAGCCAGCACGAAAAAGCACTCGACTTTCCGGCGATTGTCGCTCTTACATTTTTCACCGCGTGACACAATGCACAAGCGAGCTGTTAGAATGATCTCTGTGACATGGTGAGAGTAGCGCACAGGTGCATCTTTGCTTCCCTTCTGTGTAAATAAATGAGAAAGAACACGAAGTCAATGTAGAAATTCATAAAAGAGTTCATAAAGATCTTGCTTTTCCGGCGTTTAATTATAAATACTGACAAATAACCTTGCGCTGCTAAATAAAATAAAATACATCAGCAAAAAGTAATTAAAAAACTGAGAGAAAAATGTCACGTGATAAGGAATTATTTATATCAACTATGCTGTTTATTATTTTTTTCAAGCATTCAATGGAAAGTATCGAATAATATCGATGCTTATTTTTCAAGCATCGAAGATACGAAGTCTACATAGTCGATATTTTCTACTACTATCGATGAAAGTATCGGACAACATTGTTTTTTCAACAAATAAAAATGTACAAATAAAATCGATAACTAATACTTTCTCGAATCTACAAAATCCTTCTAGATGTTTCAATGCGTATGTGTGTACATGTTCTCTGGCGGAAATAAGAAAAATCCGATTATTGCATCCGCTTTAGATAGAAACAGACACTCAGCTTTCAAGATTGATGTATACTTCAACAGTTTACCTGATACAAAAGTTATTCCTGAAAGTATTGCAGCTCTTCTTTAGATAACTTTTTTATTTCAATCTAATGCTAAACATCATTCAGAATGAGAAACATTTCAAAATTTCGTAAACTTAACAGAAATAATATTTCTTTTTATATGCCTAACTAGTTATTCTTTTTATTATAAATTAAATGATATAATCTTTCGTACGCGCTTAATAATAAAAAATTTATAGCAAGTTTAAAATTTAGTAGGAACATGTCTAAGTATAATATTTAAAATTGCTAATTATACAGGACGTCCAGATTTATCATAACATCAGTTAATAAATTTCTGAGAGCATTTTGAAACGAAAATTCTAACATTAAAATGTCGAGGTTGCAATAGTTTTTAAATGAGAAAAGTTTGACTAATTAAACTGTCCAGAATTCGTGCGTTCAGGTATGGCACATCGCGTAATAATGAAAGGTATGCAAAATTATATTAATATAAAAAATGAAATTCTTGTTTAAAAACACCTTCACTGTGCTATATCTAAGCGCGCGAATTCAGGATAGTGATCAGTCAATTTTAAGTTCTTTTCATTTAAAAACTATTATAATTACATTTTAGCATTAAGATTTTCATCTTGAAATAATATCAAAAATTTATACCATTAAGTGTTATGGTAAACGTGGGACAAAAGAGAATTTGTAAATAGCTTATAATGTAATGAAAATCCTAAATACAGTTGCATATTATTTAATGCTATTATTGCATTTTTAAATAAACGTTTAATGTACTTTTATAATTAATCACATTTAATGTTTAATGTGTTTAATAAAGATTAATCTCATTTGGATTTCAGATGTGGATGTATTCTTTAGGCAGGGCATTATTGGACACGACTCCCAGAGCAACGGCGTTAACGGGGACCGTTTCCGTTTCACCCTCTTCCGCTTTACAATCAGTGTTGGCTGCCATGACGGAGCCTGATCCTCGTAGACGTGCCTCCTTGATGAATTTACTCGACGTAAGTTCTTAAGTTTTAATGAAATTCTTCCAGAATTTCCTCTATCCTAAAAGTCTCTTTTCCTCGTTGTATTTCCATCAATTTCCATCAATCTTCTCAAGATTTATCAATAATATGTATAAATATATTTATTCAATGCGTTTTTCTCGTACTTTTCAAAAGACCGTCGCATTCATCAGGACAACACTCATGCGCACACATATAAGCTTCGCGTTACATAACTGGCGAACATTGTGCGAAGCGTACAATCTGCTAATAAAAGGCCGAGACTTTTTTGCCGATTTTGCCGCGAGGTACGGGCAGATAGCTCAAAATTCCAAAGTTCATTGTATGCGCACTATCGACGATTCGAAATAAATCAGCCAGTATCGTTTAAAGTGACTCTTCAACGTTCGATATTTCACCCTGCGCTCTGTAACAACGCATCATTTTCCATACGTATCCATATCTATCGCAAAACAGTTTTCGTTTCAAGTTTCATCATTTAATTAGTAGTTGTCCGATATGTCTGTAGACAGATAAACATATGTTTATCATTGATGCAAACGATATTAAAACGCTACGAATTAATTCCAACACCTAATATATTTTAATCTTTCTTGTTTACATTATATTTACGATTTATATGATATATCCTGTTATTTTTTTTAGATATATTTTATTTCATGATAAAATCAGGTATTATAATTATGGTATCTTAATCGCAGAAAATACATTCCAAAAATAATATAATAACATACTTTAAATAATCGATGTATGATTCTATATTAAATTAAATATTTTAACCTTTAAACACTTTTTTGATATGGTACACCCGGTTTTTTCCAATACTTTTTCTATTGCTATTTTATTAATGAAAATACATATATTTGCTTAATATCGCTAACGTTTTTCAAAAAATGTCTGGCGTTTTGATTTGAAAAATGTTTTTACAATATACATTTTTATGTTACAAATCGAATTGGATTGTATATGCCATACAACAGTGTATTGTTCCAATATGACATTTAAGAATTAATGACTACACATCAAAGAAATTGTCATTGTAGACAACTATGACTAGGAAAATCACAAGTACATTCAACGTGTTTCACCGCAACTTGAATTTTGATAATCCGCGAATTAACAATACTTAATCCCAAGCAATATTGCTGTAACAAAATTAATTTCCATATCACGAGTACGAATGGTGAGTAATTCGACGTCGCGAATATATTTGTATGAGGAGCTACGTCGGACTGGAATTAAGTACAAACATATGAGGAATGCATAGCGCGTATCAAGAAAGGCCAGGTCGTCTCTATGATGAGAATAATAAAGCAATTTGTCGCTAATAACACGCGACATTACGTGACGATGAAATTTCGAGAGATGCAACGTATCAGAGAAACTTGATCCTTAGCTTGTAACTGCGCGGACTAGATGATATAGCAAACGCGTATGCGTATCTAGTCTACATGTGTAGAGTCCATGTATCTGCATAGACCATGCATCTATTATGTAGATCATAATTACAAGAGTTAGTGTTCTACGTAAAATATAACCTGACTCTTGCAACAGAAATCATGAGAAAAATGCACAGGAATAATGTTTCATTCCTATGCATTTTTCTCATGGCTTCCGTTTTATAATATGATCATCTAAATTACGATTCACAGAAAACAAAGAACAGATTGTATAACAATAAGTAATATCATCGTTAGAAATATAAAAAATAATGTATTGAGCACTGCACGTATTTTCCATTTAAACAGCAAAGTTATCGCGTAAATATGTTTTCTTTATTGTCTAATGAATTGTTAGAAATTCAATTCGATAAAAAAATCGAATTGAATAATCAATTTTATTACGAATTTTTTCGTGATAAGTTTATTAAAAAGAGAATTTAGTTATACTTAGCTTATGTCTAACTTTGATAATGTTCATATGGGATTAATCGATAAACCACATAGACTTAATCATAGCCACACGACACCATGCCGCCCTTGAGTATCCGGCGTCGGCTTGCATGAAAGCTTGCTTTAATTGAATCACCTATCACGGACAGAGCAAGCAGGCTGCACGTGCAGCATTTGTACGTCGAGACGACATCCGAGGTACAAGCAGGCAGCGATGATTTGCGTGACAAGGAATAGTGACATGAGATGTCGCATTGCAATAATGAATATACGTGTCTCTAAGTGAAACCCGAAGAATGAGCGAGTCAGAAAAAATATTTAGTATCTGATTGAATATCACATTGCGAAATTTAATTAACTATACGAAGCAAAAGAGAAATGTTCATAACTATGTATCGAGATTACGCTGAGATAATTAACGTGTGCTCAATTTATAATAGGTAGTAGCTCAATTATAACTGTTGCAAGTTTAATATTATTTGAAACTTTGTTTTAATAAAATATTAGTTTAAGACTCCTTCAAGATACTTAATGCCGTCAATTAAAAAGTTGTGTAAATTGAGTTTAATTAAATTACATTACGTTCTCTTCCTTTCAAGGAATAAGAAATTCTTAATTTGAAAAAAAATGTAGCACAAGGAAAAAATATAGAACAGCATGTTTCAAAATATCTTATTATTATACACACACGTACATATGTATATATAAAATATATTGATATATATATATATATATATATATATATATATATATATGTACATGTATATATAATAATAAGATATTTTGAAACATGCTATGTTTTTTCCTTATGATACATTTTTTATTATATATACATATAATATGTAAGTCTTAATACAAACTGAAAGCCAATTGATTGAATGGATTTCGCTCCAACAATTGCCAACCGCATATAATAGATCGATGAGTTGTGGTACAACACATTCGAAGCATGTCACGTAGAAAAGATAATGAAAATGATGTATGTGATGGAAAATACTTTACATTGTTGTAAAAAATGTGTCATTTAATTTATAATACAATTGCACGCTCCATGTATGGCATTTCTACAAAAAAATATGTACCATACATATATCTCTTTATAATATTAAAATAAAAATATATATACTTATCTCTTTACAATATTAATTTATAATCTAATGGTATTTCAAACGCATGTTGATTATGTGTTTATTATAATTTAATTATTTAAGTAAATAAATTTTGTATATAATGCGGGGGATTGTGTGTAGAATATAAATACGTTATTATAGGTGCAATATATTGCATCGAATTAATTTCTGCTGACTGTCGGTATTAGTCTACCCATGTAATAAACAAAATAAGATTAATATTAATTGCAACTCTCGTTTCTCTTACTCACATTTAAAATTAAAATGTATTTTCCAGGTGCGATGTCGACATAAAAATTTTCCATTACGCAGTTTTGTTATTAACGCCGAGAGGATTTAACGAGGGGAAATAATGCATACGGGCGATTTCTACCTATTCATCGGATTTTCAACGACATTATACAGATGCAAATGGCAAGATGAAATTTAATCGTGGGCGATGGACTCGCGCGACACCCCCGCATATGAAATTATTTTGATCAGACAGCAAACAGACGGGCGATGCAGATTTCTCCCACGTGTAAATATTAGGGCGAACAGATAGTATGATAGAGGATGCGGTTGCACGTTGCAACATCACGAGAACACAGCGCGTCACATATTTTCGCACAAACATGCAAACGTATCGCGATCCTTTCGAAATTTTTCAGTTATTATAATCTTGGAACACGTATAAACCTGAGATAAAAGAAAAAAAAACCAATTTCTTTTTTTCCTTACTTTTTTATAGAAAAAAATAAGGAAATGGGATAAGAAAGAAAAAAAAATTCTCATTAATTCTCTTTAATTTTTAAATAAAAGAATTTTCGTGCGAGAATGACCGTAATATTGTTCGACTTTTAACACATCGATATCAGAAATTAATTAAAAAATATACGCTCAGATTTTATAACGGCTAAATATGACAGTATATCGAATTAAAACGAAGATAAAACGAGGCCCATTGTGTAATGAAGCTAGATAAATTTGTGAAAGCCAAATAGTGGACTCAAATCTCGTTCTTAAGAGATTATTTTATGCAAGAAGGGGACACATAATTAGACGACTGAGACATTACAAGAAATAAATTCGTAAACCAGTTCGCATACATCCTGTGGATCTTTCAAGGGCTTAACGTGCCTCGAACGGCACGAGGCGGTCTGGAACGCGAAATTGCATACGAGGGTGGTGGGCACTACATATACCTACGATAATTTCACCGAGCTTGATGATTAACGGGCAGCAATCTCAAAAACGCGGCGACTGTTATCGCGCGCGAAGGACGAGGCGACTGTAATAAGTCGTCCATCTCGGACTGCGATAATTTTGCAGGTGCACCCCCGATAACCCCCGAAATTGATGAAATCAATCGGCGGGGAAGCGGAAAGACGAGAGCACACGGCATGCGGAGTAGTTTCTATGCGGAACCGTAGTTTCTACGAGGAATTCTCGGAGCGGTCAATAAATTATCCGCTCGAGTACCTATTTTGCTTGGCTTGTATCTATCCGCGCGGATAAAGCAAGTTTGTGGCTGAACACACCGAGGTTAAGACGAGTGCCTATCTGACTTCGCAGAAGACGGTGGATGCCAACGAATTGATAGCCAGTGGTTAATTGTTAATTATTTGCCGTTATTTGTTAAAAATAATATGATTTACACGTCTATTATTAGTTTTTCCACACATCGCTTATTTTTTAATGCCCCAGTGTAATGAAACGGCATATCATTTCAGGTCTCTGTCCACTGTCTTCAGTAAAAAATTTTCTATTGTAGTTGAATGAGAGGTCATCTTAATCCTATTTATTAATTTCAGAATATTTCCACATTAAATTTTCTGACTGATTAATATATTTGTCTGAATTCCATTCTTAACTAAAAATTTTTATCATCAATTCATTATTCAACATTACATTTCATATTAAAAAAACTGACATCTCATTTATTAAACAATGTGTAGAAGTAATTTCTTTATTATTTTTTAAACTTATTAAAAGTCTTCATTCTCATTTATTAAAATTCTTCTCAATTCTTCTCATAAATCAATTCTCATAAATTTATTAAAATTTTTATCTATTCTGCAATAAAAACGTAAGAAGAAACACTTGAACAATGAAAAACTACGAACGCGTATATCACCCAATTGAAACTCATTAGAACTATCCCAACTGATTAGAACTCTAACTGATTTTGAGTAACAAAACTGAAAGCTAGCATCACGATGAATAAAAAGCAACTTTCTAATTAATAGTACACAGATAACGTTTTCAACAATAGTAATTTCATCATGAAATCTTTTTGAGAAAAGAATATCTTAGATAATACTTAAAATCTTTGATATATGTTTGTATTAATCGTCGTAGGGGACACAATGACGCGTTAATAGATATTAGCACTTCTCCTTCAGGATCTTAGCTTAGCAGAATCTATAGAATTACGACAACAACTATTGTCTTCTTAAGCTAATAGTTCGTCTACTGCGCGACGCGAAAGTTTCGAAACTAGATAATCGGCGCGCTGGGTAGCACGATAAACGCATCTGCACGATCACATTATGTCTGCGATGATTACTGCAAACTTTCAGATTTGCATGGACGTTTATCTGATATATATGTATATATATATATTACGCTAATTATTCTAAATTTAACGTCACAAGACAATCCTAATTATGCTAATCATTGACATAAAAATGTTTGCGTATTACACATCTTTAATTTTGCATTTTTCAGAAATCTCCCTAATTAAAGAAGATTATGTTTTTTATAATATTAATCATATATTGGATTACAACTCTCTTTTCTCTCTTTCCTTCTCTCTCACACAATTTTCATTTCTATCGCGGATTATTTCTTGTTATATTAGACTTAATAAATAAAAGCCATCCACGCCATTAATAGACTTAACAATACTGCAATATCATGTTCTTACTTCGCAGGTAATATCCGAATATTGTCGGACACGTCTACAAGCAAGGCCCTTCACTCACATAGTGATGGAGATGTATCGAGAGGTTGTGAGATCGCCGCAATACGCCGCGCGGAAACGAGCAATGCAGCTGAATGCCCTGTGTCCTACACGGAACATGGTTGAAAAATTGAACCAACAGAAAATCTACGGGCATCATCATCATCCACAACAACAGCAACAAGACTACGTCCAAGTTGTGAATGGTCAACCGCCATCTATTCAACATCAGACTCGTGTTGGGCAATATTTGTCGAATCAATTAGCTGTTCAGCAACGACAGCAACAACAACACGATCACATTCAACGTCAGGTTAATCAATTTCGGTCGCTTCATCAGCAACAGGATTATCCACAGCAGCCACCAAAGGGTCAGCAGGATCATCGTAGTCATCATTACAATCATCAACACGCGAAAGGGTCGCATTTCAGGACACAATCACGCAATTCCCAGTCACATCCCAATTTGACTAGCTTGTGCGATTCACAGCAGCAGCAGCAGCAACAACAGCAACAACAGCAGCAGCAGCAACAGCTATATCGGGATACTGCCCTCAGCGGTTACAGAGCGCACTTTCAATCGCAGCTGGATATCCAAAGCGGCAGCCGATCGATAGGACCAGCGACGACACGTCGGGTGCATCATCACTCGAGGACGTACTCGCAGCCGGTTTATACGCGGCTTCAACATACCAGGAGTAGTGGCAATCTGCCGATGACGACGAGCGCGATGGTCGACAGTAATCCCGACGGGAATGTTTACAACGACCCGATATATGCCCTGCCGGTTAAACCCTTCCTGAGCTCCCAGGATGTGCGAGTCAATGGATTGTCTGCGAAACCTTCTGCGATCTGTCACGGAGACGAGGTTTATGGATCATCATCGATAAACAGGTACACACTGGATATCATTCGCGTACTTATTTAGAAAAACCAATCGATATTATTTGTAATTTTATTTCTCATTAAATTATACAATCTATACCTATATTTATTATAATTGTTTAAGACACGATGTTAAATTAAGATTTTGAGATGAACAAATTTAATTTAATTTATTTTCATCATAACGTGAATTATGAAAATAGAGACAGAGATAGTCAATAGATTCTACATAATAATTTTTCATTACAAAGCAATTAATTTTGAGTAAGTTTTCAGAAATGTTACACAGATATTTTCACGACTTTAAATCCAGCCCAAACTCAAGAAAATAATTATAATTATTTCTAGTCTTAAATAATTTCATTAAAAAATAAAAATGATATAGTTTCTTTATATTTAAACCTTTGGCTATTATACGCTATATAATAACTTTTTGCTAAATCATTCTTTCGAAAAAATGCCACTGCAATGCTGCGCTTAACAGAAAAAACCAATCAGTAAGCGCTCAGTAATATGATTTTTTTAATATGATTGATTTTTGCTTTTAGTTCTTTGCTGGATCTAAAAATAAGTGTAGGAAGCAACTATGTTAAAGAATCGTTGAGCGCTCACTAATTGGTTTTCTCCATTGAACGCAGCCAGTGACTTTTGTATTAACGATCTTTTGGGCTAAAAATAGATAACTACATAGAGTAATTCTTTTCTATACTTCGATGTCTTCTTGTTAAACAAGAATATCGTCAATTATTTTGATTTGTATTTAGCCAAATTTGCATAAGTACAACGATCGTTGCATGATCGCAGGACGCGAAAATATCTCGGTAATCCTGAATATTTTTAATATATATTTTACTCCCGACAGTCTCAAATTTTTCTAACTCGTCCATAACAACGATAGTTGAACTTAGAGGAAGAATATGCCGCTCTTTCACAAAATTAAGGATAACCAAATTAATGTTGTGTAAAGAAGAAATCGCGAATAGCAACGACACCAATAGCCGATAGCTTAATCACGGATTTGGCAAAGGGGGTAGTTCAGCATGAGCGAAATTCGGCTGGAAATTTGGAAAGTCAGAGAAAGACAGAGAGTGCTGCAAAGATTACGTAATATTTAATAAATAATAATATTTAATAAATATATTCCTATGCGAATCAACAGAATTCAATAAGACGATATTCAATATTGACGCGCGGTAAGAGATATATGATATGTGATGTAATGTACACATTTCTCTCTCTCTCTCTCTCTCTCTCTCTCTCTCTCTCTCTCTCTCTCTCTCTCCTCCACACACACGCGCGCGCGCAGAGAGAGAGAGAGAGAGAGAGAGAGAGAGAGAGAGAGAGAGAGAGAGAGAGAGAGAGAGTTGTTTTATCAACAGAAAGTACTTTTATAGTCAAGATCCAATGGAGCTAGAAATTGAAAATAGCGATATAATTTCATTCGAGCTCAGCCAAAGTTAATTTGTTCTACTTTATGCAATATGCTTTTCTCATTCTGAGACGTTAAAAACTCTTCTGAAATAGGCATCCTTCAAATACTGGTCATTCCCAACCCGATGTAACTTCTCAACCAAATGAACGTCTTCACGAAGATACATATGGACGAACACCTCCGGGAAGAATGCTTTTGCAAAGGCAACACTCGAATCCACAACTGCCGAGTAGAACGCAAACTGACGAAGATTTTAAGCGATTGTCACAGCCGAGCGTAGCAACGACCGAATCTAGATGTGTCGACATTGCGCAAAAAGGACAGACGATACGGCAGCAAAAATTAGCAACTACCATGAGACTCAGAGGACTACAAGGACCCCCGAAACCACCTCGAATTATCACTACCTTGAGAAAAACCGCTCTCTCCGATTCGGAATGTAATAGCCACACAGAACCGCCAGCAAAGCCTCCCAGGTAGATTTCTCTCATTTCTTATATTATAATCAATTATCTGCGTCAGTTTATCACATACAGTCTATTATATATTAACTTTCTATCGCAATAAAAGACAGAAGAAAGTAGATTGTTCGTCAGAAAATTGAATTACATTGCGCATTACTCATTATTAGAGAAAAAACATTTAATCCTAATTCAATTTGCTATTTCGAATCGTTACAAACTATTTAAGCTAGCAGATAAAATTTTAATCAATAACCAATTTCATTTAGAGTAAGAAGAAAAGAAAAAGAAAAAAGAGTTTCTGATAGTTTCATTCTTTAATTAAACGTCGTTTTATTTATCCCCCCTTTGAGAAAAGTCTCGTAAGTCTCAAAGCTTTCTTAAAAAGATACCAATATATAACATTATGCATCGTACTTATATACCGTACTTATATACAAAAGCAAATAAACTCACAATTTTATATAACGATAATGTCGGATTACGGATAACCCATAAATTTACATCTTTAAAATTTACTCTTTCTTTAGCAGAATTTCATTTGTTCGATTTTACGACAAAAATGGGCGTTTAAAGGCAATGAAGAGGCAAATAAGGACACGTGAAAGACATGAAATAGTTTCGTGATCTTCTTGCGCGACCCGCATTACTAAGTTTTGCCTCCCAGTCGCATGTTCCTATTAATAAGCGCTTACGAGGGTTTACAGAGAGACGGTTCTAACAGAGAGACGCGTCAGAGACAATTTTCCTCTGATGCATCGTGCTTTTGAACAGTTCATTACAGTTCCCCAAGTAAAATTAGAGCATATATCGAGTAATGATTTTGCATTGATCCGTATATAATAAGGAACATGCGATAACAGAGTAGAATAGCTATTTTCTTTCTCACTTTTACTTTACGTAGATCACGATAGATCTTCTTTGTTGGCGAAAATAAAAATTGGAGCATAAGTTAAATGTAAAAAGTAGGACATCAGCCATTATCAATAAGATATCTGTTTCATTCTATTTTGTAACCCTAGCGAAAATAGAAGTATAAACTCGAATGTAAGGAGGAAGTAACAGAGGCGTAAATGAAACTTCTAGGAGGCGAAAATTGAAACAACATAACGTAAAAGAAGCGTAAATGCTTCTTTTCCGTTTCATAGTGTCAATTTTCGCCTCCTAGAAGCTTCATTTACGCTTCTGTTACTTCCTCCTTACATTCAAGTTTATAAGTTCAACTTCTATTTTCGCTAGGGTTATAAAATAGAATGAAACAGTTATCTTATTGATAATGGCTGATGTCCTACTTTTTACTTGAGAAACTCAGGGTACATTCAGAGCGCATAAAACAGCTACATGTTACAGCTGGTAGTCGAATGCATGCTGATGGACTGTTCAATATCTACGCTAGTTGTGAAAAGATCAAAACACGACGCGGACGGTGTGCGATGACAACCTTTGACTTTTATGAGACTTACGGAGTCCTAGATTTTATGACATTCAAACGGAATCAAACAAAAGCACGTATATACAGTTAAATAGAAATGATTAGTACAATTAATACTTTTATTGTAAAAATTATAATAAATCGAAGTCAATGTGGTTAAATTAAAATTGCCTTTGTTACAAAACAATGTCCATTGTAAAATATTCACTGCACTGATTTTCAACTTTGACATTTAATCTTGAATAGCATATTATAACATATATAACCCATAATCTTTAATCAATTAATCGTGATATTAATAATATTTCGTAAAATGTTAAGCGATGTATTTTTTAATGCAATCACATCGTATTTTCAAAAGTTTAAATAAACGTAAATATATTTCTTATTATTATTTTCACAAATCTTTGCTATTCTTTTCCATGAACATTACATTCCTTCACAAAAATTAATTTTGGCTTTGGGAAAACATGCGACCTTTTATCATGGTAAATTCTTGGTAGAAAGGATAGAATACGAAGAGAAGAGAAAGATAGGAAAAGTAAAAGACAAGGAGACATTTAGTGATGCCCTAAAAAAGCATCCGGAGTTTACTTCCAGTTAAAGTTTAATTAAACTCGGTGAGAGTTCGTTAACATCGCTGTACATAACGTTCCACGTGATGTCTGTCTGAAATTTTGCTATGGACGTTTCAATTTGCTGCATAATTATATACATCGCGGTCTCTTATGAAAAACTGCGCTTTACTCAATCTATATTAATCATGTGAGAAAGAAAGATAGGAAAAAATGAAATCGGCCTCTTTAGTGTCAGCTCATCGTTAATCGATTACATTTGATTTACTATAGATAATCCTGCTTTTTATAAATAAAATATTTTGCTGTGATAATTTGTTTTTTTTTCTGTTACATCTAGAAAAATCGTATAAAAATATTTTCAGAATCATGGTGAGGAACGGGCCAAGAGCTCGACGAGGAAAAGCAGTTCAAAGAGCACCATCGCGCTTATACAGAACGGTGGGTGGACCCACCAGGTGTTTCAATAAGGCGCAATGTGTTGGTCCTGAATTTGTAGTTCGTGCCAATCAACCCCCGAAAACATTATGCGTGGGACAAGTTAAGGTATGAAAATAAAAATAATTAAAAGCAAGACGGAAATAATTTTGAATTTCAATCTGCTTGATACACATCTTTCTTTCATTTTTAATTTTCCATTTATAATAAATTCTAAATTGTTAAAGTTATACAAAAACTATATTTCAAATTATATTTCTAATAAAAAACGAAATATATTTTTAATAGAAATATTTAAAATCTGTTATTTTATCTCTATTCATTTTCTATAATTAATTTCAAAAGAAGCGATTAAGAGATATAAACAAATTATTTGAATTATTTATGAATCTATAATGGATAAAAAATTAAATAGATGATTTATCAATGTAGTTTCATGAAATTCCGTGAAGTATTAAAAAAAATTTCCGGTACCGGGAATCGAACCCGAGCCTCCTGGGTGAGAGCCAGGTATCCTAGCCACTAGACCATACCGGATGACGATGATTGCTGTCTAACTAACAATCACAATACATATAGAGATGATTATATTTTTAGAAAATAAATAAATGTAATATTATATATTGTATTATCACATAATATAATATAATATTTAATATCTATTACTTTAGATGCTGTTACTCATTAACATTTTTTATTATATTATATTGTTATTTAATTTAATATTTATTAATATTTTAATTATTTAGAAAAACAATATATTTTACATAATAAAAAACATTAAATTTAAATAAAATAAATGACAAATTTGTAGTTACAAAATTAAAAAAAAATTTTAATATGTATATTGTTAAAATAAAATTGAAGTAATATTTTGTTAATATTGTGCAGCGCAGGCATAAAATTTAAAAAAAAAAT
>NW_011627322.1:767801-841491 GCF_000204515.1 Acromyrmex echinatior | reverse complement strand
AACGCGACCCCCGTGTGGTAACGCCGGGTATCCTAGCCACTAGACCATACCGGATTTGAAATTGAGGAGGCTAAAGTTCGAACATCAAGTTATTATCAGTAATATTGCACTTTACTTTTAAAATAAAAAATATATAATACATTGTTATATATCGCAAAATATAAATTTATTTTACAAAATAAAACAAAAGTAATTAATGAATCCATACAATAATATTACTAAGCAATTATTCAACATGAAATAAAACGTAAAAAAAGAAAAATATTTTATTTAAAAATATATATTTAATTTTCAAAATATATGTAAAATAAAACATATCTGTTTTAATTTAATACCTTAATCATCTTTCGCAGATAAAATATTAAAAAATTATATTAATAAAAACTAGATTATTTAATTCTATAAATTTTATTTGCACATTTTTGCGATATAATTTAAATTATCTTATTTTGCTAAATTTGAATAAAAAAAATTCCGGTACCGGGAATCGAACCCGAGCCTCCTGGGTGAAAGCCAGGTATCCTAGCCACTAGACCATACCGGATTACATTTAGGGATGCTCTTAAGAATATACTTATAGCTATACAAAGGTAAGACAGAGTAAAAAAATATTCCGGTACCGGGAATCGAACCCGAGCCTCCTGGGTGAAAGCCAGGTATCCTAGCCACTAGACCATACCGGATTTTGGTATCCCCCCTCGACTTTACTATATATATGCATTGTGTAAGCAATATAGACTATTTTAGTATAATTTCAGAAATTTTGAATAAAAAAAATTAACAATTAATATGAATTAATTAATTTATTTTTACTCCAAATTAATATTGATTTTATTTAATTAAAATAAATGTTTTATATATTTCGAGTTCCTATATTTTTGTATAAAATATTAGGTGTTGGAATTAATTCGTAGCGTTTTACAAGTGATGGGAAGTACTTTCATTAATGTATTTTTTAATGCTCATGTGAAATAAATAACATTCTTTCATTAAAAACGCTACGAATTAATTCCAACACCTAATATATTAATAATTTATCATTTTCGTGTTTTAATATTTTCATAAATATTAGTATCGAAGTGATAATAAACAGAGATGTATTTTCTATGGCATTCTATGCAATTCGTAAAATAAATAATCCTATATTTTGTACGAAGAAATATAACATTTTCTTTAATGCAAGAGAAATGGATCTAAATAAATATTTGTATCAACATGAAGGGGGGAGGGGAGGGAGAGAGAGAGAGAGAGAGAGAGAGAGAGAGAGAGAGATGATAAATATAATGATGATAAACTAATAACTCGTTTATTTGTGTAGGCGGGTAACTCTGGCCGGATAGTTGTAATAATGCTAACAGGACAACGCGTGGAAGTAACCTGTGATCCTCAGAAGGTTACTGCCGGAGATTTATTTCAGGTAAGTTTATTGAAAAGTCAAAGCGCGTAACTAATTTTGTTAAATTTCTATCAACAGTAATGAAATAATGCAAGTTTTAATCAAAAGTTGAATAAAAAATACGATATTTTATGCAGTTTTTATTCAATATTTTTCGAAGATTATTAATGAGAAAATTATTTAGACCAGGAACATTCTCCAAAGTTTAAAATTCCGTAATTTAAAATATTAAAAACGCATTGATCTTAATTTGTAATCATTAAGTACTCTTCATTGACAGTCATTCGCAAATGGCATTCACTTATCTGTAAATCAATCTAATGATTAATGGCCATTTCCTTCGCGTTGTCAAATTTATACATGTAATATGTTAATCCAAAAGATAATGAAGTAATAAACATCATTCGTTTAAACAGTAATAAGCGCCAGTATAAATTAATCAAATTAAATGAAATAATTCAGAAATCAATTTTCGGTGATATTCTTCAATCGTATTATCCCGTGTGTTTATCGCATGAACTTTTTGCCTTGTAAAATTTTTTTCTGTAGAGTTACTTTTCAGAACACTAATAAATTGCATATAAGTGAAATAAATATCGTATCTCGCGAGAGCTTCGTAAAAGAATTATTTTTCATTTGCTGGCTATGCGGAAGAATGTATTTTGCTGGTTTGTATCCCAGTAAAAACCCTTTAAAAAATATGCTTTATCCCCCCATTCTCGAACGGAACTCGTTCGATCGTAATGTTCGCGCGACGATGGCCTCTCAAAGCCACACTTAGGCCGCGAAAGCCAAGACGTGGCCGGTTGTTTACGAGACCACAAATTCCGACGTGAACTCGCGAGAAGTTCTGGCGAGCCGCCAAGCCTAATCATTATATACGACAGATCCACAAACCACGAGTTATGTGATCTCGACGACGAACGTATTGTGCAATTCCTTCTTCCATAAAAATCTGTGCTTCAACATTTGTTCAAAACTACCATTACAGAGACACTTTTCTTGTAATACTACCAATGAATAAATCGATCGATCAGCAGTATTATTTTGAACTATTATAGGAATATTATAGTTAAAATAAAATTATGTAAACTAAAACCATTGCGATAAATAATTGAAAACAATTACATCATTCCGCTATATTAATAATTAATATTTTTTAAATTGTTATACCTTATACAATGTTCTCTCTTTTTTTTATGAAACTACTAAAGCACAAAATGAAGCAAAAGAATTTTAGAATATATTACATGTATTTTTTAACACAAAATGATAAATTTATGAAAAAATTACAAATTTTTCTATATTGTATCTGAAAGCAATTCAAAAAGTTTAGCAGTAATTTAGAATCTGGGTCATAAATTAAGATAAAATGAGAAAATTTTCATTTAAACTAGAAAAAGGTATCATTAAATATAATAAATATAAATATACCGACCTTATTTAACTATTTCATGTATGTATATGTATAATAATATTCATTTTTATATTGGAATTTCCAATTTCACAGTCACATTTTATAGAGACTCTGATATATTCTTAATAGCATTTAATTTCACTAATCTAAAAAAAGATGGTTTCAAGCTCGCAATTCTGTATCTGCCACTTAATTCGAACTTTTGGACGTGACCGGAGTATTTTATCGTACAATTTTTAATAAATGGTCGATTTAGAACGCCCAAGAGCTCGCTGAGAACTTTCAAATTCGATTACTCCTGCAGACTCGCGACAATAGAAAATTATCTCTGCGGCCGAAATGCGTATCATGTCGCGCTATGATAATCTTTTAGAACAATCAAATGCACACCCATGCTGTCTGCATTTAATTGCTTGTCTCGCATAATAATTTCGCGCTGAATCATAATTTACGAACATCATTTTAGCTTTCCCGCTCCCGTTTCTTACAGTTTCTTGCATAAGTAGAAGTAACAAATATAGAAATATATATCAAATGTGTGCTATCAATACATGCTAGAAATTCGTATAATAAATAATTATATTATATTTACGTTTATAAAATAATATTCATTTATATAACCACCCCTTTAGATCCGCAGTATTAAAACTACTATGAGTTAAACTAACATATATGAACTTAACTAATCTCAGACACGTTTTGTGATATATATATTTTATACAATGTATACGCAAATCCTTCCAGGCTATTGTTCAAGCGGAAAGCCTCGATGAAAACTTCACTCTAGGATTGGCCGTACTACTGGCCGGGGATTTCGCGATGTTACCACCCGACACAAAATTAAATAAAGTCGCACCACCGGGATGGTTAAGCAGCGGTAAAAGCAAAGGTTTGCTGGGTCTACCGACTAGTTTCATGCTGTACCTGCGACTCCGATTCTTCCTACCATCTCTTCGTGGTACCAGGTTAGTTCGAACTAAAAAATGGCAATATATACGACTCGACTAACGTTCGTATCGTTTTCAGGAGTTGGATATCGAAGCATTTGCTATATCTACAAATAAGGCGATGTATACTGGAACAGCAGCTGGTATGCCCATATTCCGAATTAATCAATTTGACGGGCCTCGCACTTCAAGCTGAATTCGGGAATTACAACGCCAATGTGAGTTAACCAGTGATTTATGTAATGCACGCTATTTGAAATGAAATTACCGCCACGAAACAATTAAATGTTACAAAATGACTATTAAGTTCCAAATAATTAGATTAAAATTACATAAAATGAAAAATTGTAACAGAAAATATTTGTGATTCTGCAAAGAATCTACGTTTCTTACATGAAATACGATTAATTTTTACTTCACAATATATTATAAAGTCTAAGAATTTTCATATATGTGAATCCAATGATGGTCAAATTCAAAAATTTCGATATTAAAGACTTCCTAAAATGATGAATTTTAGTAAGTGAAACTAAAATTTAAGTAAGATTGGTTAAAAGAAACAAATATTTCAGAATTAACATTTTCTATTCCACCTATCAATACTTCCTGAATTAAATGTTAAAATGTATTATATATATATATATATATAAAATACTATAATATATAATACATATAACAATACTGTATAATTTCCATACTGTGTATAAATTATTAAACTATATTCAATTAGCAACATCAGAGATCAATAGTTGCATAATTCCCGAGCTTAAGTAAATAGTCGATTGTTATTATTTTGATCTATTATGAGAGAGTTAACAACAATTCTGATACAGTACATAATTTCGCTGTTTTACATCAGAGCTATTGTATATCCCACAGGAGCATGGCTGTGGAGATTACTTCCTCCTTGAGCACTACGTGCCAGAGTCTTTGATATTGAACGCGGACCGACATCAATCGCAACCCTGCGTCGACGCCGATACACTTCGGGCGCAACTACATCGCGCTCACCGCGACCGCCGTGGCTTGGACTCGAACAAAGCCGAGGAGATGTTCATAACTCACGCGCAGTCCCTGCCGGATTACGGTTCGCACTACTACATTGCTACAGTAGACTCGAAGGAGTTAGAGAAACTGATAACGCGGCAGAGAAAGGGGAAGAGTACCGTGTCCGACAACCGTGATGCTGTGTCGTCACTCGACGGTGCAGGAAAAGCTCATCGCAAGGAGAAACCTGCTCGAGATATTTGTTCCACTTATGGCAGAATCGGAATCTCGCGGTTAAACTCCCGCGAGAATATGCCGATGATACCCTATTCGGACGAGCACGTGAAGAACGCGGATTTATGCCGCGACGAAACACGCAATAACAACAATAAAAATAACAATAACAACATTAATAGTGTTAACAGTAATAACAGCAAAAATAGTAAAAGCAGCAAGAAAAAGACAGAGAGCAATGTGTGGCTAGCGATACATTCTCAAGGGTTGAAGTTGCTGGAGCGAGGGGGCGAGCCAAGGGAAAGAACGGAATTGGCCCATTTTCAGTGGCGAGACGTGCAGACATTGAGTTACAGCAAGAGCTGTCTGGTGGTATACAGCAAGCTGAATGGGAAACGCTGCAAGTTCAAACTACGGATGGATCATCGAAAGTAAGTTTGCTCTAATTTCGAAGATCGATCGAACGAACAGTTTTAAATGGAACGTCGATGAACGCTTCGAAAATGTATATTGAGTGCTTCCTCTATCAGCTTATAATAACGACGTTTACATAAAGAATCTTTCTATTTTCTAGAAGTTACTTCGCCTTCAAGCTCACATCCCTGCATCATCAGTTCTTCCTCAGACTTCGTTCGGAGCTCACGTCACTTCAAGGCCTCGCTAAAGGTAACACGCGCTCTTTCCTACCGATTAAGCTTGCTGAAATGTTTAGAACTTTCCACGAAAGTTTCAAGACAGGAAACTAACTAAATTGTAACACTTTATCGCAAGGATGTTGATCTTCCTTTTTTATGGAAATCTTAAAATGTAAATATCGCGAATAATTGAATCGAAATTTTCAGCGATGATTATCTGACGGATAATCTGACAGGAATCATTAAAAACTTTTTTTAACTCTAATATTTTAATTGCTATATTTTTTTTATTTTTTCGTATTTTTTATTTTTGTCCAATTTTTTAAATTTTCAAAGTATAACAATTAATATACTCTCTAAAACTTTTAAAGTGAATCTCCCTCACTCTTAAAGATTGAAAATTGAGCTATTCTTTTTCAAAACTGGCTCAATTTTCATTCTATAGAGTAAGATTTCACTCCAAAGAAATTTTGTAAAATGTTATTTTCTTGAAACATTTATATAAAGATATCTAGAAAAAATCAATCTACATCATGTTTTAGAATTTGGAGTACCCCTGACGGAAGTAAAACCTACACCATTAAAACCCAAGAGCCTCGATAGTAAAACTAAGATAACAATCGCGAGCGTGGTTAAAGTACAGCAGAGAATAAATTATCCGATGCAATTAGAGGAATACCAAAATAAGGAGAATGAAAATCCTCAGAAAGACCCAATTGTAGTGACGGCAACGAAGGACGCTGGTCGCGAACCCGCCTTTTATTCATCCGAAGAGGATGCTCTTTATGCACAAGTAAACGTGCGATTAGAACCAGAAGGTCAATCGCGAGACACAGAGGATGAATCAGAGAGAGGTTTAATCATACCGCACAAGATTTTGTTGGAACCCAAAGAAACAAAATCGGAGCATGATAAACTCTACGGCTGTTCCGGTTTAGACAGCGAGGCTGAAACCGAATGTACATATTCGCTTCCAAAAGTTATGTCAAACAACATTAATCAGCTAGATAAACCTAACAATCCTGAAGAACTATACGCCGCTATTAATAAAGTTCGACTATCAGGAAAGAAGGAGTTCCCTGTTCCGGACGAAGTTTGGAATGTGTCAGACATTAAAAAAACATTGCAAAAGGTAGTATATATCAATTATATTTTATACATTTTATCAATTACATTTTAATTCCATATTCAAAACATGCTTATAACAATGTTAGCGTGAATTTAGCATACATTTATGTTACATATATTCTACAATGTTAGAAATAAAAGCAAGCGTTTATTGATAAAAGCATGTTCCGAATACGGATCTAACTATTTAAATAAAAGGAAATGTAACAAGACTTTCGATATTAGAAATAAAATGTACAATAAAGTCAGCTAATTAAAGTACAGAGCGGTACTTCGTGCGCAAAGTGTCGTATATACTTCAGTTAAACAATAAAGTCGAATGTTTCGACTACATTTCGAGTCATCCTCAACGAAATTTCTTTAAACCTAACGCTTCCAGATAAAGTTGTTCAATGCTATTTCCTAATCTTTCACACTGATTGGAACTTCAGATGAACATTGTTTCAAATAGACCAAAGGACCAAAAGCGTAAGGGTAAAAATTCTTTCAGAAATAAATAAAATAAATAAAAAACCGCATTGTGTTGAATAAGCCAAGAAATAAAATTGAAAGTAAAATTTTTCAGAAATGAAATTGTTCTTTTATTTCTAACTTTCGATTCGCTTATAATTTTATTTTTTTATTTATCAAACATAACTGTGTAGTTTTGTATTTTATTTCTGAAAGAGAATTTGTACTGTTACGCTCTTGGACTATCCATTTGACCTTTTGATGGTCTTTATCCGAAGTTCCAATCAATATAAAAGATTAGGAATTATATTAAAGTAGCGTTCTACCTCGATAAGAGAGTGGAATCTAAAGAAATTTCACTGAAAATGATTCGAAATGTAGCTGAAACTACTAACCCTAAGACTTACTTAACTTAAATATAAAATATGCAGCTTTACGCACGAAGCACTGTGCCGTACTCTCATTAATCTTTATTGTAAATTTTATTATTGTTTACTATTCTCTCATTATTTATTAATATTCGAATCTACTATTAAACTTTCAATCTAATTATTTTCTAGATATTTATTTATTATTTCTCTATTAATAAGACAATGTTATCATTCTAGATGAAAGCTTCTAGCTTACCGAATTATGGTGCATCGAAGCAATCGAGTGGTCTTCGTACACCTAGCTTGCCGCGTCGATTGGGTGTGAAAATGGGTACGCGAGCGATTTACAGCAGTTTAGTTCAGAAAGATACCGCGCTTACCGACGATACGGAATCACTGTCTCTAAAGTCTGATACCGAATCGTCTATTCAATCACTATCAGCACGATCTACCGAATCACCCATGCCGGAAGCATACGTGTTGAGTAAGTAATAATATATTTTTCACATAAGAAAATTTCTTTTATACAAATAATTATAATAATTAATGATTATAAAAATAATTTTAATTGTGTTTATGTAATTAAAAATTATTTCTAACATTGTGATTAAATACTTACAGCAAATTCTACAAGTTCAAAACATGAGTCATTTTGATACAAAAATATTCTTATGAATTCTTGAAACTTTCAAAAGCAACTCTATATAATAAATTTATTTAAATAAATTAAATATTTGAATAGCTGATTCTCATTGTTGTTTACAAATAATTTTTACAAACATTTTATTTACATTTATTATTGCGTTATTTACGTTTATCATAAATATCATTGTTGGGATAAGAGTTTTATAATAAAATTCACGATTATTTTTTACCTCTATAGATGCTGATATACGAACTGACGACGAAACTTTCCGGATTCCTGAAGACGAATCGATATCTGCATCTTTAATGGCTCGTTTAGAAGAGCTGTCATTCGCCGAAGAACGAATTTTGCATACGATCAAATTGGAACGCGGCCACGGTGGTAGCATAGGTTTGCAAGTAATGGAGGGTAATAACGGTGGCGTTTATGTTCAAGCAGTTTCCGTTGGCGGATCAGCCGATATGGCCGGAAACGTAAACAAAGGTTCGAAAGTAAAATGTTTATGTTGCTTCAAGATAAAAGCGTCTATCTGACTCGTAGTCGAGATTATAGTTAAAATGAACTACAATGCATCATTGCAGTTAACTATAATGATAACGAATGGATAAATTGAAAAAAGACAATATAATGAAATATATAAATAAATAAATAGATTTAAATTAGAAAGTAACACAAATAGATGCAAATTTAATTAGATGTACAAAATTAAATATCGTTAATTAAACTTTTCTCGACAGGTGACCGAATTGTAGCAATAAATGGACAGAATCTACTGAACCTTCGCTATGAAGATGCTCTGAAGATGCTGCAGAGCTCGTCCGAAACGGTTGAGTTGGTTCTTTCGCAGCCTGCTATTCGAAAAAACTTAGAAACGAGAAACGACCAAGACCAGGGCTCTGTAGAGAACAATTACTTACAGTGAGTATTTCAGGCGATATAATTGATTAATAATTTACTAAAAAAAAACTGTAAATCTGTCTCGCAAAAATTTATTTAACGAATAGTTCGGATAAATTATGCATAGACTGCAGCATATTATATTGCTTGTTGAACTGATATAAATTAATACAACGGATTAATTTCGCGGATTAATCATTTTTATTCCACACAAAAAAATTTCGCTATATCCAGATTTAATTCTTTTATTCTCCATCTCGTTCGCAGTGATATCAAATTCGACGTGTCATCAGAAGCAGAAACGTCCAGCATGATGAACAAGTGGATCGTTCAGAAAACCACGGATGTAGCGTCGGTGCAGAACACTTCAAGCGCATATAGTAGTGCCGCATCCAGCGCTATGGGCAATCACAATAATACCAACAGCCTGTACATGACTGATCTCGTTGACAATAACGCACTAAAATCTGCCAGTATGTTGCTATCTATAGAAGATTTCGACATCAGTAGGACAAGTCGCCAAGTTTTTATTTAGGTAAGTGATTATATCTATATAATCCGCGTATTTATATATAAATTTTTGTCGACGTAAAAATCTTTCAACGAATTATTACATTTTCCATTGTTATTGATTGTATATGACGGAATCTCATAGAAAATTCTATTTGCGAAAAGACTATTATCTCCACTGTGCCATACATGATTGTACCGAACATACGATAGCCCTCGCTTCGAGTGTAATCGAATTGTTGTTATCCGCTTAGCGAAGCCCTTGTCGGAGCTACTAAAGTTCGTAACTTTCGCTACTCTTGGTCGGTTTAAATTAAAAATATTGAGAAAAAACTGCAAAAATAAGAATAATCTTTTTCTGCTTCTCAGCAGATTTAATATAATTTTACAAAATAAAATAGAATATTTGTTGATTAAATCTGTCTCTTTAAATTACCAAAGTTTAAATAAGATACTTATATAACATATGCTTTCATATATACTTTTTATACAATATACAATATATATACAATATATCACATACCTTTTATATAATGTACAACAAATTTTATATTGCAATAAAAAATATATTTGAATTTTTCAAGTAACATTACGTAATGTTTTCATGTCCCTGACTTTAATGAAATTACATCTAGCATGAATTTAAAACTTAGGAATTATATATGAGCATTGGTATTGACCGTGTCCCAGGAAGGGGAAATCTATGTGTCATTCCTAAGGAATCATCTTTAGTATGTCTCGGACAGTCTGCCGTCGTGGTTACCTTCTCGTGTTTAAGTTTTAGATTTAAGTTCGTTCGCTAAACATATATTCACCATTTGTATTATGTACAATTGTAAGAGTAACAAATGTAACAGCAATGTCATAAATAATGTATCACTTTCGAATTCTATTGAAATCTCTCATTTTTCAAAATCTTCTGTCGAAATTGAAGAATCTTTCTCTAAAATCCCAAATCTTTTTCTATGGCAGATAACGGAAATTCGACTGAACCACCTGTGCCACCGCGACGAACGAAACGTAAAATCAAGATTGCGCCGATCGAATCGTCGGTGGCGAGCAACGGTGCAACAGAAACCACGAACGACATCGCGATATCTCAGCAAAAACGTTCACCGCCGCCGCTTCTACTGGAAAAATGTCGACGAAACAATTCTGGATATGTCGAAACCCTCCAGCCGCAATGCGACATTTCGGCAAACTGTCCAAGAGCCGACACAGAGCAACATCATCGCGAGAATCGCGTCACTGCGTCGAAGATGATCGAAGTAAAACGTCGTGACAATACGACATCCATAAGAGACAACTCATCAAGCAACAGCGCAAATAATAATCCAATTCCAAAGTCAATCGTATCGAAACCGCCATTTCCATCGATCGTAACGAAATCATCTTCTCGCAATGTTGCGTCGTCATCTAAGCAGAAGGCAATCGACAAATATCCACCGCTCTTTTTCACTTTGCACGATTTCGAAAATATAGTGTCCGATACATGGAACAGAAACGATTCTGTAGGTCCTAAGAACTCGCAAAATTTACACGAGAAAGAATCGACGAAAGCGCACATATTGGATGATAACAGCGTCTGTTTTCGTGTGACGACAACGAGTCTTCCATTCGAAAAGTGTTTAGACAAATGGAGAGATCCTTTTGACGATGACTTCGCTCGGAAGTTTGACGAGTACCGATTCGAAGATAGCACGAACGAAAATGATGGAGTAAATGATAAGAGATCGTTTGATTATAATAATGTTTTCGATAATAGTGACGAGTCGAAATGTCGCGTAAGTACGAAAGTACGATTCATGATTGAATCGCCAAGTTCTTCCAAACGCGAATCTAATGTAAAAATTAGTGTGCCGTGTGACAGTTCACAGAGCCACGAATCCATTCTCAACAATGAACAGGCCGGCGAACAAAGCGCCGTTCTTTCCGTGAAACTGACTGAAATCCGAGAGGAATTTGCAGATGTAAAAGATTGGTGCGACAATGCACGAGATAAATCATACACGTCGAGTGTCGACAAAAGAAATTCCGCGACGGGAGAAGACGATTCTTTTATAATGGAAGTAAACGAGGTTGACGTGAAATTAAAGGCGATTCCGCAAATGTATTGTAACGATAGAAATAATGACGTTAATTGCGAGAAAATTCGGGAGGAAGATTTTGATTTGATACCGCGGAATGTGCAGGCTAGCGAGGAGATTTTCAAACCCGGGAAAAAAAACGTAATAACGGAGAAAATTACTGCAAACGATGTAAAACAGGTGGATCAAAGTAATGCTTCTTCAGGAGTCGTGGAGAACGTTCCAGATAACAGTTTAGAAATAGCCAGCAGAATTGAAAAAGAAACAAAAATAACACACCGAGAAGAGAAAATGTTTTTGAAAAAAAGTAGCAATGACATCAAAGAGAAGTGTGTTGTCAAGAATGAAAAATTATTGTTCAATGAGTCATCCCAAAACGAACATAATGACAATGGTGAATCGAGCAAGAACGTTTCCACTGATAATCTTATAAACAAGTCGGATAAAATCGAACAAACTCGATTACTTGAAGAGAATAAGGAAAAAAGTAATTTTTCCAAAGATTCCAAGAATAACCATGATACAGTTTTGTCATCGGAAGATATTTTCGCGAAGAGTGTTCCCGTGAAAGTTAAGCGAAATTCTTTTTTGGAAACTATGTTATCTGATGATTCAGCAGCTATCTCGAATTATGCGGCAATTTCTGTAACTTCAAGCATGGATAAAGAATTAAGCACGACTAATAAATCACCCAATAAAATCCGGAAATTAGATGCAGATTTTACGACGGAAAGTGAACATTCGCGTGATTTCTGTAATGCGACAGAAATGGATACAAAGAAGCAAAACATTTTTAACGACTCCAACGAAATGGAAGAAAAGATCGTCAAGATTTTGAATGTAAAATCAACGCAATCAAAGAATAAAAGTGTCAGTGATGTAAAAAATGACGTGCTGAATGAACTTCTCTGCAATTTTAATAATATAAAATTGAAAATAGTGAGTCCCGAAAATAAGAAATTAACAACAAAGATAGATGAGAAGATATCATGCCGGATCAATAGTAGAATTTCCAAAGAAAAAGAGAACACATCTAAATCATTTAAAAAATCTCGAAACGAGACTTGCAGCGTTCTTCTAAATACGAAAATTACTAATGTAGATAACGCTACACCAATCGTTGAGAAAATGATAAAAGAAAAAAAAAACATTACGAAAATAAACATCGAGGAAAAGCCTCAAAATCTCAAGAATGTCACTCCAACGATTAGTGAGAAAATTATAAAAAATGAAAGTATTGAAATTAAAAATCATAATAAATCCTGCGACATCAAACATAAAGTTGCAAAAGATAACTCCAAAATAATGATCAGCAAAAATTCTTTGGATATTAAATCAGAAAAGATCAATATAAAGACAAAAATTGAGCAAACGTCCGAACCCGTAAAAAATACGGTCGAGAATCGAGAGCTTAAAAAATCACGAGATATTCGTATTCCCAAGACGATACTTAAGAAAACTAATATTGAGCGCGAGCGACATAAAGAGAACGAATCCCAAAAGAGAATTCCCATCGGGGCACCTACAACGATGAACAAGATTTTCGACAGTAGAGAATTGAAGGCGATCGCAGATGCATCGCGCAAGAATAGCCTGGAAAACGGCAGGAAGCGCGAAAGAGCTTCGAGGGAGATTCATACTCGCGGCAAAGAAAAGACTGACGAAGTAATCGCGAATGATCAGGCCGATGATGATCGAAGGAGGATCACGAATCGGTCGGCATTAGTATTAGTAGAGGATACGAGTAGCTGCGATAAGTGTGCCATAGCTAAGAAAATTACTTCCGTAAACCCTTATAATAATAATGACAATAACAGGGCCGTAACACCCGTAGCTAACGTAAGTAACGACCAATCGTTTTGCGACGTTGTAACGATAACCCCGGGTAAAGTTAGGAGTTTCGTTAAGTATTACGAGATTCGGTGCGACGCGACGACCGTCGAGAAACATTCTAAAATTAACGATAGGGAGAAAGTAGCTAGGCGTAAGTTCATGAAGAGCCAAGCGGTGCCCCTTGCTGCGAGAAACTCGCAGCGGCCGGAAGTAATAACGAAGAAAAAGGAAACGAAAGGTGGAGGCAGAAGTGTTAAATCAAATGATTGCGACCTTCCCGGAACGTCTAACAAAACTCAACTTTCGACGTTTGTCCCGAGGGTCCCGGAAAATTCTTTCCACAATCCAATTTACAAAACAATAAAAATAGGATCGAAGATGGAGGAGTATGAAAAGAGCGGCTCACATATATTCGATAAGGAGACACGTGCGCCGTTCACTAAGATCGCGAAGAAGTCGGTACAGTTCCTGGGCGGCTACACCGTAATTCACTCAGAAACTTTTGGCAAAGATGAATCCGCGAGGATCATTGTGGATACCGATACAAATACATTGAAAAAGAGGAGAGCTCCTGGAATACCGCTCTCACAGGATTTCAATCAGAAGCTTGTCCATGAAATTGCAAAATCGGAGAAACCGCTGTACGTCGGAGAAGGTACTCTCCGACCACGAAAAGCCGTGACTCAGGTCAGTAGCGAAATTTAAGTTGTATTGTTTAATAAATCATATCTAATAGTAATGAAACTAATTTTTTTAAAAATGTTTTTTTTTTAATTACTAAACCAGACAAAATGTTTTTTATAATTTTTTTAATATGGGATATGGGAATGTCACAAACGAAATTTCAGCACGTCAGGTTTTCGAAACAAATGAGATTTAATGATTTTTCTTTCCTTCGTCATATACATATATAACTTGGCTAAAAAGTAAAATACTGAAATTTAAAAAATACATTTTATAGAGGAAATGAATACGTGATTTCTAATTAGAATTTTAAGATAATGTTAATCTTTTTTATAAAAATAATGACAAAAAAGTCATTTTTTGCATATTAAATCTCAATTATTTCAAAAGCCTAACGTGTTGGGAAAATTTAACTAACTGACAGCGAGTTTCTCAGCATTCAAAATATAAGAGACATATTGTCTACTTCAATGTATTTATTATTGTAAACTAGTGTTATTATATCGTTTATGAGCATTTTTTGTGTACTTCTTGATCACATATTACATTTTGTAAATCCTTCTAATTAGAAATTCTTGAACACACATTTTATTAAACACAATACTTTTATAATACTTTCCTGAATTTACTAAGCTTTAAATTAAAGTTTTATTGAAATAAATAAATAAAATTTAAATTAAAAAATAAATTCATATTATTATATTTGAAAAATAAATTGTTTGTTTTTTCTTTTTCAGATATATGCAGTAACAGATCACGTGCAGAATTCAGGTATTAACCGCTTCGTTTTAAAACCAGAAACCCCACAGCTCGTATTTTACTGTACTATATAGATAACACACGTAGCCTTTACGAGTCGTCGTTGCTCCGAGTCTCAAAGAAATTGTACCGCGTGAATCCTTGCGTAAGCATTTTGATTTTCGCTACCAACTGAAGAATAGATTTTACAACGCTGCAATGTCTGCTAAAAAGTAATTTCTGCCTGTTAATGTACACCGTGTGTACATAAGTTCTGCATACATTTAGATTTATATTTTATCTCGAAGATAAAGTCCGATTTTTTTAACGCAAAATATTAACCTTTTCTCTTTATTCTCTATAAAACTCATATCGCTATAAAATATCGCTCTAATTTTTTAATTATTTATATCGTAAATTTATTATATAACAACTTTAAACCTTAAAGAGAAAGAATAGCATTAATGTATCTATTAAAACTATTTATTTAACTAAATGTTTCAATAAGCGAAATACGCTATACGCATAAATCCAATAAGCCGGTCACGCACATTTCGATAAAAGCAACGATTGGATTTAAATGACCAAATTTCCCGTGTGCTCCAAAAGGATTTGAGGATAACAATGAATCGCTCGGCAAACAGACCGCTATTCTAGCTCGAGTGCTTTAACTGCAATGTGGTCTGGATATTCTCGACCGTGAACGAATTTGGTCGATTTATGGAAAGATATTTACGCGATGGAAAAATACTTTCTTTTCCGCTAAGCAATTGTTCGGTCTGTAACTCGTAAAATACTCTATATTTCTTCGACATTACACAATTTCTTTCCTCTCTTCTTTTTTTTAAATTTTATTTTGTAATCTAGTACGGAATTATTACTAGTATATTGGGGAAATTTTTATACGTGTATGAGATCCTTATTATTTTTATGATTATGTTAAAAAAATTAGTTCAATGCTATAACAAAAGCAAGTATAATAAATAATGGTTACATAGTAATAATGAATGAAAAAATCTTAAAATTGTCTTGAACGTATACAATGTATACATTACTCAAATAATCGCGTGTCATAATATATTTATAATATTGTTTTAACTAAATAACATTAAAAAATGGACTTCGTCTAATTGTTAGATGATGTATTCAAAATAATTCAAAAAATTGTAAGCATACTACTTCAGATTAAAAATAAAGAAAATACTACATGTAAAAGGAGCACGTGTACGATTATACAGAAACTAAAAATTCATCTCGCGTAGATCTATTCTTCCCTTGGGAGCTCCGTGTATCGTTAGCTTTGAGCACTGTGAATATTTTAGATACATATTTCTAAGAGGATTGCTTGTAGCTCTGTTATTGTCGAGATCTTCCCTGTAAGTTTTCGACGACACGGTGTATCGGGAAAATCGCGCGTATCTCATTTCTCTAATTTACGTGGATAGAATAGCAGCGATATCACTTGTTGCACCATTTATATTGCGCGCGTGTGTCTCGGCTCATTTAGTACAGACTGGTCCAGGCTAGGATTCAAGACTGGTTTCAAGATTAACTTAAGTCTGAACATGACTAGATTTAATACATTTGCAAATATAAAGCGCCGCAAAAAGTAACTTTCGTTGACATCAATTTAATATATAAGCTGTATTATATTTCTTCTCTCTCTCTCTCTCTCTCTCTCTCTCTCTCTCTCTCTCAAGTTGTTTAAATGAAATAGTCATCATAGACTAAGAAATAATATGATTAATTTATAATATAAAAACGCGCAATATTAAATGTTCCCTGCAATAACGAATATTATTTTATCTCTTGTAATAAAACTGATCCTCTTTTGAATTTGTTTCTTAATAAATTTGATATAACAATATTGTAATATAAACTACTTATTACGATTATGTAAAATCTTCTTTTATCAAGTACTTATCTGACCAGCTATACATACAATAAGGATTCAGAGCGTCACGAAAGTACTTTTTACGATGATGCTGTAATCGTGAAATAGCGATTTCCTTTAAAAAAAAAAACGTGCAATTTCACAATAAACGAGACGTAACGCGCCTATAATTATATAATTATAGTTCTGTTGACTTATTGTAAGTATTATGATTTATTATACGGGCGAGTGCATCTGCATTGTGCGAATTAAAAGTGACGTATCTCAGTTAGCCATACTAGAAATGCTTATTGTACTATTTAGTATTATTATATGCATATACATATACTTGCTATGCGTATTATTATCATATATAACTACATGTAATAAATGTAAGTATATATTATTACAGTGATGATTCTGTAAAATGCTATGTGAGCAATCTCTCCGTTGAATATACGTATTACATACATTTTATAACGTTAATTGAAGTATAGATAAATTGATTCAAGTGCAGATTCCGTACGTGCATTCTGAAAAAAAATGCGTCTTCTGTCTCGGAGAAAGCAATACATTTTAGAATGGCGGTTCCTTTTTACGATTCTTTCGTGTAAGTACATCAGACAGTGATATATGATAACAATTAATTTTAATATAACGACCGAAGTTGATTATTTTAGTTTACATTGATAGCATCCTAAAGGGGAGGCTGCGCTTTAAATTATTTTTAATAAGTGAATCCAATATTTACAATAAATTTCTTTATTAGCAAATCGTGACTAAGACGTCACGTGCAGAGAATATCCTGTACATTCAATATCTAATGAAAAGAATTAGGATACTTGTTAGAAGTAACGTATAGAAAGAATAAAAACGATCATGCAAAGGAATAATCTAGAACAATTTCATCGTTCTTTTCCCTGGATGCGTTTTTAGGTAGAGAAAAGACATTAATAGTATTTTATAATATATTTAGGAGAGATTTATACATAAATGATAAAAAAAACTACGTATGCCAATTTCCATGCTTGGCTATACGAGGTATGCAATTTGTTGTCGAACTGTGCAACTCTCGTTTATATTCGTTCAGATAGATGTAATTTCCAGTACCGTACGTTTATATTTCCGCTGAATGCTAAAATAAATTATTATTTTTTATGCTGTATAAAAATTTTTCTATCATTCGCCAGTCCTATCGTAAACTCATCGTTGCTTATGGCATAAAAAAAATTTACTCCAGCTCTTATTTTTTCAAGACATAATATTTATAAACTTTATATTTTGTGTTTATTATTATTAAAAATAACTTCATTATTAAAAGTATATATTTCAAATTAATCCATTCGTATCTAATAAAATATGTATTTATATTATATATATCGTAGCTAGAAATAGCATAAAGATATATGTTCTTTCCTGCTAAAATCTGCATTTTGCTCAGAAATATATGCCTCGATGCAATACGGGTAAAAATAATCTCTGGAGATGACTAAGGTGACAATTTCTGGCAATTATATATCCTCTTGACTCATCCCTCTCAAGTTATATAAGCGCGCCGCTTAACGGCGGACCGCGGCTAATCGGTTAATGACACGTAATGAACTTTACCTCAGCGCAAATATAGAGAGACATCGCGCAATTTCTACTCTATCTCTATTAATCAGTCATCGATTTCTACACCGTACTCAAATCAAGACAAGGATATCCGATTCATGATCCGAATCGCAATTACACGAGACGAATTTGGTGTCGGCGTTTCGATCAACGAGCACACAGATTCCGAAAGAATATACATGGCGGTGTTTCCTTATCCGAATTTAGCGCGGCGCGAAAATTCTCTACGATATCGAGGGCGCGTTGAGTAAAAATAAAGAGCCTGTTACGAGTAACCGAGCAACGCGTGAACCAGTTTGATGCGGTCGCGGCATCGCGAATCGGCGTCGAGCATGCACGATCGTAAAAGGATACCAGCCAATTTTTTATTCATGACGCCTGACATTGCGCGATGCGCGTTTCTCTGTCGCTGAAATATATTCCTCGCTCACGAGAGCGATTCACGAAGAGACACACAGTACGCGCACCTGGAGGGAATGTGCATTCCTCGGTTAAATATTCTTCGTCGTCGTATGTAAAATATGAAATGCAACTTGCGAATCGCGGAAAGTACGCATTCCTAAGGAGTATTATGCGAATCTGGAAATATGCTAATTCGAAACTTTGACTGGAGCGAACTCTGCTTACGAGAATTGCGTCACGTTGCACAATGTAAATTTGAAAAAAAGTTTAAATATTTTTGACTTACGAGAGAACACAGAAATTTTTATTCAGAGTGATTTCTGCTACGACGTCCAATTTTATGATAGCTGCTGTCACTGATTTTGATGTGTGTAAAAAAAAAATAGAGACATGAAGAGTGTACAAAACTGACATAGCTAGGATAGTCTAAATCCTGTATACACTCGCGATAGGTATATGCATTTATGTTTGTCGACCCTGCCCACGATCGATCGTAAACAAATTTCTCGCGGGGCATTGATCCATCCTTGAGGTGCATCCATCTTCGATCACTACAGTTGTTGGCTGACATCACCGTCTTGATCGACCTGCGTTTGGCAGCAAATGTATATACAGGGTGTCTCGAAATAATAACCATTTCTTTTATCTAAATTCTTATAAATTCTCGACTTTAATCAAAATTAATTCGAAGTTATGTAAAAAAGAAGGTTTCTTAATTTGCACCGCAAAAACTCATTTATTTACAACATCATTTGTCAGTTATTGATTTTTCAGTGTTTTGACGCAAAATAAAATTCACTTGAATAATTATTCTCTAAATCTGAGTCGGTGGATAATCTACTGAAGTAACATACTTGGTAATGAATTATTAGCATATCATACTTGTATTAGCACATTCGGCACTGGATAATCAATAAAATTCATCTATAAAAGAAAAGAAGTTTGAGCATTATATAGTTAAAATACCGATATTTGCATGCACGTTCTAGCACATTGTAATTTCAATCTTACAATACTATATATAAATGCGCTACATTTATACAGTGAAGCAAGATTCGCTATAGATTAGGGATACCATATTTCATTCATTAATTAACAATGGCATATTTGGCATTGAATCAGTGATTATCCACTGATTCGGATTTAGAGAGTAGAGTTTATAAATAAAAGAAATAACAAGTACTGAGACAAATCTAAGATTCGTATTAGTTATCGCAATATTATTAAAAATAGAATTTAAACCGTTTGCATAAATATAGTTTCTAAACTCGTAAATTAAAAAAATTCTTAAAAAAAATCTTACATTTATGTACGCGTTCCAGCAAAACATATTTTTATAACATTACCTCGTTGATCCATAAAATCATTTATAAATTATTTAATTTATTTCCATCTAGCAAAAGTAACATTTTTTTACAATGTAATTGTACATCATAAATATTGCTTAGTAACATAAAGACATTAACTTTATCTTCAGAATAATATAGTGAAGAATAATAGTGACTAATGATGCACAGTAATATGTACACAAGACATTAAATTTACATAATTATCTGCAAGAGTTAACAATATCTGAATCCGTGTACGCAAGAAAGCTTTACAATTCCTTTAAATAATGCCGTTTAAGAGATCCTTTACAAAGTTACATTTCTCATTATAGTTTCCTCTTAATAACTTCAATTCCTTCATACACCAACAAAATCTACGTTAGTTCGAATCTACTAGTCCTACGAAACGAAATGAATCAAATACGATTCGGTTCATCTGATACGCCCACGCATCCTAAATGCTCGTGCACGCACCTGTGCGCAAGCGATGAGAACAACACAAGCGAGTCTCCGCTGATATTCGTGACACGTCCCACGTGCCGGAATTCCTGCACTCCTACCCGATAGATCCCGCGGGCTTTATTTTCGGATCGGTATGACGCCACCGAGCGCGAGCGCGAGCGCGTTTACAGTAGTGCCGCGCCGCGCAGCCCCGGATCCGCTTCTCACACTGTCGATTCCTCAGTGAGGTCCGCGGCTGTCTGCCGCTCGAGTCCACGCGACGATTAATCGATATTCCCGATCGACCGATCGAAAACGCCGAACGCGGGCAGAAGCGACGAGCGTGAAGTCAGTGATTGATCGCGCGATTTCCGAACGAACAAACCAACTCGGCGAACGAGCTACAAAAAAGTTTCTCACGTGCAATTAAACGCGCTCGATTAAAAATATTTTCCGCTCTCGAAACCTTTTACGCTCAATATTCCTCGAAAGTGCATGTGTTTTCAGGAGCGTTGGAAAATTGAATCTACGATTTTCACGGCAATTCAGGAGGTGCTGTCGGTTAACTGACGTTTGATCTTTTTGATTGACATAAAACGCTTGAAATAAGTACGTCTCACCTTTCGCACTGGATATTATTACTGGAAAATAAAAAAAAAAAAGTTAAAATTACCGACAACAAAATTTTGTTAAGATTTCATCGAAAAATTACGCATCTCGCTTATATTTACATACCCCGCCAAGACGTATGCATATAGATATTTAATGTTATCCGCTGCAATACAGATGTACATAAACGCTCGCACGTGTGGTATCATTTCGCAAGTGCAGCGACTCGTCTGCTTCTGCAAATTACGAGCGGTATGCAGGAACGCGCGAACGATGGATCTTCCACGAATCCACTCGCAACGTGAGACGTGACGCGAAACTGTGCGTATGTGTGTACGCGTATATGTATCCCTCCTTCTTTCTCTGTCATCACCTCGACAAACTGCGAAGAAAGAAAGTTGACTCGAGTCCCCGCCGTCGCGAATTTGACAGGCTGCCAAGTCTGCGAGGTCGCGTTACATAACGTCATGAAACGCGCGCGAACTTGGACTACGCGCCCGCGAAAGCGAACGACCGGCAACCCGCCGGTCTCGCGATCGTCGTCGATCATGTGATCGCCCAGCGAATGCCACAACGCGAGAGCGCATACTGTATGCAGTCAACACGAAAAACGGGACTGCAGTTTTAACCCGGAGTTTATCGCTAAGCGAACGACACGACGGCCGAACGCAAGCAACATTAAATCACGCGACGCAAAAATCGAAAATTGTCTGAGCATGAACATCGAAGTGTGTGTGTACCTACAATATCATTTTCGCGATTAGAGTGTTACTCTAATTATTAAACTTTTTTTTATCCATTTCTTAATGTTATTAAACAATGTATAAGATTAGTTCTCAGAGTGTAAAATATAATTTTTATTATATATAATAATATAAGATATTTATATCATTTGCACTTCAGTAAAATTATTATTATTATTATTATTATATAAACCGCTTCTTCATTCTACGACTAAAAATTCATCGAACGAACGCGCGTTTCGGCGAAACGATTCAACAGTCGACGATCTTTCACAAATCCCATAAAACTCATCGAGACAAGACAGGACCCGTTAAGAAGTCCAGCGACGGCAAACTCGTTCGGGACGAGAAATTAATCGGGACGATCAGCGACCGGGCGAGCAAGCGGTTTTTCCGGCAGATTATTCGAGCGAGAACGAGCGAACCAGAGAGAAGAACCGGGACCATGAAGAACGCCCATCCGATCGTCAGCGCGACGACTTCCAGTCCGGTCGGTCCAGATTCCACAGGGCTTGGCGAACCGGCGGAGCCGATCATTCGGTTAAAGCTGCAGAAACCGCTGCACTGGGAGTGGGAACTCACTACGTCCGCCGACGCGCTGCCCGTCATCCAGCTGTTGGACAAGGACGGCCGATTACTAGTGGAGACCACCGGCCGAACGGCGCAACGGGCGAGAGGTTCCTTCAAGGAGGGCCTGAAGACTCATGAACAATATCCCGTCGATGAGTCTCGAAGCAGCTCGAAGAGCAAAGAACGAACGTCCTCTCCGTCGACATCTTCCGCCTCGTTTGTCGTGACGCCATTTCAGAGTAACCGCAATATCGACGGCTTCAGCAGCAAATTCGGCACATGCAACTTTGCACCACGGAAATCCCGAAGCGACGTTAATATTAAAGAAGGACAAAGAGGTAAAAAGAAGGTAGAAGATAGAGATAAAGAAGGAAGAACAAGTAAAAAGAGACACTCGTCCACCGTGGAAGATCCGACGATGAAGGCAAAGCTCGAAAGAAACATCGAAGAAGCAGCGGGATTCAAGACGTACTCCGCCGGGGATTATCTCCGACAGCAAATCGTGAATGATTTGCGTACACGTAATACGGTTGGAAGAACTCCGGATGAGATTGCCAAGGACAGATGCAGAAAGGTCAAGGCGTACCTAAGAAGTCAGAGCGAGTCTCTGCTGAGTTTAGTTCGCGAGGAAGAGTACAGTGGAAATGAAACCAAGGATACTATCGAACAAAACGAGAAGAATCTCGAAAATCATAATTTGAAGAGGAGCAATACGGTCAATTCCGAATGTAAGAATTCGAACGGAGAAAATAAGAAAGTGAAGTCGTATCTGCGAACTCGAAACGCCTTAATTCCAACGGAGAATTTGACGAAGGAGAGTTCTAAACCGAATGAAGAAGATAGAATCATTCGCAAAATAAAGGATGACATGAACGAGGAGGAGCTGGTGAGAATCAGAGCGTTTCTACGCGAAAAGATACAGCGGCGGATGAATATGGAAGAGACGTGTTCGAGATTGGCCGTGCGCGCTGGCGTTTCCGAACCAATCGAAAAAGCCGGGATCAGGAAAAGATACTCGGACTATAGTCACGAGGAAAATCAAAAGAGCTACAGGACGCGAAAAGTGCGCAGTGAGACGAGTATTTTGCGATTCAATCCCGAAGTGATCGAGAGAGAGAAACTAAAGTCCAACAGACAAACGGAGAAGGAGAAGCCAATGAACTGTAGAGAATCCTCCGAGGACTCTCAGCTTCAAAGACAGTCACGTAACTATCGGCGCTCGAAGAGCGACGCTTTAGTCCAAGCTTTAGAACCGGAAAATCGATTGAAATCGCAGCTAAAGAGAGAAACCTCGTCGAGTCTGGACAGAAGGAAAGTCTACCGAAAAACCAAGAGCGACGTTTTGCTTGGACAAATGACGGCAATGGTGGCCAACGCAGACAGCGCTAAGGGCCTCGCAAATCCCCTGAGACATATAAAGAGCCAGGAAAATGTGGAAAAGTCCTGGCGGGAATACAAAGAGCGGAAAAGGAACGAGAGACTTCGTCGCGAATCGGAGAGAGAAGTGCCTGAAGAGGACTTCATGAGCAAACCGAGATGGAAGGATCTGCAACGCGATCTCTGCTCCTCGCGCACTTGCAAGGTCTGCCAAAACTTGAGAAACTGCGTGGACCCATTTTACGATCGAAGCGAAAAGATTCGTCAGGAAAACGAAGAATTGTTGACAAAAAAAGGAGCTGCAGTGAAAGTTTCCGAAGGCGATGCTTCATCGACGAACGGCAGTAGACCCGGCACCAGTTTGCAGGAAAATTATTTGCTCGTCGGGCAAAAGAAAACGAACGAGCGCCAATCGCCGATCATCGCCAAAATTCAAGTGAAAAATCGCGGGAATGACATTAGCAGCGTGTCTGCGTTAAATGTCAATTCTCCGGATTTCGGATACAATTCGATCCCTTCGAAGAACATTTTCAAGGACTATCGAGAGTTATACACACGCTCGAACGTGAAGAAGAGCGACACCTTCAAGATCGTCGACGGAAGTGAGGATCTAGAAGAACGCGCAAACGATTCTGATTCGAAGATAAACGGCATCGACGGTTCCGACAGCGATTTCGGCTATTTGAACGGCAAGACTTCGCTAATAAATAAATCGAATGAGGATATCACCAAGGATTACTTCAAGAGAGTTTACGAACTGCTGAAGAGGAGACAAGATGAGATGAAGAAGCCAGCGAATGAAAATCACGAGTTTTTGGACTTCGATGACTCTTCGTCTTCGAATTATATTGAAGAAAAGAAGAAGTCTCGTCGCAGGAGGAAAGATGAAAGTCCACAAGGTAAGATATTCTTGTGCGAAATTTTTATGTATAATAATTAATTATAATCAATAACTTTTAAACTTAAATATTGAAATTTAAACTTAAAATAATTTACATCAATTATCGCGCAATTATATGCTTATTGATCATCGCCTGATTGTGCTGATCGATAACTAGCAGTCCATTTGAAGAATCATATTAATGTAAATATGATAAATTATATGTAACGGTTATTACATAATCCATACAAATAATGTTCAATAATCATTATGCAATCATTGATTTTAACATTAGATATATATCATGTTAAAATCTAGTGATTTTTATTTTTATAATTTCTTAAATTGTTGCATAATTCCTTTAGTTTTGATAATATACATTCAATTATAAATAGAAATTAGATAAATCAAGAATAAATCAAAAAATAAAAAAAATAAATCTATTTTCAGTCAAAACAAATCTTAATAATATTCATATGCAAAATTTTGCAAATACATTTTTCAGTTTTATAAACTGCGCCACTTTAGTTTGTCGCAATTGCAAACTAAAGCTAAAATATTAATATCTCAAATTAGATTGATCATCACTTTAACAATGATGTTAATAAACATCCTAAAAATGTGTAAAGTACAGATGTAATATGAAGAATTTCGTAATAAGTATATATTTCTATTAAAAAGTATAAATTAAAAAGTAATAAAGAAATGTGAAGTTTGCAAAGGAAAGCCTCAGATAAACGCAACTCGGAAAATACTGAAACTCGGACAAAACAGTAATTATTAGCGATGCCTAAGAACTTTAATTTATGTTGCCCATAATATACATAACCAACTCTCCCTAGAATGGTACGTCCGATACCGCTTTCGTGCCGTTTGCTGATGTGAAAAGTTCCGCTATGAACGCTCGTCTTTATTGTATCTACTCATATTTCATTGTGTTTCACAAATATTTAATATTCAAGTATCAAAGTTTTCGCATCTAAATTGCACGTTATCAAATCTTTTAACAACAACTTTTAATATAATACTTCATGTAAAAAAAGTGAAAAAAAACGTATATATATTTCGCGTGATAAATAAGAATACGTGTGAAATAAATATCTCTCGAATACATATTTTATAATAATTAAAAAAAAAATTTTTTTTTCTTATTTGACTCAACATCTAAACTTCTCAAGTTTGATGGCAGTTTAATTTTCCTCCTTTTGACATGATTTCGCACAGTGGTGAACTCTTTTCGCTTTCGATGCATTTTCTTACAATTTCCAACCGTTCGCCTCTGGTCTTCCAATATCCCGTTCTGTCGACCCTTCAAACTTTTCAAGAGATCTTCACTTCTTTCGCATAGATTCTCGTTGGATAATTAAATTTACGTGAATAGCAGTATAGTAATCTTAGCACAAAATTGCGAAATTGAAATGTTGAGAAAACAAAATTCCTCACATCATAATTAATATTCATAAATTCGCATCTACATATGTTATGTGGAAAATATTCAGCTGAACTGCTCTAGCGAAAAAATGCTGAAAATAACTTCAGGACAGCATTTCTCAATGTCATTCGATCCGGAAAAAGTTTTGAATTTTTGATAATTTAAATGTCAGAGCTCTGTTATACGTCCGATGAGATTGACCAACCGTTAACCTTTAACTTTTATGAATTATAAAGCACGACTTCTCGGGCAGTCGGATAAAAATCCAACCTCGACAGAAAAATACTGGGCAGACCTACGAGAGTCCCCGAAAACTCCTCTCGAGCGTTGTCAATTCTCAGAAGCTTTACGTAAACTTCGAGACTTTTGGCTTAAAGGCTTGGCGAGCCCTTCCCTTAGGGTTTGCGAAAATCACGAAGAAATCTCTCGCACACTCTGACCCGTTCACCTCTTTCGAGAGGTTACCCTGTTATTATAAGGAAAAAATACGACGTGGATGTGATCTTTTGACCTACAGGCCGCTTTGAATTTCAATCTAAATATGGTGCAGCTGCTTCACCAGCGTTGTTCTCTCACGAGATAAATATTTCAATTTACACTCACCTACAAGAGATGCAATTTATTATCTTTTATTGGAAGATTGCTATGCGAAGTTCTCACACAATTATTCCTTCATCGCAAGCCTTCCACCTACTTCGGCCGTTTTTGATAATCCCCAACGCATCAATTATGTTTCTGTGATAATATCGAAAATCTCACAAAAAGAGAGTATTCTTCTAATAAAATTGTATAAAAATTGTAAATTCGCGTTTCTCAGTACCATTAGACTCGATTAGTTTCATTAATGTAAAAAATATATTTACGATATTAAAGTTAAAAATCTTGCCTAGAGGCCCATAGCGTAATTATTGCGTATACCTAATTTGATTGCTAATTAATACATATTTAAACAGAACGAGAGAATTATCGTGTAAATTAATGACAATTGTACTGCTGCTATAGTTTAATACCAATCCGATATGTTAATAAGCTAATAACATTCTGGAATGCAGTTAATATAAATTGCATAACAAATTGAATAACCCTTTCCTGTCTCGGGAAAATTATTATGAATAGAAATTCCGATGTGTTGATTAAATAATCGCAGTAATCTCTGAACATTTGCATACATAACTAAAAAAAATTAGAAACGAGGAAACGTCCGGTGATCGCTAATTCAAGATAGAATTCCTGTTCTTCCTTCCGGCCGCATGACGTCATAGGGCGATCCGCGCTCAGACACGCAGAGCGGAAGTTAGCACACACATGGTGCTTCCCCTCGCAAGAAGCGCCGCAAGAAGTGAGAATTCCCGAGCGAGAAATTTACAGCCGGTAGAACAAACGCGTTACGCCGGAAGTCACGTATGCCTGTTTCTGGAAATGCTCGCGGAGATTCGAGACGCCGATCGAACGCAGTGTTTCTGATCGTGCGCACCTGATAACACGATCGTAATCTGCACTAGTAATTTATTAGTTTGAAAATTTATTGCATTAAAATGTTATATCGTCATCCGCAAATATATGTACGCCAATCTTATCGGTCAATTTTAATCGCTACAGTTTTTTAAATCTGTGTACGTAGCCATCTCTAATTCTCATGAGTAATATTAATAATTTAACATTGCATAACGGTTGTAATTTGATATTATAATAATATTGCGGTATTACTATGGAATATAAGAAGACAAAGCGGTGATATAGGCCTTTGTTATTAATATGTCCCACTTAAAATTCTGTTATAATTAACACCATCTCTTGCAAAAAGTTTTTAATTTGTTTCGAGATAGATATTAAAATTGTAAAATAATTGCCACCACAACTAGCGCGATCTTTGATAACTGATATTCATATATTATGAGGTATATCAGAATTTTTTCGTATATAATTTTTAATGTAATGTAGTTTAAAGTTTATAAGTAATTAGTACCCTTAATTAATTATTATTAAAATGTTATTTTTCTATTTTGAGAAGATAAGCTTAACTAATTATACTTTCGCTGGGATAATTAAATGTAAATTTTGGCTTCTATGTATATTGGACTTTTTAATTAGGAATAATGTAAATTCCGAAATATTATACAGCATTGTTGTTCGTTAAAAAAAATCTTTGTATTTATCATTTTAAAATAATTTTAAAAAGTCTCTAAAGGTACCTACAAAGCGGGAAAGAACCGCTTATGATAAATGTTTACAAGAACAGGATTAAAGGTATTGTTAAAACAACATATTCATGAAAAGAAACTTATAATAATATTTCAAAATTTTCTATAAATTCAAGCTATTTGAATTTTATGAGAAATTCAAATAGACTTGAAGAAATCAGATTTGTAAAAATATAGTAAGAGGCCACTTCACCATCACATTCAGATAATTAATATCATAATGTCTCTTCATCTAAATAATTTTTCCCATTTTGTGAACAGACTTAATCATTTCAAGTGTTTTATATTAAACTTAGATTATAATAAATGATTTGTATATATATTCATTGATTTGAATAAACTAAAAATAAAACAGTACCCAAAAAAAAATGAAAGCCCACATCACCTTTTTCTCTAATAATTTTTTGGTCAACAAATTGCTCGCAGCGTATTTCCATCGGCATAGTTGCCCCGATAACCGCATATCGAAAATTGCTCTCATTATACGGGAATTTTACTCGCACTCTCAATAGCTCTCGGGAGTTTGCAAACATCGAAAATTACTCACATCAATGACTCGCGCAAAATGGAAAACAGCCGACGTTTTCGACAACTTGTGATGTACCTGCTATACGTGAATCGAGAATAATAGTGGTCAAAAAGTTCGCGAGAAGTTAATTGCGAGAGAGAATGAAAAAGGAAGAATGAGAGAGCCATATAATTTTTAGGTAGCAGGATGGCATGCAGATTTGTGTGCGTGTACTGAAAAGTACCAGTCTATGTTCGGTACTTTTCTTGTGACAGGCTTTCAGCCAAAAAGGATTAGTGCCGCGCCGCTCTATCGCAAAAATGCAATAGTAGTTGCAACGTTGCTACAAATCTTTTTATTTTTACCTCGCATTTCTACTCGTACAATCTATTCATCCGTCTCATCATTCTCAGTTTGAATTTTTGCATCTGCTAGATTATATTTCCATGCTCTCCAATCATTGTCACTTCGCATCGAGGATGATTCGATTGCATTATTCTATCCTTCTCATTATTCTATACAAAAATGTATTCAAATGTATTAAAAAATGTATTTGCTATTTACAATTCAGCCGCATTCGCTATCATATCAAATAAATATCCAGAATGCATAATAATATACGTGTCTGCCTTTTTGATAAATACACAATAAATCCAATAAAATAATAAAATTTCTGCAAGGATATATGTTATCGTTAAAAAACAGTATTAAAATTTTTTTTTCAAATAAAAATACGGGAAAAACGATTTTGTTGTAATATCTAAATATTTAGCTAAATATAGAGCTAAAAATAATTTTGTTGAACTATCAAAATAATTATGCAGAACATTCAAGCTGCCTATTGGAATATTAAAATTTTTTGCAGCATTACTCATTATTCTAGAATTTCCTACATAATTATTTTGATGATCCAACATAATTATTTTCGGATCTGTGTTTAGCTAAATTTTTAGATGCTGAGCAAAATCGTTCTTTCCATGTATAAAATCAATATATGATGAAATTACTTTCCTATAAAACTATTTGCACAAAAGTTTAGTGAAGAACGTGAGAATGTAAAATAAATGTCCAATAAACATTATCACTCGTAGGTTTCTCGCCAAATGACTCATTCTGAAATAATTTCCATAAAATACATTACGTATACAACTTTAATATTTTCGTCACGTCTATAGTTTTTATTTTCTCGTTACCAACTTGTAAAATTTCATTTAATGCGAATGTGAAAAAATACAGTGTTGTTTTATGCCACATGTTATGGCGACAAAAGATATATTTCGTGCGTCGTTGGCCTTGGTTCAAAACGTTTCAAAACTATGTGCGATGGAGCAAGTGCCTAAACGAACTTGTTGCTAGATGCGAAACGTTATGTTTAACGATGGCAAATAGACAATTGGCCGACATCATGCGTGATAAATCACATCCTTTTATGTTCCAATATATAATTATTCAACGGATGATATATAACAAAAAAATTTTATACGATGCCCGGGAGCACAGCCAAATTCGAGATTCAATTTTATACATCTTAGTCATATCGTCAGTTTTTTTCTGATATAACTGTAAAAAAGCTAATGCAAGTAAAATCAAAATTATAAAAATTTATAATTTTTTTTTATATCGTATACGTATGGCACAATTCAAAGAGCTTCCCATGGGACAAAAAGAGCATTAATGATTTCCATAGTTACGCTTTTTGAGCAATTAAGCTATTAAAGTATTCTTGTGCATCACCGCATATATAGATGATATTTGTTATGCAGAAATACAATGATGAAACATAAAGGTGTTAATCGGATTAATGCTTGCTAAATTGACAAGCGCAACATATGATACTATTATATGATTCAAAGACAAAAAAATTCTTCAATTTGATAATAAACATTCTATTTAGAATTGATAATATAATATTTTCGTTTGTTTATTATAAACCTCATATTTTTTTTCATCAATCTCCAACATAGAAATTAGATATTGCATCAAGGAGACCGTTCATATGAGAACGTAATATTTCTCAATCCTTGATTGTAGACGACTCCTTAATAATGGAAGCGACAAAGTTTTGTTGAGATCCATTGGCGGGAAGTTGTCTAAGCTCGGTTGTATCAAAGTTCAATTACGCCTGATGCGAAAGTTCTATTCAAAATTGTGAAATTACATTATTATTGGCGAATTTCCTCACTCGATACCTTATATTGCATTTTTAACGAAAGATAAATAAAAGATGGCATACCCCTATCCATATACACTTTCAAGAAAGTAGCTTTCTAAATCAAAATATATAAATACAATCTCGCTGCACTATCACTTTTTCCAATCTCCTTTTCGTTATTTGCAACATTGTTAAAATGTAAACATTAACATACTAAATGAATAATATGCAATAGAATGTTCAACATACTAAATGAATAATATGCAATAGAATCTTCTCACCACAAAATATACGTAAATAAACAAGATATTTAGAAGTCCCTCTTTCACAAATTTATAAATTAAATATTTTCATTCCTTGCAAGTTCTTAATCCTCTACAACCTTATCTGATACTAAAAATGATCCAAACTTTTATATTTTCCGAAATAATCTCTTATAAAGATCTTTTACAGACTATTTGTTAAAAAAATGTAGAAGTTTTAAAAATAAAGCGAAAATCGAAAAAATAAAGATTATTTTTTTCTATTATTAATCGTATTGAAAAAGTACTTTTTTAAAAGATTACTCTATTTCCATAGTAAATTAAAGGAAAAAATATCATACGCTACATAGAAGCCACGAAACTTTTTTTTGGTTGAACATCGATTTGGGTATACTAGATTGTACAGTTGCACTGTGAAAAATTGAAATGCCCCACGTGGAGCTGTTACACGATATTGGTTTTTCGTGTCGAAATTTAATGCGTGTTCGACCCAAATGGACGATTCTCTGCGGCAAAATAAGACAGATTGAAGACAAATGTTTTTGCACAATTACGGTCATACTCGCGATATTAAACTGTATTTGAAAAAAAAAATGATATTTGAAAACAGACACCTGCTGTTTAAATAATAGCGTCTACAATGGGAAAAAAATAACGATGAGAAGAATAACGCGGAAAACATTCACGTATCCGCTTGCTAAACTATCAAATGTATAGATCGTACCGTAAACCATGTCAAATGAGTGGTTCCATTATACTGTGAGCATTCACACGTGACAATTAACGCAAACGATCGTTTGTATCGTTACTTTCCGCACCACCACGCTCATAATTATCGTTGAATATCGTATGAATCTTGTGTAGTTATGTACACAGTAACTAAATAAACACATCGTTTCATTATCTCTGTATATGTTTTTCATTATGCCAATCAGTTCCAGAAAAGAATGCATATGTTTTTCATAAAATAATTTATTATTTATATCTCGCAAGAAAACTCCCAGAACAATTTGTCAAATTATTTTCATAATTTTTCTGAGAAAAATATTAAATTATTACTACTAAACAAAAAATGTTACGTTTCATTTCAACAAAAATATATTATACCTTGTAAATATATCAAAATATGTAAAAAGTTTATGGAAGTATAAAAGACTAACATTAAGAAATTTTCTTTCAGTCGTTGATTCTTTTTACACGGAATAAATTGACATATCTGAAAAGATTTTCTCTATAAAAAAAAAGATTAAAAGAGCAAAATTTCGCCATATAAAATTTCGGATAAACTACTCGCTAACATCTTTTGTACACACTCGAAGATGAAAAACGAATTTTTGATCACACTTGCATGAGTTGCTATGCATTTCAATATGTATGTACAAGATAAGTTCAACTTTGAAATTGAGGACGTCGCATGACGATAGGAGTTATCGATTCATTTTCTTGCTGCCGTCACACGGTATTGTTAGCTGAAAGCCCCGTTTTAAAACGTCAGGAAAGAAAGAATTGCGCTTTAACATACACTCTTCGCAGATTTATTCGGCGATGGCTGTAATGAATCACATCGATAGAACTCAACGATGAATACCATTTCTTGAATAACAAAAATCATCAGAGCATGCGCAGAATGGACGTTTTATTTACGCTTTTGATCACGCTCAAATGTACATACGGTAATTATTTAGTGATAAAGCGACGTGACGTGTTCATTCCTCACAGCTCTGAATTAAACATTTGCTACGAGATTCATTCGATCAAATTGTATTACGAGAAAAGGGGAAAATACAGAACCACCTGCTTTTTCAACTTATAATTTATGCTGTTATAAATGTAATTAAACTGCCCTGGATTTTGCATTCTCGCCCGCCTGCGTAAGCAGCAACATTTCGCGGAAATATCAAATACTCGGAAAAGTGGCCAGTAATAGCAGCAGGAAAGTAGCTCAGTATCTACGAAGAAGCTCTTGGAGGAAAATAACGCCTAAATGATTACGAAATTATAAACTTGCGTTGTTTTATGAAACAATATTTCTCATAAAATACAGGATCATTATATATAACGAGCCAAAACGTGCAAGAAAATAACTTAATAAAAAATTATGGAATTTTTCATGACAATCTTTCTTACAATTAGAATCGTCCGTCTACACAAATATGCAAATACAATTCCATTTCTATCCAGCACAGACGATGTCATCGTAACAAATATTTGTTAAAGTTAAAACTGATTGTGAGATTTCAGAGAAGTTTCGAATTGATATGAAGGATCGTGAAACTAGATCATGCAATCTCGACGTGGTGCATTATCCCGATTACGTAATGCGACATCCATCGCTTTGGATAAATTGGAGGCACACGAATCCGTCCGCAAACATCGCGTAGACGTTGAAATTCAAGCCGTAAACCAAGCACTTGCAATGTTCCCAGCGCCATGTTACACCACGAACACAAAATGTATTCCTACATAACATCGTGCTGCATATTTCATCAGAAAATTGCAAATACGAAATATTTAATGTATTCTCTAAAATTATATATGTAAAATATTATCATGTACGTATAAGACAGATTTGTGTTAATGGATTGCATGATTAGTATTATTGTGCATGTATTGATAACTATTATATATTTTATTTTTCAATAAAACCAAGGAACTTAGATATCTTCGGATGAAAAATAATATTACATCTCTATTTTTATGTTTTTGTAGTATCCCGATCGTTTGAAGATTTTCAATCTTCAAACGGAATTTTCAAATATTGGAAATGGTTTCTGATCACTATCTGCAAAATGCAGTGGGCCATAAATGTTGTTCCATGTATATACATGTAACTGCGAAACTCAAAGATGGTACGAAATTGCGGGATAATAGAACTTCGGAGACTGCAGCGTACAATATTCCCTCGAAAAGAGACATTGGCCTACGAGACAAGCTATAAACGCAGCCATATTACACTCCGTCGAAGTCGCAAAGCTTTTATTAGCAATATACCAAAACAATGCAGAAATGATGGATACGCGAATATCCATTGGACTCTACAATACACTGTGCATGCAAAGCACAAATAATATTAACAATAATATTGTTTATGTCAAAGGAAGTAATATATCTGCAATTATATATGATATTGTGTGATCGTTGCGTAAGATACACAAAGAGCTTTAAAATAAATCATATTAATATTTTATTCCTAATTAATATTATATTGTATGTTTGTGGACAAAAGAGAGTTTAATCATAATAAATAATAACATATAATTATATACACATAAATAATAAATTATATATATATATATATATATATATATATATATATATATATATATATATATATATATATATATAAATTGTACAAGAGAAAAGGTACAATTCATATAGCATAATATCACGTGTAATATATATATTTTCATTAAACAAAATGAGAATTATATAATTTTAATTAAAACAATAATGATCTAATTGATAAATTGAAAAATGGCTTATAAATATCACATATATAATATTATACCTTCATATAAATAATATGCATATATAAACTCTATTACTGCATTCCAGCAATATGTATATGCGTTGATTAAGATTAGGACAATATTCATAGTCCATTCTTATTTCAAAATCCTCTGAAGTAAAGTCTTAGGATAATTCATTTCTAGATTGGTTATCAGAAGAAAAAATTTTGCTAAATGATAAATATCATGATAGATAATCAGAAAATGCTTCGAAGCATTTGTTGTTTTAAACACATATATTTATTTAAAACAGTACAGTGTTTAAAACATGTTTTAAACATTTGTTTTAAATATAAATGTTTTAAATATAACAACCCTGCTCATTACACATAAAACGACATAAGCTGCATAAAAAAAGCATATTAGCATAGCGAGGCCGCTGGACCAATGAGCATTTTTATTTAAATCAACATAACATTTTTATACCGAATGTTCATTGATCTAACGGTCTTATGTCATACAGCTCATGTCATTTTGTGTTTGATGGATTCTATATCTGCGGCTATAGAGCTATTGCGAGATGTATATCGATGCATTGTACATAGGCAGAACACTGCATGTGTATAGAATCACATGAAACGGCAAGAAGGTTGCGAAGGGCAGTAGGAGGAATCAGGAAATTCGAGAATCAAGGAGCTACTCTTGTTACACGATGAGTCACGTCGCTGAAACTGTATCCCTTTCCATCCCTTTCAAACTATACGAAACTCAGATATGCTTAAATCGTAAAAGTTCTATTTCGCTCGGTCAATACAAATTAAATTTTCAACTTCTACGTGATTAGAAAAACAAATTTCTGCCATTGTCGCGGCAGAAAGAAACGTTTCTTTTCGCAAATAATCACAGAAAGTAACTTGAGCGATCCGTCAAACAGCTAAAGATTCCAATCACGTTTTTTTTCTTTTATGAACGAAAGAGAGAAAGAAAGATATGAACGCGCTTTCCCGGGAGTGAGGAACTTCCGATAAAGAATAAAGTAGAAGTAAAATGTATCCGCCATTGGGAGATCCGAGCGAAACTTTATGTATCGAGGTGAATTTCAGATACGATCCGACTGTGGCGAACTGATATTTACGACGACGTCGACGGCATCCATCTATGGCATTTTATTTCACGCAGGCAATACCTATTGTTTGCATAACGTGATATCTCAACCCTTACGATCATGAATACGTAATTTGCAAATGATCCGTCGCCAGAGCTTAGGAAATTCTATTTTCAATGGCAAACTTGATTTGCATTAAGATATCGGGATAATCCAACAAAGAGAACATTATCATCATAGCAGTTGAACTGATTCTTTAAATTAAATGCAGAGTAATCACTAATTTTGTTATACACTAATATACTGTTTATACTAATTGTAAAAATATCTAAAATCATTATTTGGAAAAATATATAAATAGTTCATCTGAGTTTAAATAATGATAATATAAATGTAATAAATTAAAATATTTACGTACTAATAAATTAAATCGAATATAATAAAAATAATACGAGTTAACACCGGATACTTAAAATTGATATACAAAATTTATTTACATTTAAAGTTTAAAACATTTACGTTTCCTTTATTTATATCTCTTAGACAATAAACTTTATATACCTACACAAATATAATGGTATTGTGGAATTAATTTTTTAGAAAGTTACAAAATATCTATTATAAATATTTATAAGATTTCTAATCTTGTAGGATTAATATTAAAAATATTTTCATATATTATTGATGCAGCAGTATAAGACATATTATGCAACAACCTGAATGTGTTCCACATGCCAGATATACTTAATTATGCTTGTTAAAACTGTTTATTCTTTTCTTGTAAGCTTAACTTATATAATGGTTATGAATACTACACTGTTTCATTCGTCGAAGAATTGATTGTATTTGCTGCTGGAAAAGATTCTCGTCGATCCAATTATTTTTCGTGGATACAATTATTTCCTTGTCGATTATCATGTACCTACACGTCATTTTTCATGATTCTATTCTTCTATATAAATTCACGTAAGAATGACGATCAAATAATTCGATATATTACATCTTGCAAAATATGTTTATCGTCCCATAAAAAAATCATTTCGATCAATTTTTATTTTACCCGCCTGCATAAGACGTATCTGATAGTAGTGACACAGATTACATTTTCTCTTACAATTTACAAGTAAATCTTATCAAATACAAAGAGAATCTTTTCTAGACAATAGAACATTGTGTCAAACAGATTTTTCTAGAATTGTTCACTTTGGAAAAAAAAAACAAGAAAAGCAATATGCAAATTTTCAGAAAAATTTCGCATTTATGGAATATCTAGAATTATTGTAAGTTTCTTTCCGATTTCAAATCGGAGATTTACTTTTTGTCGATATGACATCAGCAATATACGGAGAAATTTCTCTGCTAGCGGTGCAGATTAAACTCGCGAGGCGTGAAGCCAAATCTTAGAGCGCGGAAACGCGCTAGAATTCTCTTATTGTTCGTAATTCTGGCCTGCCTTTTGTTCGCAAATCGAGCCAGCGGACGGACACAGACATGAGGAATGAGCACGCGGGAACGGGTCGAGAAAAGAAGACGCGAAAGACGAAAGAACTGCCGGTGCAGATCTCCTCGGTTACTGCTAGATAAATTGTAATAATCTGACAAATACAAAAGACAGATTCCCGTTGCTCTCCTGTGCATCAACTACATATTAATCATCGCAAGATTCATTCATGTACTTAGTGATGCACGCATTGCCATTAACCGTGTTAGTTCCATACGTATTCGGATCTGCTGATTATTTCAGATGTAGTCAGTAATCTTATCCTGACGAGGGCAACTAACTCTTGAGCTTATTATCTCAAAAAAATATCGAAGTGCACCCATGAAGTGTTTCACTTTGATCTGAAGTTAACCTAAGATTAAATCACTAAATTGAATTATTTAATCTATAACTTAGGAATTAACTCTGATTTATAATTGACAACGTAATTGTCGATAATTTATTGCAGTAATAATTGTAGAGTCACGCGTTGGAGCGATGATGAAAAAACATCAAATGGAAGAGTGTCTCGGAGTGAGATAAAATATGTGATTACGATCGGCAAGATACGACATGGTCTTGTGTCGAGTTTATCGTCGTAAATAAATAAACGATTAGTCATACGATTATACTGAATAACTATTAGAGAATAATTATAGTAAATGACTTTGCTTATTGAACGATGTATTATCCATTTATACTCGATTTTTCTCCGATCATAATTATGTAACTCGGTGTGCTCAATTTTAATGATATCTTTATTAATACTCTTTTCGATCGCGCACAGTTCTTATAGAGAATGTCTGTTTTTGAGGTTAAATGATGTTCAATTATAAAAATCGAACAGTTCATTGCTAATCGGAACACTAATCGACGACTACAAAAATCGGTCAAAAAGTGTAACTATAATTCCTAATAATTAATATGACACAATTGGCTCATTTTACTCGTTTTCACATTCTATACATTTTACTTATATGTTATAAAGTTGACGCATGCTTACAACATTCGCGCCCCGGTGTTCTATAAACCCATATAACATATAACGTCATCATATCATCTCTACGCTAAAGCGAACAATTTTATGCTAATGTTAAAACTGGTTGACATAAAACATTGTTTTTTGTTTTCATAATGCTAAAACAAATAAACAGGTAATGTAAAACGTAAAAAGATCTTTAAAATGCTATAAAATAAAAAAAATATTTTTTCATCAACGATTCTATTAATAAAATATTTAAAAGTGTTTTCATTAATGAATCATCTCAAGTAAACTATTCTTTATAAATTCTTTATAAATTATAATATTTTTAGTATTAAATCTAATTGCATATATTTTTAATATTGATATTGAGAGTCGAATTATAAAAAATTCTCTCAAAAATAATCAAACATTTCTAAATAATCATAATTCGAAAATCATTAAGATTAGAATACAATAAAAAAAATAATGCTTAAATTTTTTGTCGTTAATTTTATCAATATTAAACAATAAACCACCTTAAAGTTCTTGTTTTATTTTAATAAAAATTGTTTCGCACAAACTAAACTAAAAAAGTTTATATTAGTATAAAAATGATTTAAATTATAATATTGTATCGATAATTCTATTTATTTCTATATGTATAAATTGGAAAAATTTCTTTCTAAATTGAAATAAATTCTCTAAAGGCGCATTCACACCTTAACAGAAAAGCAGAAAGCAGAAAAGCATCAGCCAATCAAAACTCGTCCTAGTAGTCGATCATTTCGGCTTTCTGTACTGCTTATTACCAACACGAATTCTGATTGGCTACTGCTTTTCTGTCAAGATGTCAATGTGCCCTAAGACATCGAATCCGACAAGCTTGATGTTTGCAATATCTTTTCGGAGGCCATCATTTCAAAATTCCTCGACATAGTTTCCTCAACAAGCTTTGACGTCATCCTGCGCACCGTTATCGCATCTCGAAGCACGCAATAAAGACATTCGCGAGAAGGTTCTCTTCGAGACGAAGAGAAAAACGTTGATACGCATATAAATGAAATATCCGACAGGTGTCGGACTCGACAGGATCCGAACCACGTAGATCCGGACCTGGGATAAGTCCAGGGGTAAACGGGGATGCACGTCGAGAGGTCGACCAAGGGTAGGGGGATGGCAAGCTGGTGGCTGCGGAAGCGCGGGTGAAACGGGGACAGAGATGGTGTTGGGTACCTGCACTCCAACGGCGGTTCGGTCGGTCGTTCGGTCTCGTCGGTTGAAAAGGGGCGGTCGGGTAAGTTTGCGTTGGCGCGCGACCCATCAGTTCCTCGCGAGCCGCGAGCCGTGTCGCACCGTGTTAGGTGTGAATATGCCGCAGCTCGTCTGCTCTCTCGTAGTATCTCTCCCGTGCGTCACGCACCTGTCGCACCTGAATGACTCAGTTTCACGTTGGTGCACGCGCGTCCTCTCTGCTCCGAAAAAATTTGCACACGCGTACGTGACACTCCTCGTGACACGTTCCTTCTGATCGAGATCAAAAACAAGTCGACTCGTCGTAGACTTTCATTCATCGTCGTTCGACAATTGTCGAACTGACACAAACAGTGCGTGATAATTAATTGCACTCTCTTAGGATGACTGATCTTAAAAATATCGCGCAGAATCGTGAAATTATATACGGTGCATTTAATGTGACAATCTCTGTGGCTATTATTTGTGACTTGAAAAGAACTCATTCATCAGAAAATCAGGAGTGCGTAAAGATTTTAGTGAATTTATTTTAAAAACGTGGCAATGCGTCGAAACATTTGATTAAGGTCAGGATAAGGCATTGTGAAGAACGCGGTGTGTGAATTGGTGAAATTGTGTATACGCACGTGCCTTCTTCTCTACACGCATTTGTTGGGTTGACTTAAAAAGATTAACCAATGATTTGCAATTTAGTTATCGTTGTTTTAACGTATATTTAATATTTCATGAAAAAAAATTAAAGAGCAAAGACTCGTTACACTGTTACCAATCTCGTTGCTCCTTTCTCTGTTAATTTTAATCGGAACAATAATTCCGGACACCAGACAACATGTAATAAATGTACGGAAACGAGTATACAGAAACGAAACGAGAGAAAATCCACTGATTAACAAATGCGCTCTTAAATTAATCGATCGCGGGCGAATTTGTAATTAAGGTCGGTAAAACTGTCGACCTTGTTGGAAAATTTCAACGCGTGTCAGATTATTGGGACAAACAAGTACAGAATTCTCTCGAAAGCAAAAGCACGCTGTCCTTCGACCAGTGCATCCCCTCCAGCGATTCCCACACTCTACAGCCTCGGCGCAACGCGTGATTTACTCTGGGTAGGAGAACCTCACAACGAACTGTCTCTTTGTTCACGAAAGTGAACCAAAATCGAGTCCCCGAGGTTTAAACGTCAATTCGGATCCCACGATTCCGAGCCCAACAGAAACGCAGCGCGTCGACCGCCACAGTACAGCCAAGTGCATCAGCTGGCCGTTAAGCCGTTCGAATTGTTGCGAATCGTCACACGAAAAATCGTGAGTATTTTAAAAGCGTTGGGTTATATATCATTCGCCAGCACCTTTCAAAGCGAAAGGACTTCCTGTCGCTTTTGTTAAATTTAATTTACTCACAGGAATCTTCTTTTTAAACACATGCCATGTCTCTAATTACGTTACTTGTATCATTGTGAAATAATCACGACACGAAAACGTTATTTTTCATAGAAATATCGGTCTCTAAAGATTTCATGAGGAAAATTTTATTCTGAGATTTTAGAGAAAAAAATTTCTTTCCTCCGTGACGGTGACAAAGGAACCGCTTTAAAAATACAATAATACGATTGTCTTTTATTTACGGGTAGTCCTGGAACGAAGCAAAAATACTTCGTCATTGTACTTCCAAAGGGTCGGCATAAAAACACAGCGCTGTTGGATGTACGAGTAAAATCGCGTTGATGAAAATTAATAGTTGTCAGACGTACAAGGTTTAATCATGCCACAAATTTCAACATTGAAGCGCAAGAAATTCCAGCGTTATTGCAAATAACAAATAGCAAAAGGGATTAGTTCTAGAAATGGAGTGGCATGCACGCTACATCGGTCGAATCGCACAGCGTTATTTATTTTTAGCAATGTCGTACTCTTTTAGCAAGTGAATAATAAAGCGCTTTCATTGACCAGGTGACGAAGTGGAATTGAAAGATTCGCCTGAAATCAGAGGCGGTACAAATTCGCGCACGATCGAATCTATTCTTGGTCGTCCACCGTTTTCATCGTACCGACATTCTGCGGTTACAGCGTTCTACTTATTTTATTTTTTTTTTTAAAGCACATTTTAAGCTCTCTTAAGAGATAAGGTCTTTGTAAGGTAGAAACTGAATTTTCATAACTTTCTCAAAATTATCTTTCAAATTATCAATTTCAATGTAACGATAACATTAATTGCAACTTAATATGCCATCAAGATCGCTGCCTCCGGTTTTATTGACTACGTGCAACACAATTGCAACACTTAATGTATTTCAGTCTCTTCGTTAGCATAAAACTTTTTCTTGAAACTTCATAGTCAATTATTTGCTCAATGAAGCGATCGATGTAACTATAAGTCCAACGCATGTCCAAGTCGAATTTGCCAATGTAAAAATGAGGACTTTCCGGGTAAACATCTGACTCACATCGTTTGAATCTTTCTCAATCACAGATAAATGTTATATTCGAAACTTTACCCACAGAACTATACAAGTGTGACGATACACCGATACCATTGTAACCGCGAGATTTTACCGAAAACCGCATCGCGGTACAAATACTACAATAATACTGCCAAACCGAAGTTCGGAAGATTGATAATACCCGTTGTCGGATAATATAAATAAAACTCGTCATTTATACTCATATCGCATTATTTAATGCTGTGAATTAAATCACAATTTCGCTAACTCTTCAATATTCTCTATAATCGAAAAATAACAATTAGAAATGTAATTCAAATACAATTGTTGGTAACAATGAATACAGCAAAACATTTAATTGTGCATAATTTGAATTCAAGATTGATAAATAATTAAATGATTTAGCAGAAATGCAAAGTTGAAGTTTTTACAATAATTAAGATAGAAACTACGCAAGAATATCGATCGACTGGCGACGTAAACAAGTCGTAGCACTGTTTCTGTCGAAGTTTCCTCATGAATTCCGCGAGTGTTTCAATCGTTTTAAATTAAGACGCATGATTAGACTGCTCGTGCAACGTCATGCGTATCGTACGAGCGCAGGTGCCGATATTGCAAGTATCATGTGCGTCAGAGACTGTGACTGTTAACAAAATCATTTTAAAAACTGTGTGCGAGTTTAATAGAAAATTGTATTTTCCATCTGCACACAGACAGATTTCTTGCGGCTTAAATATTTGATGCGTTTTTTTCATTTTTCTTCTCATCACTCTTTCTGTCACTCTAATACAGGTATATCGAAATTTACGTCGAAGTGAGTTTAAAAGCTCGTTCGATATTTAAAAAAGAAAAATGAAAAATTCTGCATAAAAATTAATTAATTAATGGGTATTATAGAGCGTGAAAGTTAAAAAAATGTATTATCAATTTCTTTAAATTAAATTAAAGCTACTTGCCGAAATTTGAATTGAAAATATTTTCTCTCGACTATTCTAGAACTTCTAAATGAGAATCGATTGTAAAGTGCCGACAATATAGCAACCCTCGACGTCGTTTAGTTCTTCGTCTATTCAAACTGACCGTGTCTGATCCATTCTAGTGAGCTTAGCCACTGTATCTCGCTTGAGAGTCTTTTTGGCGAAATAACCTGAGGATACATTCAATCGAACAACGCCAGGATTCTTCGGTAGCTAGCGATGCATCGTTATGCATTGTAATGGGACTTCGGCGAAAGAGTCCGGAAAAGCCATCGCAGATGGCTCCAAATGGAAGGAATGAAAAACGAGAGCAGGGAAGGGATGGCGCGAGGAAACTCGACCAGAGAGAAGAGCCAAGAAAGGGGCCGAATAAAAGAAATTCTGACCTAGATCGCGTGTTCTTTCCCTAATCCAGTTCTCGCGACTCGACCTTGTGATTCTCGTAAATATTTCGGCGAAAAGTCCGGCCGAAGTTGCGTGAGAAGAAACTCGGGCATGGCAACGCGCAGATTGAAATAATCAAGACTCGAATTGGACGATAACTTCGGATACGAAATTTCGCGATAAACGGATATAAAACAAATGAAGTTAACAAACTGTACATGATAAATCGTTTTGACTTCAATTACCGTAAATATTTCTCGTTTATGAGTTTGTGGAATGAGAATAGCATGAAATGGCTAAAAAAAATATATTTTTCCTCTCTTACTGAAATCAATTTTTCATTATCAAGTTCATTGTGTAACATAAAAGCGCAATTTTCTGTCGATTATCTTCACGCATAAATTTAAATAAATTAAAGATGACGATGTGACGCACATATGATATATTGCAAAATGAAAGAACTGAGATAATGCATATAATAATACGGATAATAGAATCTGTGATGTATTTAAATATAATATATTATATGCATTAACGAAAAGCAAATGAGAAGCAGGCAGTGACAAAATTGGAATGTGGCACACTTGTTCGTGTCAGAGCTATATTAAATGTTATAACGAAATTAGCTCGACAGATTGAAATTACCGAACGCTTTGCGCAGTGGTAAAAATTTCATCGATTTGCCACGATTAAAACTAGAGTGAGTGTAATCGTTCATTACGTGCCCAAGTGCGCATTCACATGGCAAAGGATGATGAGCTTAACAAGATTTATGACAAATTCTATCGAAATGATACCGTAATGTATCCTAGCATATGACAGCTCGTGACAGCGTTCAAACAAGATTAATTCCCTGCTGTTATGAGAACAAATCTACTTGGTCCTGAAGGGATCCTACATGCAGTATCAAATTTTAGACAAATTGGCTTATGTGCTACATGTAATTTTATTTGAATATTTAAAAAGAAAATATATTTGAGAGACATACAATTTAATTCATTCAAAATTTGTCTTTACAGAACAAAATCACCGAAGTTTGTAATGAAAGTACAGATTAATGTGATTTTATATTTTATAACACTCCTTTGTTACTTCTATGTAAAAGAGATTCTTTTACATAGTTAAGCATCGTTGATTCTGGATTATATAGCATCTCGTAACGTTACACGAATAGTTCGTTTATTATATTAGCATAGACCGTACGGGTCCTTCAGCTGCATCGAGTGTTGCCTTGACATCGGCAGTTGCGTCAGCATGAGTAACATTTCGTGGCTATATCGACTCGATTATCGTCTCGATGTTATTCTCAGCCGCGACGACAATGCATATATGCAATCCATTCGAGATGCATCGATGATGACGATCTCGAATTGAAGGAAAGAAAATAATCTTCAAAGACAAAAAATCGCGCATTTGAATGTATCGTGTTTAATTTCTAAATGTAATCATTAAAAAAAATTTGAGACTAAAAATAATAATGCGAATAAAAATATAACACTACTCGACAAAATTTAATTTTTACGACATAAGTATGAATAGGCATTTTCGATATATTTTTGCTAAACACGAATCCACGTCCTTTGGCTATCATGTCACAATTTTGGTCAAAATGATGTCAAAAAGATCGAAAATAACAATGTTGAAGGTTTTTGTGATGTTGCAGCACGAGTAGCAAATTTTTTTCTAAATTTTATTATTTTCGTAAGTAAAAGTATCAACTTTTAGCTTTAAAATGCATTTTGTTTCGTTTCAGTATAACTTTTTCTTTCCGATATATCAATTTAAAAATAACTCTTTTCCTTGATATATTATATATATATTATATTTATTAAGCGCATTTTGTTCTATCTAAATGTTGTATTTTGTTGAAAGTGCTTTTGTACTTACATAATATATCGGAACACACTAGCAAACCGCAATATGAAATACAAAATACAATACGAAAGAAAAAGTATAATCTTGAATCACATATTAAAGATTATAATATTTCTGCCATATTGTATTTTATCAATTTCATATTTTTTTTATTTAATATGATACAATTATATATTATGTAAATACAAAAGCACTTTTCACATAATACAGTATTCAGATGAAACAAAGTGTCTACGTCATGTATTACAAAAGAGCTATTCATAGTCGTGTTGAAAACTAGTGTTGGACAGTGTAATTAATAAGTTTGACGCAAAAATGAGATAATTAAGGAAAGATTGGACAAGGATTGTTTAAAATTTTAGATGCGTGTAGCAACATTTGTCAAACCACTGGTAAGTTCACTTGCACGTGAGAGCCAAAACCTCTCCATATTGAGAATAGAGGCGAGTGTGTTTTGTTTGTGAGTCATTGTGCATTTTATTAGGTAGTTGTTGTTCATGTCACAGAGTAAACTTCACCAACCAGTCACGTCATTAAATATAAATCGAATATTTTATACCAATATAAACAGCATCTATTATTCTTCAAGTTGGAGCTAAAATCTTTCTTATTTTAAAGTTGCTCTCGTTTTATATCTTGTTTTTTGTTGCACATCATTCGACAGTAGTATTGAGTAATGATAGTAGATGATATTGGACAGCTTAAGCAATGAACGAGACTTGGCTTCTGACAGCTGTGTTTTGTTCTAAGAATACAGGGAAGATAAGAGGCAAATAGAAAGAAAACAACATGATATTAGCTGTTAAAAGAATAAGAAGTACAGAAAATGACAATAAGAGAAACAAGTGAGCGATATTCTGTTCCGAAAAGTATCATAAAATGGATAATTTTGACCCAATCGGGATAACTTTGATGCAAATTTTTAAAAAACACTTATGCCCGTTTCTATCTAAGAAGTATAGATGAACTTTAATCTCTCGATTCAATTTATTTTTCACCTTTTTCTAATCTTTAAAACTAGAAAAAGGTGAAAAATAAGTTAAACTGAGATTAAAGTTAATCTATATTGATGAAAATGGACATTTAAACAATGTGCATGTTCAAAATCAAGATATATACATAAAACATTTCAAAACATTTCTTTGAAATGTTTTTAAGAAATGTTTTTATCTTATGTCCAGATTTTGACATACCATTTGAGTATTATCACTCTTTTGGGCCAAAAATTATTCTATTTTATAATACACTAAAAAATAATAGATTAAAAACTATTGAAATTTTACATAAAAGCAATTTTCTCAAATATTCGCAAAGACTTTGATAATTCAAAAAATCCAAATTTAATAAGTATATTACTTGCACGAATAGAACTGCGAATGAAATTCCAGATATAACTCAACACCAAAGATCTATTATGAAAGAACGTCGACGCAGTTATACACTGAGAAAAAAAATTTGTCATTTGATTAAATTAATTTAGTTGGTCTTTCTTTCATTAAAGAATGTACGTATTTAAGTCAAATATAATGTTTAACTTAAATACATATATTCTTCATCGAAAAAAATAAAGACTAATTGAATTAATTTAATCAAGTAAACAATTATTGATTTAGTCAAATCGATAATTTTTTCTCAGTGTATGATTTCATACGTTCAATATCCTACATAAATATAAAAGAAAATATTTGTGCGATTATAACGTCAACGAATCAACTAGAAACTCAATAAAGCAGTGATTTGGTAAACAATTGATACGCGCTTGCATGCTCAGCATTGTTATATGTATGAAATGTTGAGGGCCGCAATAAATCTACCATGTGGAATAACGCGGAATCAGACACTTATCTGCTCTAAATAAATCGCCGCTTCCCTCGACGGCTCATCCTATCCCCGACGCCCATCGTTGGATTCGAGGGTGGAAACTCGCGAAACGCGATTACAATAGATAATACGTTTCGCCTTATATGCTGCAGGCAAGAATGCAAGGATCGCGTGCAACGAACATAGCCAACCACCACAACCCATCGTCTGCTTCAGCTTCTACTTCCTGATCGAACGAACACGGAGTGCGAGAATGCGTTTGAATATTCTTAACGTTATCTATGCGAGCACGCAAATATCACCCTTCGGGCCAATCGTTTCTGCACTTCTATTCGCGCGATGCGGCTTCCGGATACTTCTTATTTTTTACACGATCTTTTTCTACTGATATTCTCGTCTATCAGATGTGACTGAGAATACAGGATTATCCAAGAAATCAATAAATTGGGTGAACATTCGAAACAATAAAGTATGCGTAATATAAACAATAATAACAAAGTTATTATTATTGCATATTTTATCTATAATTATATTCTTGAAATTACTGAATATTATGTACGTTGTTTTTAAGAAATCTAATCAGTTTTGTCATAATTTTTCTCGATTTCTCTTTAACTAGTAAAAATTTATTTAAATTTTTTATAACAACAATTACTAGTATTAAAGATATAGTGTATATATCCTTGCGAAATATATATATTGGGTTGGCAAGGAAGTAATTGCGTTTTTTTAACTCAAAGTTGTATATACAGTATTTTCGTCAATAATGAATGAAATTTAAATTTAAAACAAGGGTTTTAAAATTTGAAATCTCTACTTTTAAAAGCTTACCACATTTTTTAAGTTTATATGATTATATATTTGGTAATTTTTACATACCCAAAACTACAAGCTGAAAAAGATGGAAAATTTTCTTCTCACTTTGTGATTTGTAACGTGCCCAAAACAAATTTGAGAAAATTTTTGACTACCTATCGTGAAAGCTTGATACTTTTCCTACAAAATCGTTTTTTTTTTAAATATTCCTACGATTTTTGGTTACTGAATTATCACGGATTAAATAAAAGAATCATTTTGACTTTAATTGCTCATAACTCCATTAAAAATTGTCGTATCACAATTAAAAAAAGAGATTCTTAAAGCTGAAACTTTACTCTATCAAGATATATTTATATTGATAAGAAAGTAATTTTTACTGATAGATGCCTTTTAAAAAAACATAATTATTTTCTTGCCAATCCAATATCTGCAATAAAATTTTGAAACTTAAAACTTTGTTGTTCATCAACAATTTTACAATTTTGCTTAAATTCTTTAATCTTTATTTGTTTAAAATTATACGTGCCTTGCATAAAAACAAAAGTATTTAAATATTATTAACATTTAATACATATTAATGTTAAATTTAATGTAATATCTTTTCATATATTTGTCAATATATTTAATTACAATATCAAATTCAATATGAATAAAAACATGAATTCGATATAAATAAATAAAATAATTTGCAAAAATATAGGTGCGTATCCGAAAAGATAATAAGACAGTTGAAATGCTGTTGCACGAATGTCTCTCTTTGTTTATACGAGATTTATCAATTGTTAAAAGTACAGATATTAATTGTTGTATAATAATATGCTTTAACTAATTATTATATGCTATTTTAATTCCGCAGCTGTAAACGCGCGTGCATATACCTATTCAAATTAATTCCCAAACTGATTCTTTGTCTCACTCCAGTAACGATCTTTCTTACAAAAGCCTAAAAAATATATTCTCCCACATATAAAATATGTAAACCACTCTATCGATAGAGTGGCCCATATTTTTTGCAGAAGAGTATATTTTAAAAAATTGAAAATTATTTTTTTATGACTCTACGATATTTATTTTAAGATTGAATAAGTGTTAGAAGTGTAGTATTTGGAATTAATAAAAAAATACATAAATTAATTTATCGATAATACCAAATTTTCCTGTAATATATTCTAAAATAATAAGAATTTTTAAAGAATTCGCAACATTCTTTAACAAGATTTTTGTCTGTTCAACAAGCGTAAAAAGTACATGTCTTAGGATCAAACAACCGACCTCTCGCCGTGTGCATCTAAGAATGACATTTCCTTGCCATCCTGTTGAGTCACTGGGCTATCGTGCCGAATAATAATTCTGACTGCGTAAGATTTTTGGCATCGGAATTCTTATTTTCACTCAAGAAACCAGCTTACGCGACATTACAGCCTGTTAACAGGCGTTTATTCGAATTCTCAAGGAATGCATGGTCGACGAAAATTGCAGATATAAATATCATAGCGTTTTCTTGATTGTCAATCTACTCTCGAAAACTTTCAATTTTAATAATGTCAAATATCACAGCATGAGATTCTATACTCATTTATAGTCAATTCTCATTCTATTCCTTTCTCAATTAATTATACAAAACTATTCACATATTTTATCATCACAATAATAAAATGTAACCATAAAATAAATAAATAAAATATAACTATAATTTAGTCTGCTGCAACTTGATGCGGTAGAATGAGATTGCAGTATTTGATTAAGTCGTTTAAATTATCTTGACCTCCCTAGTTTATGGTAATTTCGTAAAGAGTCTGCACTTACTGCGACCACTGATGAATCGGTACGACAGACTGATAAATAATCATAATTGCTATCCAGAATGAAAATTTAGTAGCAGTTGCAATTTTATTCCAACGTTTTTAAATCTCATGTCAACTTTATTTAATGCCATGAAAAAATATATACCTTATTTTTTATAAACTGTATTTTTTCAACAAATATATTTTTTCATTGGCATCCGATAATCTAATATTTTCTATCCTCTTTTCTATTTTTAAAACAGTTATCGCATAAAATTCTCGCTAAAATAATTATACTCATAATATATTCATTGTTCGCTACATTTTGTTAAAAGCATATCGGATTTACGACATTGGATGGATTATGATATTGGAAAATTTTTTAATACAAGCTACACGAATTTGTACAATACCGAAGAGAATATGGTAATGAAAATTCAGGCGCTGTAAATCTTTCCAAAGAAAGCCGAAACAGCAAACAGAACAATTTATTTTAGCCATAAATCTGACACTCTATTAGATTTGTGTTATGTCTTGTGTTTCACAAAGAATATGTGACATAATTCGTTTAGTCTTTGTAATGAACTGTATAATGTAAATGTACATGAAGAAAGAAAATTTGCGAAAGATAATATGGATTTTTTGTTAAATTCTCCTTTATGTAGATAGTTTGTCTAATTTATCTTTTTTATTGTTGCTCATGAATATATTTACTCTTCACATTCTTATGCTCGTTGTGTAATAAAAAAAAAGCTAATTATTCCTGTATAAATTATAATTATTATTAAAATGTTTTTTATGTAAAATTATTAGTAAAAATATTAAAGACTTTATTTTATCGATATGTGTGTGATTAAAAAAAATTTTTCACGATAATATAATTATATGTGTATTTACATACTTATTTTTACTTATTATAAAATAAAATCCTCAATACATATATATTTTATCAACGATAATAAAAATCGTAATCAAAGAAAAATCGGAGCACGTAGTATATGGTATATAGATATTTAAATATTTAAATTGGAACTCGTGCTTCGATTATTCAGATTAAGTTAGCATTATAGCAGTACTGAACGACAGACGTTAACAAAAATGAATCGCTAATTTGCTAATAATTTTTTTGATGTGAATCGTTCGTTGAAACACTTAAAATCATTTATTATTCTTATAAATTACACACAAGTAAGCACGATCAATATTCATCATGAATAAGACGACGCGTTAATTTTAACTAGCTAATTATTCATTTATAAATCGACTAAATCGAGCGACATTCATCGATTTATAATTTAATACCCTGATGATTACCAGAGAGGCGTTTCGCCATGACGAAAGTTCACGGACGTACATATACACCTGCCAAGGACGTACAGCGATTTCTGACCCCTGTTGCTGTGAATCAGATCGGTAGATGCGTCCTGTTTCGTTTTAATTTTATCTGGCGATCGAGCTATCGCGTGCGGCAATAAGCACGACCATTCACGATTCATGACGAGATTAACGACAGCGTTACTTACCATTAACGCTCCGTTGTGAAAGTCCTTCTATTTGCCACACTTTTATTGTAGGTTTTAAAGCGGACTCGGTCCAGTCGACTTAATGAAGAAAAAACGATTTCTGCTTTAATGATAAAATGTAACAAATCGATCGTTTCAAATATTTATACACGTTTTGAACACGCACATTGCCGTACGAATTTCAATTCACTGATTGATGTCTCTTTTAATCGGCGAGATTTATTTGGCATTAATTTTTTTTTCAATTAATTATCGAAATTAGTACGGACATATTACAAATGTTAATTAATATCAATTAGTAAAAATAATTTTAAAATGAATTTTATCTCGAATGTCACATTTTATTATACTATAAAAAATCAAAAATTTCATAAAGTAAAAACAGTTTGTGTTTGTATTAAAAACGGTCCATTCAAATCCTTGTTAAAATTTTGTATTGAATTTTTAACATAACCGAGTATTAATTTAATATAATGTGATTATATTATTTGAATATTTTATGCTAAATTGAGTCAATGTTTCTTAATGTAAAAATAACATAATTTATGAGTAAGTGAACAAATAGCCAAATATCCGGTGCATCCTTATTATAAATGTTAATTTTAATAAAGTAATGTGATCGCTTACAAACTGTGTCAATGTTATGTTTTTGTTAATTTTTTATATAATGCTTAACATATCCAATATCTTGTGTTAAAAAAATTTGAGTGGACCATTTGGGATACATTAATTAATTTAACACAATTTTTCCAACTGTGCATGTCACATTTCTTATATTTGTTGTGTATGTATTTAAATATAAATGTTTTAAGTGGAATATAATTCTTATAAAAATAATATGTTTACTGTGAAAAAATAATATTATAAAAAATTGTAAATTCACGAGGAGAAAGATCGCTGAGGATATTAAATAACTCCTTAAATTATGTCTTTATCTATTTGTTCTTTCAATTCCACGACTAATACATCATGAATTACTAATACGAAATTATCACAAAAAATATATTTAAGCAAAACAATTTGAGCAAATTCTCTAAACGTAGATTATTGCTTATTTTGTTTGAATAAGCGTGAAATCAAATTCACGTAAAATTGTTCAATCGTTCGACATATTCAGATCACGAAACCGAAAAAATGACAACTAATGCCTAATTCATATAAAAAGTTTAACGAAATTTTGCCGTGTTGAGTGCAAACTTCGGCACGATGAAAAAAAGGCTAAGTTGCTGATAAAATATATGAGTGCTCTACCAGTTCACAAGCAATGTAATTTAATCGGGGATCAGAAGTCGGCCAATCGCAGTATGATCGAACTTTCCTAAAATTATAGCCAACCATCGGCGCTGGCAATCGTGCGCGATTGTGTGCAAGTAAATTATCTAGATCTAGCTCGAGGATGAGAAAACGTAGTAGCGATAACAACATAAATCACTTGGACGAATTTGCATACTTCGTTATTCGTAGAGATGTTCAAGACTCCTACACATTTAATATCAGTTTCACAATTATCAACATGGAGTGGATAGTTTTACTAAAATAAAAATTTAGTTATAGATCTAAAGATAACTTTATTGGAACATCAAAATAATTTACAATGTTTAAACATTGATGACATTGTTGCAAAAAGTTTTAACATTCCAGTAGTTTAAACATCCTACATAATTATTTCGATGGCCTAAACAAAATTATTTTCAAATCTGTATTTATATAATTAAAATTTTAAATACTTTAGCAAAATTATTCTTTCCGTGAAGGACTCATAATTCATTAGTAATAGTGACACAGCTTTACATCTTTTGATATGTAAAGAAATATGAAACTAGGGCGGTATAAATCGATAACTAGGGTGTTATAAAATGAAGAAACAGCATGGATATATGTATATTTTGCAATTCGGTGTATACTGTAGAAGTTTTTCTGTTAGTAAATTTTTTTCTCCACTTCAGAGAAAAAAATTTACTCACAGAACTTCATAACGCGCGAAATGTTGCGATTTGATCTTTGCTTTCTTATGCAGAAAATATACCGCCATCCCGGATAACCGCATTCCGCAGTGATCTGTACGTAGCATTCCACCATTGTCGGCGCATTGTCGATGATGCATCTTGTATCATTCATACATACATGCAGACGTAATCCGCTGGACGTATTGCAATTTTTATTGCTACAATTTTCTACCTTTATTGGTGAAGTTCGTCAATTATTGGTCGCGTGCATTCTTGTTAGAGAACTACTGCGACTGTAAAACAAAACATATGCAATTTCTCGAATGAATCCCACAGCAATATTTGCATTTTGTCTCCAAACACGTTTCTGCAAACCGACCAATATTTACCATTAATTATGTTATTCATAGCAAGTTGAATTTTACCAACTATTATTAATATCCATTATTTATATCATCCGATTATATTTAGGAAGATCGTTTAATCTATAGCGACAATATAATTAATAAAATTAAAAAGTATTTAAAAATACGTATCATGAATATTTAAAATTTAAATATTTTTAAAAGCGAATTCTTTAAATCTCAAACTTTAAATAATCTTTTACATAATAAAGTGGTGACAATTTAATAACTTTAGAGAACTTTAAAGAATATTGGCGTGCGTACATAACTAACGCATAAATGTATTAAGACGTGTCTGGTTTTCCTTTAAGTTTGCTTACATTGATAAATTCTCAAAAACACGAATTTAAAAAAAATTCACACAAATTAAAGAAAAGATAAAAATAAACAGAAAGTTGATTTTATAGCAATATTAAAAAATCATCTCTTACAGTAAATTATAAAATGCTCGACTCGTATATAACGATTGCGTTTACATAAAGTCAAATCTTTAAATGCTTAAGAGTTTTATTGCGAACACGAGGCGATGGCATTAACATCGACGTTACACGATCAGAATTTAAACACGTGCCACTCTTTACCCTGCGAAATTAAAAATCCGTGCAAATTCTTTTGAAGTCTAACGCACGTGGATGTAATAGAATATTTTATGCAACGAAGAATACTCGTCGTACAATCATCACCTTGAAAACTCCATGGAACTACCGCAGAATATAAACGAATTACATGTATATATAGATTTATCAAATATCTCGAATAAATGCAATTTTTCTCTCTAACAATTTGTATATACTAAAAAACTGAAATAAAAACTTTTAGTTACATCTATATAAGCTATACGTATGTATATAGTTACTAGTTACACAAAACAATTTATTATTTGCAAATCTAATAAATTTATTTATTTACTAAGTATTCAGATATAATTTTATTTGATATTTTGAATTAATATTATTCTATTTTCCTTTAATGTAGATATTAATCAAATATGCGCATTTTCAGCAACATATCCAGCAGTGATTTATAACCCATAACATGCGTTTGAAAATTTCTCCTCTCACGAGAAAATTTACGCTCTGTGAAGAACTTTGGAAACTAGTAGTGGTTAAATAACTATATCGTTCAGCCGGTCACGTTTCACGTAAAATATGATTTCGCAGTATCCCGTTCGTGGCTATTTCTCTTCTCAGACATGAGTCATCCAAAAAGAAAATCTTTGACAACGTCCAAACTACACGAAACAAATTCGACTGATTGTAAAAAAAAATGGAAAAAAGCTATCTTGTTCGCCAAGATGTAATATGGTAAATATCATTTCAAGATGTATGTATACATAAATGTATCTATGTACTCCGTATTTACTACTAGCCATTCTATGGCTAGTATCTGCACAAGCATAATCTTATGCGTCATGCGTCCGCATGCGAAGACGCAGGTGTACTTTTTATCCCGCGTTACGGTGACGGTGCAATATTTTTCTCGAAAATCTACGAGACACGAATACGCCGGGGATGATAAATGGTTTCGTAAAGATTTCATATCTCGTCTAAACATTCTTTTAATGCACGTATCTCTAAATATTTGAAACTTATTCGTACGAAAAAATGTCGTCTTTATTACGATAACAAATATCCAGTTATTAAAATATATTATAAATATGTTATAATATATTTTTAAAGGTAAAATGTATTCAATATAGATAAATTATATAACTGTACTCCCCGCCCCTAAATATAACCCCCCTGTATAATAATATATGTTATGTATGTGTATGCAGATGTAAGAGAAAGTTATAATAAAATTTAATAAAAAATTAAAGAACTGTAAATATTAAAATAATATATAGAAAATAGATTACTAAAAGTCTGATGCGATATATAGTAATACGTGATACAATTACTAACAAACGTTTTTAAATAAAAAAAACGTTCATAAATAAAATTACAATTTTCTATTTAATATAATGTAAAATGCTTTATCATTTTGCATATACGTCCAATAACGACTGTAATAACGTTTAAGGTTAAATTTCTGAGATTATTTTGAAAAGAAAATTATAAATCATAATGTCAAAATATTGAAACTATAATAGTTTTTGAATTATAAGTGTTTAAAGTTAGCGAATTGTATCGCCCAAAGTTTACGCGTTCAGATATAATTAGTATTTTGCATTGTATGTTACCACATCTGAAGGCGCGAACTTAAGTGATATGTTAACTTGAAATGCTTGTAATTCAAAAACTATTATAGCCTCGACATTTTGGTATTAAGATTTTCGTCTCAAAATAATCTCAAAATACTCTAAAACATATCAGTATGGATTTAACATCGTGTGATATTTACATAATTTTCATTATGTTAGTATTAATATTAATACTAACGTAATGTGGATTTAACACCATGGATTTTAAATCTGCATCATGATGGTGTTGAACAGCAGGAAGTTTTAAAACAACACTTATTGATGTTAATATTAACACCAATACGACGAAAATTATATAGGTACAGTATGATACATTAATCCATCGATATTTTTTGAAATGCACAAATTTACACTTCCGCGTTATTAAGGAACACCCTACATATGTTTCAACTTAATCCATAAATACCAGGTTGAGCATCGAGCGCTCTACACAACCAATCGAGAATCGTTTATTTCCTAATCTGCACCGCGATAATTAAACGGCGCCGGCAAATAAATGACTGTTACGAACAATTTACTCTGTCTAAATTCGCTAAGTGAACGGAAATTCAAACAAATGTTTTAACAATTGTGCTGTGTTGGAGCACGATAAAAGCGACAATTCGCATAGTACTTGTTCACTAATTGCACTCCGTTATGTACATCGTGGCGGCCTTAATGCGACACCACTGGTTTCAGCTACCGATACGACAGCAGTTTTTGCTACATATGAAAATTCGACAACACTACCCAAACGCGGGTGCAATTTATTAGCGCACATGTACTGATATATCGCATACACGCATGAATCTTCACTGTCTAACGAGTTCATTTGGCGTCCCGAATGAGAAAGCTATCGCCACGTCGCATCGCACGCGTTCGCGCGGTTATAACAACAACAGAAGATGGTACACGTGCGAAATTTAATTATAAACGCGAACTGACGCGCGCACAGCTTGATATCATATACATACGTCACCGTCAAAATGAAATTTTGGTTAGTAACGGATCAGCCATGCGATAATTCACTGTCATATTTATTGGATTTAATAGCAGTTCACGACGGTGTCCACTATGATTTTTCATTCGTGTCTCGAAATAACACAATCACACACAACATATTCCGGAAACTTTAATCCAACACTGAGAAAAGGGTACTTAAAAATTTATTTGTGAGGTATAATGTTAATATCACCGAAATAAATCTTTATTTAAATATGTCAAGATAAAATTTTACTTTATCCTGGCAAATGAACTATCTATTTTATTCTCTTATAATTAATAAAATATATTTCATAGAAATATATTGTATATCTCACCATCACACACAGTCAAATTTTTTTATAACCAATAAATATTGAAAAAAAAAATTACACGCAACATTTGTTTGCAAATATTTTGAATTTTTTTCTCAGTGTAATAGGATTTTCGCTTTGAACAAGAAAATAAAGTAAACAAAAATGTTGCGCAAAACAATTTTTACATATTTCCCTCTTGCACATTGCAAAAAGAAGAAATATCTATTTCATCTGACGTAAATATGTCTACTCCGTTAACATATTTAAATTATTAGAAATTTAGATTTCCTTCATCTTAAAAAGTGAATTAATGAGAATGTTTTATAAAATATTTATGAGACAAATATACTTCTCGTGCACGTGCGGGTAAATCTCTCTTTTTTTTTTTAGTCAACAAATATAAATAGAAAAAAATTCATTACATTAAAAATAAGTCACATGATTATATACTTTTGCATAAATTTTGCGAATTTATTCGTGTAATTTTTGAAGTAATTTTGTCTAATAAAGAAGAAAGTTAGTTTTCTATGCAACCGACAATATGAATCTTCGCAGAGGCAGATAATGCGCTTCCATTTAATCTTCACGCTTTTGCTAGAGTAAAACTCTAACGACCTTCAATTTAACCACTAATATTCAGAGCGCTCTAAACCCTCGGAGCGCATTTAAATGCATGAAGTTATCTTTCAGTACGCGTCCTCACTTTATTTCCCGTACGCTAGCATATGCCGTACCGTAGGCAAAAGGACCCAATATATATTTCCCGGCAAGCACAAATTACCGTCGTACCTCGCACTTTTCCACACGTAGATTCATACCGAAGAGAAAATGAACTTCGCATATCCGCTACAACTTAAACTACTCCGACGACAAATTACCGAAGAGAAAAAAAGTCAACAACTACTATTCTGGAGTTTAGAACATTTGTCATCTCGTTTTTATCCGATAACATTTAATAACAAGATAATCATCACCTTGTAAACATCATATAATACGTATTTTTTACTAATTGTGAATAAGCTATAATTTAACACGTTATGAATACATTCTTCAAAAATATTTCTATTCTCGAATTTTCAATATAACAATAGTATATCAAATTGTTTGAGCAAACGGTAACGATGGACATGTTTTTTATTCATGATAGAGAGCACTAGAATTTCCTTTCTTATTTAATAATCAAATATATATCTATTTTATCTAAAGTTCCAAAAGTGTACATTAATCCAACTATTAGGAAACAGACTTAATATAATAAGCACAATACGGAAAATTCGATATTTCTTGAAATATTGAATAAACTTTTAATCGAGGAAGGAATGTTAAGCGCATAAGCGTCTTGCTATTAAGGCCAATCCTCTCCGCGTCGCGGCGCCGACATGTGCGACGTCATCCGTTGTCTCGTAAGTGATTAGATCCATCCTGCGTCGCGACGCAGCGTCGACTCGCCACATGCTCGAAAAAAATCCTTTAAATCATCGTTTTGATTTAAATCTTAAAGATGCTATTTATATAGCATAAATTATATAGCATGCAAAATTTAATTTAACAAATTATAATAATATTTACGCAAACAATTATATTCTTTCTAAGAATATATTATAAAGATTGTTTATATATATAATTTTTCTATCTAAACTAATCGGCAATGTTTCTTTCTTCTTCACATTTATTGTGAAATTGAACTTTAGAATATATGTTTGGATATAATATTGAATAAAAAAACATTTTAAAAATTTAAGATATCTTAAGAGAGAAATTTTGACAGTATTATTTTTTACTATATATCTATTTACTGTATTTAAAAATATTATTTCTTAGCTCTTTCTACATTATACAGAGATAATTTTTATAAAAGATTTTTAAAAAAGACGAGAAAAGATCACTGTCAGAGATCTGACTTCTTGAATTTTTAAATTGAAACATTTTTGTAAATTTAAGAGAAACATATTTCCAAGATTTGATATGACTTGTGTTAGATGACTTTTAAATATTAAAACGCTGTTTTTCTTCAATTGAAGAAAAATACTCTTAAGCTTCTAAGCTACTTTCCACTGAATTAAACACAACACGGACGGTTTACGATTTTCTTTTTTATACTTTGTAGAGATGTTTTTCTTAAGATTGAAAAAGATCTATGAAAACGTAAAAAGTTATTCCATAAAATTCCACGCGAGATTAGACATCTCTCAGCCCCGTCGTATTTTATAAATAATCTATCGAGCTCGTCGGTGCGCTACTATGTATTTTTCCATTGCATTCATCAAAAGAGGTAAAGAAGTTATCTCCCTAGTATTTCGGTCGAGGCTCAGTTCCGCGATTTAATGACGAAATATTTTGAAACACGTTATCGCAGATAAAGCAGATTCTAAGGCTCGAACAAGAAATCGAACAAGGGCGCTATTCCGCTACCTTGCTGTCAAAGAACCAGGCTCCATAAAAATGAAGCAAAAGATCGAGGAAATCGGAACCGCTGCTGCTTTGCGTTACTCTCAAGTATACTTTGGCTCTTAGCCAGTAATTCACCACAAAACGCAGCTTAACCTCTTAGATATCAGAGATGATATATATATATATATATACATATATATATATGATGCTACAAAGTCTATATACAAAGATCCGTTACAATCTACTTTGTTGTAAGAAGATAGGAACAAAGAAAAATTTATAAAATCTACGAGAGAACTTCCGTAATGTTACACACTTATATAATTTTTGATAATAGACCTTGGTAGTTCTTGTATCACGTACGCTTTTTTAACCAAATAAATAGCATATAAATAAAACAAAAAATAATGCTCTTTCTCTCAATCATAAAATATTTTTCAACACAATTGAGTCACTTTTTTTATTAATTTTATAAACTAGTCTATTAAAATTTCATCACGAACATTAGACTGAATAATTAAGATATCGCGAGAAAAAATTCATCGTGAACAATACTGAACGACACACTATGATACATTAAAGAGAACTATAGTTTATCCTCTAATTGAATGATAAATAACTGCCATTTTCACTTTCTTTATACAGCTCAGATTTCCAAAGCAATTTGTATCATTCACCCACGTCCAAACGCAACTATTCCGTGCGACGTGTATCTGTTTCATTCATTCTTACATAATTGTTCGAATGGTTTTAGAGCATTCGTGGTGTATCGCTTTCAGAATATAAAACGCTGATATTTTTTTTTTGCGAAAAAAAGCGTACTTTAGCGTTTGCCTTTGAGAAAGAAAGAAAGAGAATAAAAGAGAATAGAGAAAAATTTTCTTTAGGGATTGCCATGGAATTTAATTCTCTTTACGAAAGATTTTCACAGCGCAGTAAGCAAACGAAGAACTTATAAAAATCCATTGACGAATTTTATTCACACGGTGACGCTTCAATTTCCTTTCTTTCTTACTACGCAAATTAAACAACTCGTAACTGCTAGGAAAAGTTTGTAACAAACGCATAAAATAGATCACATTATTCAAACTCTTTCGAAGAGAGATTGAGCTTCATAACTTCTTAGCAAGGTGCATTTATGCGATTACTTTGCATACTTGGTTTCTCATAACAAATTTATTTTGTCATCAGTCAAGAAACTCTCTTTGAGATAACCGAAGCGAGTCAAAAAGCTCAACGATCAATGTAGAAAGAATCCGTATATGCAATAACTTGTACTCGCACGTACATGTCTCTGAGTAATTCCAATCGTAAAAAAGAAAAGAAAATGCTTTCATATATGACGTGCTCATAATGAAAAAAATTCTCTTTCTTCGTCATTCATATTTCTTCGTTTGTACCGAGAGATCATAGAATACAATTTTATTAAATAAAATATTATTAATAAAAATATTGTTTTATTGTAAATAAAAAATAAAAAATAAATTTTATAAATAAAGAGAATAATAGACTGAATATACGCGATTTCTCGTTATTTAAATATATGTTATTTTATAAATAAAGAGAACATAAATTGAATATACATGATTAAAATTACATGAGATAATTAAAAGCGATAGAATAGTAGCTAGTCGCTGTCGCGCATTATGTCCCTCATCAGCAAATACCATAATTAATAATATGTTTTGCTAAGTAAATTATCGAGATGGTTCGTTTTCATCCGCGCATAAAAATAGCAATTAAGATATAATGTATTTTATAAGAGTTTTATTTTCTTCAAATATTTTATCTCTAAATATAACGATATAATGTTTCCATTCGGGAAAAACAGAGTAGTATCAAAGTTAATACAAGTTTGAGAAATATTTCTCGAACATCCTGTGTGTACCTTTCGATTGATCTAACTCATTATAACTATGTAATCAAAAGACTTATTATACGTCGCGGAATAATTTAAGAGATTAATAATGAAGCTACGGATTCTTGAATTGCATTCACAGCGAGGTAATAGAGATTACCTCTATTTATTCGTGTGCTCGGAAGCAACGATAGATATACTTTAAATAACGAACGCCCGTTGTTTCAGCGGTTGCACCGAAGGTAATGTTTTCTTCCAACACAATAAAACGCGGTTGAGAATAGCAAAACTTTATACGGATATATGCTTGTTTTTATCTCGTGAAAAATAATGCACAGTCCCATCGAGACGGCAACGGGACTCGAGTCTGTACTCGAAGCTTCACAGGCATTGTCGATGTATTAGTTATCATTATGTTCATAACAGTACATAAAAAAAACGTCCGATATGCGCTAAAGTAGCTAACCTTGTGAATCATCACAAAAACGGATAACGCTGTAATTAAAATCCCGAGATAATACTATTTATAACAATACAAATAGCATTATCTAACAATTTAAGAACTATAATTATTTCAAAAAGTTGTAGCTCTTTCTTCTTTATATTTTTATAATAAAATATAAAAATTACATGTTAAAGATACGATAAATAATTACATATGACACACACACGCGTGTTAAACACAAGATACATATCTCAGAATTACACAAAATATAAAAAAATTATAAAGATTGTTCACAAATAAGTTTCCCTATCCCAGATAGATCATGAGATTTAATGTTAAATAAGTTATCATTAATTGCAGCAAAATTTCTTAATACATCACATTAACCATAATTTTTAATTTAAAAAGATATCCTCAATTTTTATACGATCGATAATTATTTTACGTAAAGATTTAATTCAACAAATTCATAAAGACCGAAGAATGTACCGCGTAGAGGCAAAGGTCAACAGCATCAAGAATCGCGCACGTCGCACCGTCTGCTGCATTACTACGAAGATATACGTTTCACATGCTATTAGCGGACCAATTGGAAGCCGAGCGCACACAGTGCAAGCGTTGTGTCTCCGAGCCCTCTTTCGCTTCTCTCACGCATCATTCTTTCGTTGCACTCGCAAAGTCGTCGAGATGTACGGTGAGACGAATTCCTACGGAGCGTCTGGCGTGTCGCCGCGCTGACCTGGCTAGTGTCACAAGAGCCGAGAGGCGATAAAAAGGGCCTCTTGTGCGAGGAACCGAGCCGCCCTGCGTCGGTTGTATGCGTTCGCTAAAGACGTAAATTACTAACGACACGGTTACGACAGCGGTTACGACGACGTTCGGCTCTTCACGAATGCGGAAATACAGAATTACGGTGTCTCCCGCGTATTCGCGCGCGGTAGCGAAAGAGGAGCTCACGTGCATTTTTAACGTCGTCGCTTCCTGGCAGCCTCGCGATAAATCACTGCGACGAGAGGCGCATCGTCAGCGTTTCGGTGCGAGGTAAGCGAGCGAATCACGCATCCATCATCGTCGAACGACAATGACGGAGATCGAAAGCACAAATTCGCGGTGTTGACGACACTCGGCTACCGCGAGAAATCGGTGATTTAAAGGATTAGGGCCGCGTTCGATTTGATTGCTTACGCGCTTTAAACGCTTATCATCATTCTGTCTTTAGACGTAAAATAGGGAAATGCTGAATTGTATGCGTATAGGAGTGGGTAAATTTTTTCGATCGCATATCATCAAATATAACGCAAATATTATTCAAGTATCTACTTATAACGGGAATGTATTCTTAATGAAAAATTCAGAAATGATACTTTTCTTACGAAATTTAATTAAAGATGCTAATTTCTCGCAGCGTTTTCATTTGCAAATTAAAAATATTTTAGTAATTAATTTAAGTCATTAGTTACGTTCTAGGTAAAAAATTTGGTAGAAATTTTTAGTTCTAATAATCTATTTCTTTTCTCTTTCGAAATACATTTCACATATGTTGAAAAATCACTCGCGAGAGAGAAAATTCTGACAGTGAGAGCAAACATTTAAATCCATCATTTTCACGTAAATGAATTTACAGGAATGTAAATTATCGTTGAATTATCGTCTCACAATTTCGTGGAGTCGCTGAATAATAAGAATTATTAGAAAAGAACTGATCCGCTTTTCTCAAAAGATTTTTGCTATCGACGACGAATTGGCGCATACTATATGGTGTTATGTAACTCATAAAACCTTCCTCAAAGATCGCAAGGATCAACTGCATTGTTACGATCATATTACACAGGTAATGCGACGTTGTTGATCGTTGACGCACTAACGATTTCGATGGAAAGCCCTTCCTTCCGTGGGCGGATGGGAGAGCCTCGTTTCAGCTACAGGAAATCGTCGCTACTATATCCGTTCGGCTATACAACTCTCCTCGTATTTGTATTCGGATTTGTATTCATGACGCTCGCCCTACCACCTGACCGAACCCGCCGTTGAAAACGAATTTCCTAGGTTCGATGTTAAGAGTCCGCAGCTCTCTTTCCTTCGAATATTTTAGGCAAGAAATTTTCCAATACGTGCGTAGCGTATAAATCCACTGATCAACGTTTCCGAAATAAATTAGTCTGCGATTGCAACAATAGTCTCATCAAATTTCTAAAAATTTGGTAACAACTTTTAATCAATTTGATATTTTAATTAAAAATCTAAAATTTAAACTCAATAAACTAAGACAATCTAAGAAAAACTGCACTACTTAACGTTTTAATGTTTTTTAATTAAAAGTAAAAATTAACAAGTTTTTTTTTTAACAGAGTTAAAATTTTAAAACTGCAAAGATTATAGATAAAATCTCGCTTACTTAATTAAATAGAATATTTTAGATAGAAAGCGAGTTCTATACGTAGATAAGTTTCTACTGAACGTACGCGCTCTGTATAACAGAAAGAGAAGCACTATTTTCTGCAATATCCACAACAATTTTGTGAATGTACCTTTGTATTTAAATTATCGTAAGTCGGTCGACTCTTCCCGGTGCCGATGATCATATGCGACCTGGACGCGTGATGAATGGTACACTCTCTACCATCTCACTGTACAACCACGACTATTTCCACCTCGAAGGCATTGGCCATGCAATGAAGGCCTCTCGAGAGCTCGGTTCCGCTCCCATTTATGACTCTTACAGTCCTACTTATAACCCTTCTCACGGCCCACAGGAAGGAGAAAGAAATGCACCACGCACGCTTGTAACTTTGCACCTATCTAACATCGTCAAGTGGCACGAGAAAATCCATGCACAAAATCTCGAGTGAACGAATCAAAGTTCTGACTAATCATTTAATTTCTTGACGAATGAAATCGAAATACTTGAAATATCCTTCTTCCGAAAACTAACAAGTTCGAGCGACAGAGAAATAGCAAGTACATTCAACATCGAGTAGTTCCGAATAGATTCATTGACATACGTAATCGCGAATCAATGCAATTCTTTTTTAGGAGAAAAATGCGATCGTTTTCAAAAAGCATACAAGCAATGGTACACATACTAGTATCAGCAATCGCTTCCGCCAACTCGTGAATCTTCTCGAACATTTCTCGATCGACATAAAACCGTTCCCAGACGTGATTCAAACTCCCCTATGTCCCTTCGAAGAGAGAACTGCCTGTTCGATTCACCTGGGTGCACTGATTCCCGCGGGATAATTCTGTCTTTGATTTAAATCTCGTTCGATCCGTGGAAATTGACTTGCGCACGGCATCGTATCTATCGATGTTAAGGGAATTCTAAAGTGAAGATCGAACTCCGACAACATCACTGCTTTACTGATTTAAGACTTACACAAACGATTTACGTGTCAACGATACATCATTACTACTGCACCAATATCGCACGCACATATGTCTCTAAAAATCAGAGTTCGATCTTCACTTCACGATGATATTAAGAGTATATTTTACGATGCAACTGTCGCTGCGATTTTCACATTTTTTCGCAAAATGTAATATACATGATGTCAAAGTCTTATTGGTTCATATCATTCTACAGACTAGTAATAATGAGTACCGCCCAAAGTTAAAAATATAAATAAATAGTAATTATAGAAAACAATCTAACTTCAAATCACAAGTTAGATTATTTTCTACAACTATTTATTTATTAGTATAAGTAATAATTATTTATTTTATTTCTCTATATCCATGTATTTCATAATTATTAATCTAAATGAAACGGAATGGAATATGTATGCACGATTAATAACAAATTTGAAAAGAGAGAGCTATAGGAGTAAGCGCGGTAAAAAGTGCGCAAAAATACAAATGTCGAAACAATATTAATTGCATTAAACAATTCTATTTTACATACACACAGACACACACACACACACACACACACACACACACACACACACACACACACACACATACACGCATAGACGAATGTTTCGACTTATATTCAATAAAAAGAATCAATTTAAGTATATAATATACATTACATTATTACAAACATCGAATAGATATGTACTTTATATCTTAGGAGTATTTCAAGTCCAATGACTTCAAGTATCGACTGTGTTTCTACGTTGCTACGCTACAGAAACACCAAACAAATGTTATCGATCACGAGAAGTATTCAGTCTCGCTACACATAAAATTAAACGTGCAATGCCCCTTCATTGATCAAACAATATATACGATACACCTACTCATAGTGTTTCATTAAACGAGATAAAATTTCAAACGTCGAAAGTAAATTAAAACTTTGCATTAGCATGCGCTTACCTATAAGGTTAAAATTATTGAAATACTAACTGACATGATATTAATACCTAAACTTAATTTGCTTATGCAAACTCTTCTATCGTAAAACACATCGCAATTTACGACAAAACTTTATGCACACGCAGCATATAACATGACGCATTAAAAATTTAAATTCGAAATGTCACATTTCTCATTCCCGATGCGTAGAGGAATTCGAGTATATTCTCCATTAAATTGCAAAAATTCTGTCTATATCATTTTGTGCAAAACTGTTTCCTATTTCATATACAGAATTCGATAACTTCTGACTCTCCAGCTCTCTTAGAATTTCTGTCAATGATACATATCGCGATACGTTATCTCTTCTGATCTCCTGATACGACAATTCAATGACAACTTAGAAATATAAAAGCAAAATGCGAAAAATAAGTTCCTCAGTGTGAAAGCGATGCATCGCGCACGAGCCAAGTCGCGTAACTTTCATTTGCCGGTGCAATTACATCATTCCTGAGCAACCATCCATGTATCCGTACATTGTGTCTATCCAGCTGGTATTGGAACGTATCTGTTTCTGGATCGTCGCGTCAGTTTAAATAATTGGATGTGCCACTTTATATTGACTATACCGCGGAATTCGTTGTATCATTCTGTCGGATCAGATTTTATATCTATAATTGCAATATAAAACAAAATGAAATATTTTACGTGAAGAAAATACAGTAAACTATAATATACACAACAATTAAATTCTAATATCTGTTAGATATTATCACATTTAATTTAATATAGCGTTAAATATATGCAATATTTAATATTTAATATCTGGTTTAATAAAGCTCCGCTGCTCTGCTCCGCGTCACTAAATTTAATAATTAAAGATTGAAAATAAAGGATTTTCTGTCCTTGATATATCCCTTATTACATTGAACTCAAGCTATTATTCTATTTCTGAATCTTTAACTGTAAAACGATCTTTTCTTCTCTCTCGCGGATTGGCATGAAATTTTCGTTTACCTCCAGCTTTCCAATTACGCGTCAAGAATGTATTACCCGTTACAAAATTAAATAGACGTCTTCTGACGTAAACCTGAAAGCAATCTTGGTCCTAACTATAAACACAGATTAGATATTTCTCCTCTATGCAGGATAATAACATCGCAAATAAAATATAAACATAAAACATCATAACGAAAGAACTAAGTCAACTGGATTTTTGCCCATAATATTAAACAAATATTCTTGGAAACCTCCAAGGACACATATGCATAGAAGTAATACGTGTACTAGGTCAGAAAATTCCATTTCTCTCATCGTCGACATACGTTTACTTTATCTCTACTTAATGGTCTAGAAAGTTTACTAGAAGGAATATTTTCCGATATTCATATTTCGATATAACGCATGCATCATAAAATGTATTTATACTTTTTGCTTATGTGCCTAAAATACACAAAAATGATAGAAGCCACTTAGACTTTGATAAATATAATATTTCGACAAAAAACGATGATTGCGTACGCAAACAACACGCATCAAAAATAATAATCTATGTTGATTTAAATAAATCAATATTAAGTTAAAATCGATCGCGAAGTATTTAATATAAATAAGAGAAGAATGCCATTTTCGATAAGTCAATTCGGTTTATCGGACTTGAAACACAAATTGAACAACGTAAACTGAAATAATAACCTCACAATTAAATTAATTATTAGATTGATTTAATAATAATGCTGCTAGCGTCTTAAAAACGTATAAAATAATTGATGGCGAATTATTTATTTATATGTTTTTAAGATGCTAGTAGCATTACTATTAAAGATCAATTAATTTACAATTATGAGATTATTATTTCAGTTTATAACTGTGTTTTAGGTACGACAAACTGATTCGATATACAATCTATAGAACTGGTAATTATATTTGTACATAATAAATATTACTAAGCATTAAGACCTAAAAATGACATTCTTTTTTTGTTTATATTAAATAAATCATTAAAATACGGGAGACAGCTAGCACGTTGAACACTTTTCTCGTTTACATTTTCAACAGCGAGACTGTAGGAAAATACTGACATGTCCGTCCAAACTTTTTCATCCTCCCTCAGCGCTCAATTACGTCGAGAATTTATCACGAGGAAGAGTATTTCACAACAGGGAGGACTGGCGCTCACTGTCCAACGGATGGAGGGAAAGATTCGTTCAGTTAAATAATTATAGCGCGTTGCAAATGCGGGTGTCATCTAGCGAGGCCTTATTTATTTTTTACTTTTTTGTTATCCTGTTTATTCACATTTCAAGCATTTAGCTTGCCTTAGCAATGTTTTAGGTGCTTTCTCAGACACCTTTGTATTTTTCGATGTACATCTTTAATATTATTTTATCGTTTTTTTCTACTAACTTCTACCGAACTTGCATATGTAACGTTCCAAAGAGACTACACTATGATTTAAATAAACATAAATAAATAATTTAGTCGAATATACAAATATTAAACATGCAAAAATTCAAATAAATAATTGTATCCTTTGCACAAAAGCAAATAACAAGATTATCCTATTATTATATTTCTAACTTTATCTACATCATAATTTATTCCTTAATAGAATTCATATTGGACAGGATTTTGAGGTAATCTAATCGATACGGCGATTCACGTTCACATGTATTACGTGGTGAAGCATGTAGATGATAGTCGCGGTAGATTGCTTCTACATTACATCAAGATCCTTCAATGTATCGAGAACACGCTCAATGACTCGCACTCTATACATAACACGTCAGCAAGGTCGATTACTTGCCTTAATATTGATAGTCATAGCTGTCATCTCACACCCAGAACTATAAATGTGCAAAATAATTGAGTATGCGAACAACATTATTATTCTCTTATTTTCATAAATATACTATTTCTATCGCGTTAAATAGGAATTTGTATAAAAGCACAGTTATAAATTTCGTTATATGCAAAATATTATGGAAATTGTTATGATTTTAAAGAGATACAATTCATTATTATTGTAAATAAATGTAATATATTACTGCATAACAAAATAAATAATCATTAAATAAATGTAATATTCATATATTATCGTACAGTAAAATAAATAACGTATTTATTTGTATGTTATTTATTCCGCACATTTATTGTGCAGTAATAATACACATTTACTTAATAAATTGCATTTTTTAAATTAAAATAATTAAGTCGAATGCCTGTTAACGACATCTCTAAGTTTGACATCACGAAATTAAATTATTTTTAATTCTTGCGAAATCGAATTATTCTTTTATCTTCTTCGGTGTACAATCCTGATGGTGTGTTCTAGCAACGTAAAACTTTACATTATGCGAATACACTGAAATATTCCAAAAAAATTTCCTGCTACGAAAATAAAATTAAAATCGACGATAGCTGTTTAGAAGACAAAAAAGACTGGCGACCATTTTGGAACTACTTTACGAGTTGCGAAATATACATCTCCGAGATAAGTTTTCTACGTAATAGGGTATGGAAAGCGAAGGAAAGTTTAGGCAAACGGCGGCGATAGTGGCGGCGTCGCCGAGTCGAGCAGCTTCAATTGAGATGAATATGTATCGCGAGACTTACTCGGTACCATTTGTCTTCGGATGGATTCAACTTCCGGACGTTTTGAGTCGACACGAATCAAAAACCACTACGATGACGAAAATGAATAATCTCTAGTTCTTGAAGATAACACCGAGAATCTGTTAGCTTCTCTTAGCTTCTGTATCAAAGCTGACGAGAAACTGGCGTTCAACCTCTGCATTTTAACTCAAGTAAAATTGTCGCAATTAAAAAGCGAAAGGGGTAATATAATTATAATTAAGAGAACCCGTGAGACTAAAATCTTAATTTAAGTTTAATGACTTTCCCTAAATTTCCGACTTAAATTAGAAAATATTAAGAGAGAGGCGAAGATGCGAATACAAACTATATGAATAAATCAATTTTCAAATTTTTCCTATTGTTTGTAAAAATACAATTTCCATACAAAGCAGCACATTTAACTGTAAAATAAATCAAATTAAATGAACCAACCCTGATGATTAAAATAAGTTTTATGATGTAATAATAATCTGTACATTAATATCGATGCCATTCGTTGATAAAAATCTATTGTTCAATAATTCAATTATTATAATTTATACGTGTATGTAGGTATATAATGTAAATTCGTCTTTTAAAATCGATATGCATTAAATAGTGTTAAACAAAAATTCCAACACTTTGTTAAATGTGTCAGAATTCCACGTGGTTGTCCTACGACCACACGAACGATCATGTTGGCCTCTGTTTAACAAGCGTTGAATAATTCCGTATCGGATAGCTACACACGTGCCACTGTAACACATCCATTATTCGCTCCAATTTACGGTCGAACTATAATACGCTATGAATACACACACCATAGAATAGTATTCCTATTATTCTGGCAGCTTAAACGTCTCAGACTAAATAATTTAATTTCAAGATAGAGATAGAATTAATAGTTATCGAAAGTATGGACAACGTATTTAGATATTTAAAAATAATTATTAATAATAGGCCAATTCTTTAGATTTTTATAAAAATGCTAATTTGGAACAATAGATTTTACATAATTTTTCAGTATTACAAGATCCATTTTTTTGTAATAAAACCGATAATTATTTTAATTTTTGATATTCCTAGTAAGTTTCGAATTGCAAGTTACAATTGCTTCAATTTATTGCCATTGTATAGATTCTAATTTTTAGAAATGTTATAAAGCTTAAAATAGCACACTATTACGAAATACATCACACATATCATTGAAGCTGCATGCTTATCGTCCAGCGGTCGATCGCGTGCATTCTCCGATACCAAAAAGCCATCGATACGATGGAGAATGCGCTCCTTAGGACCACAAGTTATTTTAAGAGAACTGGTTTGGTAGCTGTGCTATATTTACTTTTCTCCGGCACGCCAAAGTCATTGACAGCGTCCTCTGCTCGGACCTCTCTTATCCTTCACACTTGTGCCGAAATGCGATTAAACAGATTTTCGCAAGTCTACTTCCTACCGTTACGAATTATTCATTTTAATATATAAGCAAAACCTATAGTTTATTAATCCCTTAACGTGTTACACAATGTATTGACGTTAAATATTTTTTAGTTGTATATCATATGCTATAGTAAAATTAATAAAATAATTTATATGATATCAAAAGTGATATTAAAAATACTTTGTCAAATAAAAATACTTTGTCATTAGTTAAATTAGCATGTGAAAGAAAATTATGCACCGCGTGTGAAAGAAAATTATGCGCGCGCGTTTCATTAGCTTCTCCAATTATATCATTCTACTCCGATTATTATAAGAAAATTAAAAACGATTATATCGATTTTATTTTATAATCGTTTTTAATTTTCTTCATAGTCTAGAAAGTTTAATATGTAAATATTAATATACATAACACATATATCTTATACTCCCAGCGAATTTTACTAAATTATACCCATTATTGTTAAATATCATTGAAGAAACAATATCTATAATGAAAATTTTACATTATTCTTTATAAATAATAATTTGAACTGTTTTAACTCATAATAATCGTCAAATACTTTAGCATAAAAATACGATAACGCACATGGTCGGCTTTGGAAAACCGACTTTAAATTGTTGTTGATTTCTTTTTAGAATTCAACGATTCGCTCACGTACATGAATCAAAAAAAAGATCTCGTCCCACACTCGAGATTAAATTGTTTCTAGCAATAACAAAATTATAGATACGATCGATTGACTTTTATTGAACGCCGGCTTAGCTTTAGAGAGAGAGATTCTCGTCACAATATTTCCCACTTGCATCGACGATATTTCTATACTGAATTTATTTTATTTATAGTATTTATATTTTGAAATAAAAATCTCGCAGATTGTCGAGAAAAATTTGCTTTGCCAAGTTTGTTATGTTTAATATATGAAAAACATATTTTTAATGTAAATGATTTTTAATTTTTATCGAAAATTAAAAATACACATTTGAAAATACATTTACAAAAATAATTGTTACAAAATGTGAGAAATATTGAAATTCTTTGAAAGGTCAAAAGGTCTACGTTAATAAAATTCTAAATCATCGATATAATGATGTCTAATTTCAAGAAAATACTGTATCGATCTCGTTACGAGCACCGTTACGAGTTTCTGTTGAAACAATGGCAAGACGTATTTCTGATGGCTGTGCTGAGTGCATTCTCTGATGCATTCTGCCCTAGGGCGCGCCTTATTTATTATTCGTCTGCATATGTCGAGAGAGGAAGAGAAAAAAGAAAGAAAGCGAAAAAACAAGGCGACGTTGCAAAATAAATGTCAAGTCGCGGGAATGCTCAATTGTAGCAAACACTTCGACCAAATTAGGGAGGCAGGCTTTTGACGATGCACAACAGCTGAGAAAATCCGTTCGAGACGTTACTTTTAATGCATCGCGTGCTGCGAAAATCTCGGGTTATGTACAGCTTTCTATATATCTAGCTCTAGAATTAAAAGTAAACTAAATTTACAAAATTGTCGTTCTCTCAAAAATCATGCAATTCCAATTAATCAATTTTTCTACAGAATTCTAATATTCATTTTTACATGAAAACGTAAAAACCAATTTCCGTTTTCAATAAGATTAAAAAATATTTTAATATATACATGTAACAAAAGAGAAATTCAAACAATTAACAGAATTCGATAATAGGCCGTCGTAAAAACCAAGCTTTTGCGATTAACAAAAGATATTCATCTGTATCTTTACTAGATTTAAAATAGATGTATTAGAATTGCATATAAAATTGTCTGTATAACTAGAAATAAAAAGATTTTTTGAACGTTTCGAATAACATTCTTCTAAAGATTTTTTTAAATATTTTACGCAAATTGTAATCGCTTCGACCAAATATACTCGAATTTATTCGGCAAAGAAAATTTTCTGTTATATTCGAAGAACAAATTAAGAGTTACGTAATGCGAGTAAAAATAAAAAAAAATGTAAGACTAAATACCACGAGGATGCTCGATTGCATCGGACACTCCGAGCGACTTAGCGAAAGGAGTTTGTAACTCCAAAGAGAATAAGTTGCTGCAAGTTTCGTAATTTTACGCCGAACGAAATACACAAATACAAAACTACTCCAGCAGTGTGGCATTTTACGGTCAAAATTGTCAAGCTTAAGTTTTTTCAAGATCAAAGTCTGTCTGAAAAATCTCATAATTTTATTATTAAAAATCTGATCGTTAAAAATTTAATAATTAATTTGAATATTGTTGATAAAGCAATTATATGTAATAATCGAGAGATAGATAGATAGAGAGAGAGAGAGAGAGAGAGAGAGAGAGAGAGATAACAGTGATATTGACGGAGAGAATAATTCCATAATCGAAAAATATCAGCTACATCGCTAGCTACAACGAGAAAGTGCTCGATCATATCGAAAGTTCTGACCAACTAAATTGGCGCAAAGGGATTGTCGAGACAAAAAAGAAACACAAGTGGATCTATACGAAGTGTATCCATTCAACTCGACGAACTCGGAACTGCAAACCATTTTGTTACTACTTTACTCATTATATACACTGTGTAAATATATATATATATATATATA
>NW_011627322.1:632426-749273 GCF_000204515.1 Acromyrmex echinatior | reverse complement strand
CGGAAGAGTCGTGGGTAGAAAAAATTTTTTTCATTTTTGAAAACCTAATCGCTTCTCGTGATCCTAAAAACAAATATTCGATTTCATTTAAAAAACGTTTTAGACATTTTTTCATTCATTTCACTGTAAGTTTCTTACCAGAATTAACTCCAATACATGATGAAGACGAAGCTATATAATTAGGGAAGAAGTTCCGTCATGTTGTCCCTTCCTAACACGTTTTAGATACTTTTTTGTTGATTTCGTTGTACGTTGTTATAGGATATATATCAGAATGATTTCAATGTATGAAGGATGAGGCTACAATTAGAGAAGAAGAAACGTAGTGTTGTCCTTTCGAACACTTTAGACATTTTTTTATTGACTTCACTGTGTAATTGCTGGCCAGAATTTACTCCAGTACAGAGACGAGGCTGTATAACTAGAAAAGAAGAAGCGTTGCATTGTTCTTTCTGCTTGGATTCCTGATCTCCGTCGACATTCGAGCTTTCGAGCTCCAAGATCCGTGCGCTCGACGATTGCACACACTATGTGTCGCATCGAAGACGAACGGATTCGATGCGAGAAACGCAATTACTCCTGACACAGGAAAGTTTACACACTTTGTACGCCGATACGGTTGATGTCACCTTGAACGCGGCAACAGTTAACTTAGTCCACGGTTGCGGGCAGGTCAACGATGACGTCACGGGACGAAATGAAGCGGAGCGAAATTAACAAGACACGCACTTTTATATCCACTCGCGTTCACTTACGTTCATTCACGTTGACTATAACTGTAACTAGATAGTTTTCGCAAAAGCTCACCGTCTGTTGCACCATTCTAAATTAAGACAGTAAATGAAGCCGAACGACTCCGAGACGCGAGCACAAAATTGACGCACAATCTCAGTTTTAGATTCGTGAAATTCATAAATATTTTTCGACTTTCAATCAATAATCATCGCGCAGCAAAGTCAATTATCGTATATAGAGAGAGATGGATGATAATAATAATTTATTCACCAGTTGATACGCCATCATTGCTCCCTTCGATCAAGTCCTCTGATCGTCGACAGTTCTAGATTCCGAACACAGATACGCAGATACGAATGACCAATCGAAAATTAAGACGCATCCGCGATTATGTTTCGGCAGGTAATTAACCCGACACGATCATCGTCTGCCCGATGTCCACTGAACACGACATAAACGCGACACAACCGAGCCGAAATTCAAAATGTCCGACGAGAACTTCACACCGACGCGATGCAGCGATGCTACGTCGACGCTTCGAGAATTCGCTCGACACTCCCGATTGCACAGCACATCTCAGGTGAACAAATAACGTAAAACGATACGTTCGGATCACTGCAAACACTGACCTGCCGCGAACGACACCCGCTGATTGCGAATAGCGGAGCACGACGGGAAATAATTCAAAATATTCAACGGCAACTTCACACCGACGCGATTCGCGACGCTTCGAGAATCCGTTCGACACTCCCAATTACGCGACACATCTCAAGATTCTCGAGCGAGTTAATAACGCAAAACGATGCATCCACGGATCATTCCAGACGCTGACCCGAGAATTCGCTCAACACTCTCAATCGCGCGATATATCTCAGGCGAGTGAATAACGTAAAACGACACATCCACGGATCACAACGGACACTGCACACCCGCCGCGAACGACACCCGCCGATTGCGAATAGCGGAGCACGACGGGAAATAATTCAAAATATTCAACGGCAACTTCACACCGACGCGATTCGCGACGCTTCGAGAATCCGTTCGACACTCCCAATTACGCGACACATCTCAAGATTCTCGAGCGAGTTAATAACGCAAAACGATGCATCCACGGATCATTCCAGACGCTGACCCGAGAATTCGCTCAACACTCTCAATCGCGCGATATATCTCAGGTGAGTGAATAACGTAAAACGACACATCCACGGATCATAACGGACACTGCACTGACCCGTCGCGAACGACACCCGCCGATTGCGAATAGCGGAGCATGACGGAAAATAATTCAAAATATTTAACGGCAACTTCACACTGATGCGACTCGCAATGCTTCGAGAATTCGTTCGACACTACCGATTGTACGACACATCTTAAGATTCTCGAACGAGTTAATAACGCAAAACGATGCATCCGGTCGGATCACAGCGGACACTGACTTACTGCGAACGACACACGATTACGGATTACTTACTAAAGCGCGGAGGTGAATAGTTCGGAGTGTTCCGCGGCAACTTCGCACCGATATCACTCCGCCAACGTTCCGAGAATCCGCTCACATTTTCAATCGCGCGATATACCTCAGACAAGTGAATAATACAAAACGATACATCCACAGATTACAGCGGACGCTGCACTGACCCTCCGTGAACGACACACGCCGATACGAATAGCGGAGTTTGACGGAAAATGATTTAAGCCCGATCTACATAAGGCATAGAACACGACTCGTAGGTCGCGTGTTGCGTCAGCCAATCAGATATGTCAATTTAAAAAATGAGGCTTCGAGATTGGCTGACGCAACAAGCTTGCGATCGGCTTGCAATTAATGTAGAACCGGCTTTATGTAGATTGAATTTTAGAATATTCGACGACAACTTCACACCGACGCCGACATTCCGCATGGCGAGTGCGAAAATGGAGACTCTGGCTGATTTATCATACGTTTTGATCTCCGAGAATTCGCTTGATACTTCCGACTCCACACGACACGTCTTGAAATTTTTGAGCGAATAATGTAAAACGACACGATTCATTTCCTGAATTACAACGGACACTGGCTGGTTGTAAACGACATATATCCATTACGTCTAGTAGAAGCGCAACGGGAAACAGTAAGTACAAATACCAGTAAGTAAAAGACGGTTATGTACTCGTCGACACGAATGGTCACCGCTTGATTCATCCCGTACACTATTACGTAGTACGTATACGCGACTCGCTTTCACAATGAAAAACACGCGACGCAACTCGATTCTCCGAACTGCGACGAGTAAAAACACAAAAGGGCGGAGAACTAAAACAAAATACGAACCCTCGCCCGGCATTCACTGATGATCGTATTTTAGGCTGCTTTCCGTTATTTTTACTAAAAGTATTGAAAATCTACAATTTACTTTGTACATTTCAGTTAATTTTCAGTACTCGTAATGAACATAAACGGAATTCAGTCTTAAGCCTGATTCCACTAATGTAAGTTAATGGCGAATTTGATTGGATATATTAAAGCCGTTGTACATTAATTTAATCTGCGTAGAAGTAAAATATAAATATTTCGAATTACAAAATACGGATTTTGCTTAATAACACAATAAAGTATATTGAGGATTTCATGATTTAATCTGTATTTATACTTATATTAAGCACATATTTTTACGTCAATTTGTGTATAACAACTCAACACATCAATGCGCCCATCCAATCGAATTCGTTTTAACTTTATTACTTTAATTTTGATTCAATTCTTCTAATTCTAAGAATGTATAGAAAAAAATAAATATAGTAAGTTATACCAAAATTGAAGTTAATCTTATATTAGTGGCCTTGTGCCCGTTTCAATGTAGACTAACTTTAATCTTAATTCAACTTACTTTTTATCTTTTTCTAATTCTTAGAACTAAAAAATTCTTAGAACTAAAAAATTAGCAAAAAATGAAAAGTTAGTCGAATCAAAATTAAAATTAAATTGTATTGATAGAAACGAGCATTAATAAGATGAATTATACGATATAGAACATCAAAATTGGCTGCCGTTAACAGAGAAAATAGTAAAATTTGTAATTGTTGCAAAATTCTTTTTATAATTAGTTTTATATTTAGATCCAGTAAGAAATTAGGAGCAAAACCAATCATATTAAAGAATTTGCAAAACTGTTTTGTCCGCTCAATCAGTCATTTTGACATCTATAGAAAGTCTATTGTATAGGAATGGCAAATAAAATATATGTGTGCGTGTATGAAATGAGAAATACAATTATACAGTTATGATATCAGATTTAAAAATATATTATATTATATTATTATTATATCATAATTCTTAATTTTATATCGCATTTTTATGCGATCTTAAATCTCAATTATCTTAATTTCCGAATTTCCGAATTAATTATATATTTGGCGATTTAAAATAATTTAGATATTTTTAGATAATTAACTACTAATTTAAAAACATCAATTCGGAAAATTATACATATACGAAACAAGCACGAAAAACATAACTTAATATAATTACTATAATATGAAAAAATTATAATTTCTAGTAAAAATAACATATTTTCCACGAGGACGTAATAAACCAAAATTATGTAATATATTCTAGTAATAAATTCCCTCCTATATAATATATTTTGATAAAATTTCAAAAATAATAAAAACATGAACGTGTAATTGAAGAAATTATTAATAAATATTTATTAAAAATATTATTAAAATTAATATCTAATTTTTATAAAATATTTACTGAAATTGACAATTATTAAAATTCTTTGGTACTTCTTATCTTATCAAATAGACATAAAAATGACAAGCATGAAACGGTCGCTAAAGTTGACAGCATTCATGGAACTGCGAAAGGACTTGGGCGGCATTAACTGCTTTAAATTAGTTCACAACGGATTACTTGAGAGCCACTGAAATGTTATTAGTTCGCCGGCAACATAATGAGATTGCATGCACAATCACATGCCGCTATTAGGTGCGTTGTGTATGATTTTCATGACGGCTAAGGACGTTAGAAGGTTTACTTTACTCAGTGAACCGCATTCACAGACCTGCGGAATTTCAGTAACCGGAACATTCCATCGCGAATTAAATCAACTGTACGATTTCTGCTCTAATTATGCCACGCGATATTGTTTTAACAGCAGCGCTAATCAATAATGCAGTCGGTGAAATTGTTAATTAGAGTAACGCACATGTATTTTTACGGTAATTAAAGTATCAAATATTAAATTTCACTATTTTGACTATGCATTACTCTGACAGTTCTACAAATTTAATTAGTTCTCTTAAACAAAATTTATAGATTATTATGTTTCTAAAGTAGTGACAATTTTTGTTTATTATAATTTGTCAAAAACAACATAGCTGTCTCTTCAGAAAAAAAGATAAAAAAGAAGGAAAAACGCATTTAATAAACAAACAAATTTTTCCTATCATATCTCTTTGTTAATATAGAAAAAAGAAGGAATTTAAAGAGAATATATTAATGATTTTCTCTGATTTTTTCAAAGGACATACGTTTATGCCGACGTAACAGATTGCATGTCGCGTGACAAAAAAATGATGACAAAACGGTGACATGAATTGGTCCTTTTCTAAGTTTTCGGAACAAAAGCTCGAAGCGCAACGAACATACGAGCGCGATAAGTCTGCTATTCTCGACGCTGAGATAAAGCACAGAGAGCCTCGAACTGCCAAACTTCCGACCTCGAAGAACTTTAAACATCGTCATTCGGCCGATCCGAACTTCTAAAGCTGCAGCGCCGGTCCGGATTCTGTTCGTCACGCGCGAATGCAGGCCGAAATGGTAGCGCAATGGATATAGCAAATATCGCGTTGTACAACAGGGTGTACTCTCCATCGACCAATCTCGAAACTAAGTAATGCCGAAAGTTTAAGTCGAGTATAGTTATAGTCCTGCGGTGGAAAAAAGTAACGCTTCGGTGCAAAACACTCTCGCGAAATTTCATCATCAGTAACGGGATCCCGTGGAGATAAAAAAGGCCGTCAACGTAATCTTGTAAAAAATTGTACACAACGGTTGAAATGAGATCGATATAAAAATATATAGGGCGGAGTGGTATTGTCCGAAATAACAGAAAATAACGTTCGCGAGCATCGAATTATTTCTAGAATTCTATAAATTTCCAGAATTCTAGTCGTATATACAAAAAAAAGAAATGTTTTTTTACTTTTTAAAAAATTCGAAAAAAATTTAGATAAAAAATGTGCATATAATGTTACCTTATTTCAAAATACACAATTTTATTAGGTGTTGGAATTAATTCGTAGCGTTTTACAAGTGATGGGAAGTACTTTCATTAATGTATTTTTTAATGCTCATGTGAAATAAATAACATTCTTTCATTAAAAAACGCTACGAATTAATTCCAACACCTAATAAAAAAATGTTATCTTCGAGTTATTATCATAAATAAATTAAATAAAATTATTCTATGAATCATCAATTATATTCTAATTTTATAGTCCGTCCTATTCGTTCTTAAAGTATCATTCTTAAGTTTTTTTCAAAGAAAACAATCATATTCTACAAAAATGACATACAGTTTACAATTTATAAAATGTGTCATACTGACATATTTTATAAATTATAAACTGTATGTCATTTTGATAAATAAAAAAGAAAACATTTTACAGAAATTAAAATCTAAACATTTATAAATAAAACAGTTTTGATAAAATTCGAAGTTGTTTTATTTTGAATGTAGTCGTTTTTACTGATGAAAAATTTAAAGTAAACTGTTGATGATATTTCGAATTATGTGCTACTTTTGATGAATTATTCCACATATTATAATTATATTATTTTATAGAATTTTAAAATTGTCACAACTTAAAAAGAATAATTTTTAAAGATTGTGAAATGAAAATGATAAAAATGATATTTGATTATGTTTCTAAGATATTAATATTCTTTTTATCAATAATATTTGATTAGTCAATAATTTTTTATTGAGTTGAGAGGTAGCTCCCTCTTTTCTGAAAAACTTAATTTTTTTACTTGTCATTTTTTTGAAATAAAGGAACAATAATTATATTTTAAATAATAATATTTCATTGTGCTAAAAAATGTTTTTTATCAGGATATATGAATTAAGTATATTATAAAGAAAAAAAAAGTATAAAATAATGATATCCAAATTTATAAAAATTGTATGGTAATCTCAATTCGTTCATTAACGGAAAGTTTATTTAACAAATAATATGATTTTTTAATATATTAATGCATTTATTCTGAAACGATTACAAACAGGTACAAATTGGAACGGGTGTAGTTAAATTCTCCCACTTCCTCAGTCTATCGAAATTTCCTTATCTACCACCTGTGCCAGTGCAGATGAGGAATCGATACGAGTTGGAGTCATGGCTTTGTCTTATCATTAACGCGCATTCTTTCGTTATCAGCGTTACAGAATTCGAGTATTCTCATATCAGACCGATAAGTTTATGCCACCCATCGCGAGTCGACAGTGATTTTAACATCGTGTCGCGTCTTCACCTACGCCTGTCGAATATTTTACGTCAGGTACGATAAAAATTTTACATATTTACGTGACCTTGTCATCGGTTGTCTGTCGCTTTGTGTTTTGTGGTAAGAAGAGCGTTGATGCATACATTCCTTAAATGGATAAACCAGTGCTCAGCTCGTCTTTCTCGTTTAATCTTTACGAAATGAGTTTGATAATTAAGAAACATCACTTTATCGCAAAAGTTAACTTTGGATAATCATGCTGATGCTGATTAAATCTTCGAAAATTGCTCTGAACGTGCTATTACCATGTTATCGTTCGATATTTGCATAATCCTCCCTTCTCCAGTCGTAATTACGTACTGGTATTCCCTGGGGTTAGCAAATAGTATTTAATTAACTAGAACAACATCGATTTGTAACGCGTGCTACTGCGTCGAAGTTGCGTATAAAGTGTCAAAAATGCAAAATACAACTTGAAAGTTCTGAATTTTTCGTAAACTTTTTTATACATAATATCTCTCAAAATTAAAAACAAATAGTTTTTTATTCATGAAATGTAAAGGTATCTATCAGAATTTTCGACATCGGATACGTTATGGTTGAAAATTTTCTAAATTATATAACATAATGCGTTTATATATGTACGTGAACAGAGAAATTCTCCGTACAAGATGCAAATTCAGTAAATGTTTAAGCCCCAGCTTGAAACTTAAAGATTAAATCCCTTGCATTTATGAAACTCGACTGTCACGATTTCTCGCTTCGAGAACATTTCTAAACTCACAACTAGATAAACGTCGGGAAGACTATTATTACAGACTATTGCAAATGCTAATTTAACTTGATTCCTTCCTCTGTATTCTATCTTTGAAACGTTATCTGTCTCTTCAAATATAGCTTTGAGTCGTTGATCTACGTAAAGTCTTTATTAGATTAAAATTAGAAGATACGACTTCACAATCTAGAGAACAAATAAAAACAAATTCCTGAAATATCAAAATATTTATTACTCAGAAAAGTAATATCACTGAAAGAAGAATTTTTATTTCACTGAAAAAAGAAAAAAAAATATATATATATTATATATTTGTTAAAATATTGAATCTGATACTCAAAATTTTTCGAAATTTCTTTATATATTGTTTCCTTGCTCCAAAAATAAGATAACTCAAAAAATGTGATTATTAAAAGTGAAGATTACTTTATCAATCATCAAAAGTAAACTAACTTAACTTCAGTTTCTTCGTCAAATAGCACTTGTGACATTCTTAAGATTCAAAAAGATAATACCTACAAAAGTGACACACTTTAAATTGTGTCAGCTTTGTAAAGAAACAAAAGAGTCTTCTACAAAGAATATTTAGAATTAAGACAAATTTGATGATCAAAGTTTGAAGGAAAAATTGTTTAATTTTAAATTTAGTCATTTTAAATCAAAAGGTAAACTGTTAATAATATTTCGATTATGTCACGACTATGTTTCGATCAATTATTCCTTTGTTATAATTTTTTGAGAAATCGATATTGCAGTTCAAAAAGAATGATTTATTTAAGAGTTAGTTAACTTACATAACAAAAATACATTTAATCAATTGTTTCTAAAAGTATATTTTTGTTTTACTAATATTATTTAAATAATCTCAGATCTAATTTTCTATTGAAAAATAATCTTTCCTCTTCTTTGAAAAATTTAATTTTTTTAATTGTACCACTTTTGTAAGTAAGGAAAATTATGTTAATTTCTCTTCTTGTTTTTTACATTTTTATTTTTTTTTTTTAAATTACGTCTTCTTTTAATTTCATTTCTGTGCAAAACTTCTTTGGAACTTCGCATTTATTATTAGACTTTATCATTTCTTGGCTCGCAATAGCTAACTGTCTATGTATTTCATGTATATGAAGATAGTAACCTAGCATTTTCCGTAACTGCAGACGATGTTTAATTACCTAGAATGTCCTAGACGTCACAATAGTTACCTTGACCTTACGATAATAAATCCGTGGCAGACGCAAGTTAATTGGCATACAAATGGATTTTCCAACACAGAGCATATCAGTCCGCACGAGTGCACAACTGTTGTTACTGTTACTGCTGCTACTTGCGTTTGTGTTTGCGTTTGCGATCGGCAAGCACGTGCTTGGCATAATGCGAATTAGTGCACAATTCCGCGCGCGGTTATTCCGGCTATTTTCGTCCGCGGTGAGCGGTCTCCTTTCGTCCTGAAACAATCGAGATTTGTTTTTCGCCGGGCGCGACGATGTCAGTCGATAGAAAAGTAACGATAATTGCACAACGAATCATCGCATTTCAGTTCCGCTTGTGCGAAACGCTCCCCCGGAACTAATTATGAAGTAATTATAATTCTGGACTCGCGTTGTATCGCTTGTATGTCCACGCAAATTCTCTCTTTCTCTCTCTCTCTCTCTCTCTCTCTCTCTCTCTCTCTCTTTCTCTCCCTGTTGGCAACACTGAATATTTTATAAGCAAAACCGCGCTCGATTTACCTGCAAATAAACGCAGTTACAAAAATACATTAATATTACGGATATAAATTATCCTTGGCCTTTTGAAGAATATATACTTCAATTCAAAATAATTACGAATTTTTTTACAAAATTTAATGACATAATTTGGTGACGTAATGACATTTATTAATAATTGAGTAATGCTTAAAAATTTTCCTCATAATTATTGCATTTTCATTTAGAGATTCTTGGGTCAATTTAGAGAGTCAACTTTTCTACAATATAAAAATTCAATAGAAAGTCATTTGTAACAACTTTCCAACTTTTAGCATAAATATCCTGATAATTAAGTCTCAAATTAAATTTTCTGCTAAGCAGCAAAGTAACAAATAAACTTTATTAAAGTCCGTTTAAAATTAACTAAAAAAATAAGATCTCATTAAAAATTTTACTATGTCTACTTTTACTCTTGCAATTCAATTTATCGAAGAAATTTATTTAGCAATTTTCAAAAGTAAACGATTTACTTGTTTAAAAATATTAAAGCTAATGTAAATGTGATTACAATATTCTTAGTAACTTCCTTAGTAATATTCTTGCTAATATTGGATGCTAAACTATGCCATCAATTTTTTACATTACTATACTCATGCAGTTTAAGCACACATACAAGAAGGGTATATCAATGCATTTTGTCGACAGAAAGGTCTCGACATAATAAATTCCGAATCAGCGATCAGCTCCTTTAAGCACCGATAATCGTCCCGAAGTCTGCCTGTACGATTCCTATCAATTTCCCACATTTACTTACCTCCGGGTTTATTCGAAACCGGAAGAGTTCGGAATAATTGCCAACATCGGCAATACGATCTCTAGTAAAGTCGATCAAGTAGCACGACGTGCTGATTTTAGAACCAATTTATTGATTAAATATCGTTGCCGTAGTTGATTGTAAATTGACGATGTCTATTCTATTGCTTGCAATCTCTTTTCCATTTTAATGAACTTCGATTAGATGTAGAATGAAATAAAATAATAAAATATACCTAATAATATATACATTTCGTATAAGTATGTGCTTTATTGTAGATTTAGAAAACAAACTCTTATTTATTCCTTATTTATTATTAACAATTTTTTATAAATCTATTTATAAATTCTATTTATATTTTATAAATATATGTATAAAAATCTTTTCTAATATCAATAGAACTTTATGATTATATATATCTTTAAATTTTTTAAAGAAATAAAGTTTTTTATAAAATCTTCAAATTTTTAAAATAAATTATAAATTTGTTTTTTTTTCAAACCCAATAGCAGTCGATACGAATATTTAACACTGTATCTGTTTTACATTAAAGCAATGATAGTCAGCAATAGTAACATTTTGTAGCTAATGCACGATCGTTCGATAAGTTGAAATGGCATTTGGCATTATCCTATAAAGAACGCCGAGTTCAACGCAGTCGTTTTCGTAAAAAATGTCTCTTTTTATCAAAACTTGTCATTCCAAAAATGTAACAAATTTTTTAGCGTTTTTTTCTGTAAAATGCAATTTTTTCTCAAATAGGATTAAATGATTTCTTTCCTATCTTGAATATCAACGTGCCATTCGCAACCTACATCTATATTTTACATCAAAACGGAAAGAATTCCTTTTACCATTTGACGTATATACATATCTCTTTTTTCTGAACGTTATTTCAAACGCGCGCATTATAAACGCGTCACGCACTGGTAAGACTGTAATTACCGACGCAACGGTGATTTCGCGTGCACACTAGAGAAGAAGTTTTTTTTACACATCGGCTCGTATGCGAGCTAATGTACGGCTGAGGACCATGTATTAAGTTAAATAAATGTACCTTTAGACGCCTTTCACTTAAGACTTTCTTTATGAAGTAAGCTCCAAAAGAGCAGCATCCACAGTTAGGAGACATAAATCCGCGATCTCTCTTAAATGAACGTGAAGATTAGAGCTCCTCTTCAAGGGCCACTTCTTCATCTCAGTTGGTTTTTCGGCTTCTTTCTATTTTCCTCGGTTACGCCGTAAAACGGCGATTTCATCGGTTAACCCAACAACAACGACGGTAGCGACGACGTTATCTGAAATGGGTTGTATATACACGTAGAACGGAACTGCTACGAATAATCCAACGAAAATATACTCGGTACCACGAACAAGATGATAAAATAAAAGATCCGGATTTTTATAGTGATAAAACTAGAGAGGAATTATGTCACTTATATATAAAAAATATTTTCGAATCCTTATTCTGTTTTAAAGTTAATTATATTTTTTTAAAAGACAATTGTAATATAAAACTTGAACTTTTTGATAGATGTTTAAAAAGACATGTCGGATATGTCTTTTTCAGAAATCTATTCTATCTATTTATTAGAATTTAAATATCCTTCTTAGAAAATATTTAAAATAATCTTTTAGAAAGTATTTTAATCATACATGTTGTTCCTTCTATGCGTCGCTAATGTGTAATAAGTTAATATTAGTTAATTTTAACAATTGTGTTTAGCGGATGTTGCAGATCTATGAACTAGTCGATTACTGTTAACGGTTGATCGTCCCGATTAGTAGAATTGCTAACGTAATACTTTCTTGCGAGAAATCAAGTACAAGCATGCGAAGTATGACTCCCAGGCATTTCCTCCTCATGTGTGTTAATGACCGACTCTTTCTTTGAGTCATTACAACCTTCCGCTTGCGAGAACCGTGAACGACAGGAAATGCATTCCAGCTATATTTCAAATTAAAACTAAAGTTTTATCCAAATATTTGTATATTGAATATTTAAAATATGTTTCTCCAGAGAAATGATAAAAGTTTGCTCAACCTTCTACGACTATATAATTAAAATCTTTAAATTATAATTTTTTTAATATTCAATATTTCTTTCTCAAAGGATTAAATTATTCTGGATTAAATTATTATCCAGGAAAGTCTTCCAAAAGATTTGTATTTTTAAGGTGGCTCCAGACATGCAGCTAATGTTAACATTAACAAATATTACACACACATATGTATACACATACATATGAGATGGACAATTATCCATATGAATTTGAGCCAATATTTAGCGAATGTAAAATTGACGTACGTTAGCGCCGCTTTTATCATTTACAATGTACACGCAGTGTGCGCAACGAACTCAGGCACAATTTCGCTTTCGCCAGAACAAATCGCAATTCGCGCGCGTACGCGGTTCGTCGATGAATTAATCAGACTTTTACAGTACCTTTGTGCTTTCATTCTTCTACAGCGACTGCCGTTGATTCTCTTATGTCGGAAATTAAAACTTTCCGCTTGTAGACACAACAACCACGATACGAGCCCGGTGTTTCGATCCAGCTCCGTTCTCTGGATTCGTGGAGGTTCACGATGCACGTACATGCATGCCGGTCGCATTAATAATACGGTTATGCAATAAGCCTCGTATACGATGGTTATTAGTGACTCGGACTTCGGATATGTAGCTATGAAACGTGTTCTATAGACATAACACATAAGCTCGCTTACAACGCGAATACAACTTGCGCTCTGCAACCGCTGCAGAAGCTGAAAGACGGAATTAATATTAATTATTTGAGATACGATCGGAGAGGCAATTTATATGTGTATAAAATTTATACAGATTATCTTGCTTTTACCAGATCAACTGCAACTTTTCCCTTACAAAAATATTGAGAGATATCATCATTTGTTGATGATTGAGAAAATTTGTCATAATTTCCAACACAAATATTTTCATAACTATATATTCATTTGAGATCAAAATTTTGTAAAGATAAAGACCAATTGAAAAAAAAAGAACAAAATTGAATTTGCGTCCTTGTATAATAGCTTTATTTATATAAAACTTTTTTAAATTAAAAAATATTCTAATAAAAACAAATACTTCGATATTTTACGATAGTGGATTTTAATTTTAACAAATTTATCATTTAAATATGATTCTGCGTATTTCGAAATTAAGTATATTTAATTAAAGCAAAGTTTGCGTTATTATTATTTTATTATATTATACGATACTGAGTGTTCAAATCAGGCATCAGATATCTACCAAACTCTCCATTCTGCGCAAAGCCATATGAATTGCAAACATATTCAGATGCAGATATTCTGTGAGAGACGTTATCGCTGTAAAACATCACTCGGTCGAAATTCAAACATGAATAGAAATTTTATTTTAGCATACAGTGAAAAATTTTCACTTCGCGCTAAAAGCTGGTACGATCTTTCAATTTACACAATCAGTTTATTCAAAAATCGTTATAAGAAAGAACTAAGAGTGTAAAATAAATTATGGATATATAAATGCTTTACGGATCAAATATGTTCTGATAAACGTGTATGACACATTTGTACGACATACATAAAAGTTACGCGCGAGTTGGGATATGTGATATTATCTTTGCGAAAGTGCATCGTTCGTTCAAAACATCCTCATACAACACACACATACGACGGTTGAAAATAGGGTTGAAAATCAAACTTCCAGCCAAAGCCGTGGATGCAATTTCGTGATATGCATTGCTAGAAACCGCTGTGAACAAGCAAAAAAATTCAATCTCCGAAACTAAGCTAACGATCAGTATCACTTTGACAACATTATTTTATGATTGCAGGTGAGGAAGTGGTGACGGTGCCGTCTACCAGCAACGGTCAGGAGAGCTGGAAAGCGCAGAGATTGTCCGTAAACGGCGAATCGCCGCAATCGAGCCATCATCGCCGCGGCTGCCGGCCTCAATTACAACCGGTCGTTTCCGGCGGTAAAAGGAATCGACCACCCCCGCCGCCGCAGCCGATATCCTACAAGGTCAATGCCAAGGATGGAATCGACAGGTATTTCGATTGGCCGAACAAAGAGAACACGCCCGGAAATGCCGTGAATTGTTGCGAGGACGACCACCAAACGAACCAACTCCAAGCAACCGAGGAAGCGATAATGGGTTCGAACCTGAGCAGACATAACGGAAAGGGCCTTACTGGCCGGCGCACTCAATCTTCCGGAAACTTGTGCGACCCCAAGGGAAAACTCAACAGTATGGGGAAGATATTAGTGCCCTGTTCCAGCGCGCAAAGAGAAAGGTTAGTCATTTATAATTATTATCTCTTCTATTACTGAAAATAGTCTTACATTCATTTTAATACATTGACTGTCATGCTCACCGATGATCTGCATCGTTGCGACAAGCGTCTTTCAGTTGCCGCAGTTATTAATGGCCAGTACTATTTAAAATGCTTGTAAAAAAAATTAATGTCATCTAGTATAAAAATTTTAATGACATTAAAAGCTAGATAACATTAAAGTAAAAGTGTGATAAAGTAAAAAATATTATTCAACTATCTATAGCCACAGGACAATTTATCATTTTATTATTTTATCATTCAACATTGAAATATATTGCTTATAATGATGAAAATTCTATTCTATACGATAAGACGTACAAGATTTGTTGGATAAATAATGTGTTAATTTAAATTGAGTTTTTATCCTTAATTGAACAAAAGAAAAAATTTTTACATTTTACTTATTCTCGCTAAACTATTTTTGTACGATCTATTTGTAACATCTGATGTTAACATTTAATTAATTACGTAACTGTTTTTATAAAGATTGAAAAAGTAATTTCTTTTTGTTGAAGTTTTTTTAAGAAAAGTGTAAAGAGAGAAGTGTACATACATAAAATTAGATTGCAATTTGATTAAAAGTATAAAATTAAAGTTATTGGAAAATTACATAAACATGAAGTTGGCGATACTTCGTTGCTACGAAGACGGAATTAAATATTGTGAAACATTATTACATGAGAAAAAAGTGAATGTAATCACGCTTCTCTCGCGACAGATTAAATCTTCTTTGTAATCTAGTCTTGTAGACACAGTTAATTTTTGAACGGCACGAAAAACAATTGAAACGCTACAGGGGATAGTTATGTTGCAACTTGCAGAGGGAAAGGTCAATTTACGATCGATTACTCGTCTGATACCTTTAAAACACTATATCACGTTAATAATTTGCTGAACACAAATTTATCTAGGGATTATAAACATATTCAGGATCAATGGATTATAAACATGATTAGGCTACATGAATTGGAAATATGTAGTTTAAATTCAAGTATGATTTTATATATATTTTTTTTTTTATATATATATACATGTATTGAATTTATTACAATTAAATTGAATTATATTATTATATTTTTGAATGATAGATATCTAAAATAACACTATTCTCTTTATGCTATGTAATACGCACTAATATTGTTTTCAATAGAATAATTTTGATTACCTACTATCAATGAAAAATTAATTAAAATGATGAAATAATTTTTTCTCTTTTTTTTAAGTATTAAGTAACATTTGTGCACAGCATTGTAATGCTTGTCAACTGTATAAAAAAGGGAGCTCATTCACTATCGGTGTGAACTGTTCTTTACCCACGATCCCCGCGGAACGATAAGACATTAACTCTCTTCACCTTTAACTCTTTGCTCACAAACTCTTTGTATCTGTTGAAAAAAAGATTTACTTAACACGCACATCTTTTCATAAAGAAATTTCTAAATATATTTCATTTTATTTTTTTTTTTTAATTAACATCTCAATCGTTATTTTAAAATCTTTCCTTTTTTTCCTTTCTTTTTATCATTTCTTTTTAAGAATTGTGACAAATAAATGTTTTTGAGTTGACTGAATGAGAAATTGAAAACCGTCTTGGAAAATATCATTAATAATAAGAAAAGAAATAATATTGAATAATATTGTTGTTTGGTCTTTTAACAGAGCGAGGATATTTAGAATCAGATAAATTAATATCGAACTGTCACTCAAAAGGGATTATCATGACATTCGTAGCTATTAACAGAACTAACTCATTGATCGACAATTTCATGGTATTAATTCGTATGATAGCTTTTGAATATCCCAGAGATTACTTGAGCTAAATGGATCATTAATAAAGGATAAAGCAAATACGTATAAAAAAAATTATTTTCATGAAAAATTAGCATAACGAAATCGACTAAGATTGATAGTGAATCGATCAATAGATTCCTCTCTTGCAAGATCTTCTTAATTATTCCGTTGAGGATTACGAGGCAGTATCTCCTTATAATTCATGAATGGCTATATTTAGTCGCGAATAGGATTACTTGCCAAGTGATAAAGTGCTCCCTAATTCGGAAGCACATGTTAATTAAATTTGTAAGAAAAACATGCAAAATCCTTATTACATGAAAAATCCTAAAATTCTTCAACGTGGAATTGTTCGTGTTGTGTACTGACATACACAATATCCTAAGCTGTATAAGACGATTAAGCAATAATAAGGTGAATATCGGTATTATCGTGAAAACATGACGCTGTGTATGTCAATAATATACCTTTACTCCTGTTCACCTAACCAGTTAAATGGAGTAAGCCGCTGACCGTGCATTCGACAATGGCCGAGATCGTTAATCCGAAGGTGAATTATATTCGACGTTGATAACAGTGATAAATGACGGTGATAAATTGGTAGAAAATGAACCAGCCGCGCACATTGCGTCCTGTTATTAAATTAATAATTATTTGTGTCTTGTATGTTCATCATAATAATGAACTGGGTAAGATGAAACCACGACTGATGATAATCTTGCTGTAACCGGTTGATCGCGCGGTATGCCATCTAAAAACTATTAGTGAATCCGTCAAGGACAGACGCCTCGTTAATATAACTTTAATAAGTCCTCTGAAACTCTCAGTCATTTTTCATAATATAAGGTCGGCATTTCGTGATATTTGATTTAATACTCATGCTGTATCTCAATTAAGTTTTTACATATTTTATTAATATTTTACTATGCTGAAGAAACAACATGAGCAAAAAACTGTTGCATTTTAATTAATTTATTTTTTTATACAAATATACAAATGTATATTTTGAACGTGAAATAAATTGTACAGAATTAATGAATAATAATATATTTTATTACAAATACTTTTAGTTGTGATTATACAGCTTTGCTTAAAACGTCTACATTCGTGCACTTTGCTAAATTTCGTCTCCGACGACAATTGAATTAAACAAGATGTTTAAAGTATAAATGGTAGCGCTTTTAAAGTAAACGGAGAAAACTGAGAAACTTTACTGATGCGGAAGTCTTGCGTCTTGCAGCGACGTGCAAAACAGGGAATCCACTTGCATTAGTGTCTCCTGGGTGCATAGTTCTCTCTCACAGCAACCTTACAATGGGGTTAGCAGCAGCACTTCCGGTAGTAACAAGTTGCCGGCCGCGAGATAATTTAAAGTACCTTTAAGGTCGGCCAGTCTCTGAACCAGGGCGGCTTCCATTAAACCCTCATTTACGCGGCGCGATGCTGGAAGGAATAAGGATACGTGGACTAAAAGAGCAGTCTCGGGAAGGGAATATTAAAAGGCGGCCTCGCGCTTCCTGATCTCATTTGCGTAAGTGCTGTTGTCTAACCCAGCAGTGACAATACCAGTAATACGCATAAGCAGAATTGTAGCTCCGTTTGTGTTACTTGTTTGCTTAAGCCTTGAAATATCTCAGACCACATTTTACTTACATTACCGCAAAAAGTCATTTCTTTCTCCATGGATATAAAAAGACGTTTTAATTAAAAGAAAATCTTACAGTTGCAGCAATCTCTCTAGTTGCTATCATATTTTATATAATATCAACTTACTGTGCTGTATTATTACTATTTTTGTATTTGTTTATTTAATGTTAAAATAGTAATTTCACTTCCTATATGAAAACATATTCTTACAGATTTCTATGTTTTTACTACATTCAAAATAAAAAAAGTTATCCTCTGTAATGAGGATCACGGCGAAAGAATTTAGTGAAAGGTCGTACAATATTACGAGTCTATAACGGGATTTTCTGAATTTTAATATTGAGTTATTTTAACATTGCGTTTCTTGTCACGTTTATGGTTGTCAGGAGTTGTACTATGAGACTGTTATTTGTATCATTGCTCTATGACCGGATAGAATTTTTAAGCTCTGTACCGAGGTATCCGCAACGCAAGAGATCGAAGTAAGTGGAAAGACCGGTGAAAGGTCAGATGTTCTGCGCGTTTGTGCGCTTATGCATGCCACGGAGGTTTGCGCAGGCAAGCATTCGCCTATCCACCGGGCGTGAAAGCGGACTACAGTGGATGATGTCACGTACGAATTATTAGTAAAGTTTCCTATACCGTTCTCGGTACGGTCCGTTGTCACGTAGGGTGTTTTATGGGACACACGCAAACAGGATCGCCGAGTAAATACGAAACGTTGTCACATATTGTGACATTATAACAATTATGTTATGCTCCTAACTTGTTTTCCAACAGTAGAACGTCTTAGAATGACGTAACATAATGACAAAGAATAAATAGGTGGAGCCACACACATATAACTTTTATTATTACAAAAGCATTTTCTTCTTGTCTTAGTAAAGTATTTGAAAGAAAGAAAATATTAGTACTGCAATATCGATTTTTTTAATATATAAAAGAAGAAAAGCGGAAACGTATATCGTGTAGCGCTTAAGAGCAAGTTGAATTTAACTTTGTCATTGTTTTCAATATGATTGAATAAAGAATTGTGTATGATATTTATATCGAAAATACACGCGGCAAGCTTATTTTATTGACAATTCGCGAGCAAATCGAGATGTCTTAGGATTATCATCCACGGTTCTATTTCGATTCCGGTGCGCTCGATTTCATCTTGTTCGAGTGTCACGTATATCACATAGCTCGCGAACGTGCTGTCACGGCGGAGTTCTTTCCATCGCATCCAACCTCATATATCGCTTTTAAATGCTTTTATTTCATTTTATTTTTGTTCACCTTCGTTCGCGTCCACATTGCAGGCAATGGCGTTTAAACTGCAGAAGTGTGTTCTCTCACGCACGCCGCGCGAATTTACATACACGAGTAACATTTCGCGCGTTACGAGCAAAGATACACAAAACGATCGTTCGCATCCTCATTACGTCAACGAAATAACATACAAACGATGCGAACAGCGGATTATGTAAATTACCGTAAAGTATTTTTTCTTATATTGATTTTGACGCTTTCAGCAGTTTATTACGCGAAACGCGTGCTTCCGTCTTGCAAACCTCCCGACACTTTTATTTTCCTTTGTACTTACAATAAAAGGAAAAACAAACGAATTACGTAAACAATCTAACGTGTAAAACACATTACGAAATAACGCTTCCAAAGGAAGTTTATTCTGCAGAATACCTTGCTAATACATGCATATTTATAATTTCTTGCTAATTATCGTTTCGTAACCTGTTTGGGATCTGAATAAATAAATCAATATATAAAATTTCAGAAACTCTATAAGTAAAAAAATCTATCTTACTTATTTTTAAAAAATTAATTTTAAAAATATTAACTTATGGTGTTTCTGAAATAAATGAACATTTTTATACACATAGGATAGAGTTTCTTAATTACATAAATATAATAATAGACTTCTGAAGATGTTCTTTCATGATGTTTACTGCCTAAAGAAACCTGAAAAAAATCTAAAATTTTCGGAGAATTTCTTTTTTATCCTGAAAATATCATAAATTTTTATAGAATTTATCTCAAAAAAGGAACTTACTTTCAAAAATAAATTCTGTCTCTTTCTGAAAACATTTTTTTCTTTAATCATTTTTTAATCATTTGTTTCTTTAAGCATTTTTTCTGATAATGTAAAATATTGACAATCAATTAGCAATCAGTACAGTACATTCGTATATATTTATGTACATTCTAATATGTTTCGCGAGTTCTTATGAAAAAGAATCAGGATGATAATATAAGACAATACCCAGCAAAATAGAATAGCTGATATATATCTATCGCCATTGATTTTGTACACAGTGAACCTTCTCTATACTATCCTATAAGTTTCGCGGCTCCAATTGTAGAAAATGATAAATATATATTGTTTCATGGAATTCTCATCCTGTTAATTTTCAATACATATATAATTTGTTTTCGTTGCGTTCACTTCAATTTATTTCAAAATTACATTAAAAATTCTCTAATCTTATCTAGAATTTTGAATAAAAATATCTAGAAAATCCGGGAGAGAATTTTTTACAAAATTTCAATAAACGTTCTGTTTATTGAAATTTTGTATCTATCCTTGTTGATTCTGAATTCCCTAATATCTCAATTTCAACAAAATTTGATTTGTAGGATTTCTGAAATAATCGACCGAATCTAATCATCCAATAATTTGTTCTTCCTATACAGGTATAAATTTTGCGGTTCACTACCAAATCACTTGGACGATAAAGATGCGCTGGATGACGATCGAGGGGATAATAATAACATCTCGTCAGAAAATGTTGGCGGAAATTTCGGCGGCACGTTACCACACAAGAAACGCTCGTTAGGAGTGCACTTCTCGGACAGCGGACCGACCGGCACTTTGGATCTCGTTAAACATCGATCGCAGGACTCTTTGGACGAAAACGATCCTTGGAGGTACGTGATAACTAAGAACAAGAATAATGTAATAACTATTCATTTCATATTACAGAGAAATATGATGCGCATTAGACGTTTGACATATAGCCTCTGTTAGAATAATTAATTATCCTTAATAAATTCCTGAAATTTATCGCTCTTCACTTATGCACGCGATTCCGCATGCACATTTCATCGCAAGACTGTCGGGGATCGACGCGGACAGAGACATAGCAATTTGGAGAATTCCGGGAATGTCCCTTTAGACTTCAATCTCCGTCAATCGATCGATCGATCGATCGTTCGATCGCGCATACTTTCATATCAAATGCGAACCTTCGAAAGTTTTAACTTCGAACCTGACATGTCCTTCGCGCGCGCGATGAACTTCCCGCATTTTAAAGTCGAGGAAATAGTTCTCCCATCGACCCTCGGCACGAAATGGGTCCTGCTTCCGGCGAACGCGAGCGCGCAAATCTTTCCCCGGTGGAAGATTAACCGCGAGTGATTCCGGCCTGATTCTAGGTATCAACAAAGTGACCTCGACCTTGTGCGAACCCGTCACGGTAATTTCGACTCGGTCAAGAGAAATCGCAGCGCCGACACTGTGCTAGTCGACTCTGGCAGAAGATACGGAGGTCGCGGTGTGTCCTCGGAGGACAGATGCCACCGAAACTCGGACCTCGACCTAGTCGGCACGCTGCCGAAACGCAAGCAGGACGCTAGAAACAGCAGCGGCAGGAGTCTGCAATCGAACTCATCGTCCTCACAGCCGTGCATAATGAACGCCACCACCGACGTCAATGACGAGTTGCTGATGAAGATGGTGCATAAACCCGATTGTGAACTACTTAAGCATCGCCAGCAGCTCGGCAAATGCGTCGATTTAAAGCTGAGCAAACTGAGCGGCGAGCCTCAGGATCAGGGATACGCGTCCGAACGTTCGCCCGAGGATGAGCATCCACCGTCGTTACCAGGCCAGCCGTTTCCAAATGTGACACTTGGTAAGTGACTCACCGTGCCTTATTCGTGTAGTTCTTTTTATTATTAAAAAAAAATCGTGTGACGACATTCTCGTACTAGATACAGATCTTTTTTCCACGTTCTATACGACGTGGATTAAAACGTGAGTGCCTTTTCCCTGTGAAAAAGCATCCATTATCCGACACATAATTAACGCGCAATTAATATTCACTTGCGCATAATCAGCTTATTGTTAGCAAGCGATATTCACCGCGAATACTTAACGCCGTCCAATTGTGTGAGATATTCGTTCGCATGAAAGAATGATTCGTTCGAGGGAAACCTCCCTGCGGGAGGATAGATACGTGTGAAAATGCGATCGCGCTTACACGAAATTAACGTAACATTTCGAAAGATATATATTAGGGAGGATGGATTATACATGAGTAAAAACTTTCTTATTTTACTTTCGCGAATCTTATTTTATTGGGAATGGACTACCTGTATCCCCAGATGCGCGAGAAACTGTCACAAATTTTCCGAAGGTCGAGAGCCCTTCTTCGCTACCGTGATAAATACGAGCAGCCTTGCCATGTGCAGTAACGAGCAGCTGATAAAGATGAATGGCTCGAAGAGATGACAGATGAATGAAAATCGCGCTAGCCATGCAAATGGTCGATTAGCGGACAAGACTAGTCAATTTCATATATAAGTCTCAGTTTTCATTCAGGTTTTTCCATTAATTTATTCCTTGGCTTTCTCAATCGTGATCTCCAAATAATACAAACGTATAAATATAAACGTATAATGAAATTTTTTACTTAATTTGCATATATTAACTATACTCTTAAATTTACAGAAAAAAAACAACTGAGTATATGAATATGAACCTGGTATATCAACATTTTCAAATTATTAAGAAATTAATCTTGCACAAGCTTCGCATAACAGATTATATGATGTAAAGTACACGTGTTTGATTATTACACACGACAGTATTTTTTACGAGTTCCATGGACTTAATGGCACGATAGTGTTTCGTAATCTATAGTTTTTTTAACGAAATAGCTTGGCTCGTTAATATGTGATTAGATCAATTAATCATTCCTCATAAATTATCACTCGTCGCGTGCGAAGGAATAAATAATAATTTTCGGCAACGTACAACACGGTTATAATACGATTGCGGTTAATTGTAATTTTCCTTGACTTGTCGACAAACTAACGAAAAATTTTATTGCTTCAATTCGCCCATAATTCACAGGCAAAATGTTTACACGATTACATTAATTAAAATTCTCGTGATTGCATCAGACTCTAAGAATTCTATCAAATTCAGACAAATCTACATAATTTTACATATAACATATGTCAAAATGGCTTCTGAGCCAGTTGTTCATGTTTGAAAGTACTCTCTCTCACAATGAGAGAGAGAGAGAGAGAGAGAGAGAGAGAGAGAGAGGGAACCTTGGAATGGATAATGCGTCATTTACTTTTGGCGTCAATTTTCGAGCGATTTGATCGATAGCCAGTCACGCGAACACTTTGCCATTCGCACGCTTTACACGAATGTGCCTATATCGTAGCGTGCGTGAAATCTACATATTTTCAATTTCAATCTCATGCATTTGGAAGGAGCTGTTCACCAAGCAACGCTGCTGACGAATGGGTGGAATTATTTTCGCGTGTTACTTCCGTACCGTTGTTGTCGCGGCAATTCAGGAAGCTCTTCGAGTTGCTTTTTAATAAATCAATAAAAAAATAATGTTTTTTTATTCACAATTTATTTAAAATATTTAAAAAATGCTTTTTATTTTACATTTGCTTTGGCATATCAATTAACAGCAATTATTATTTTCATGAATTGTTTTTAACATGCAAATTTAACAATAAATATCATTTTTATGCGCTATTTTTTAGATAACTTGTTTATACGTAACAATATTGTACCAATTGCCAAATGGACGAGAAAAAAATTCATATTTCATGCAGGAACAATCTGAACTGAAGAGACTGAAATGAAAACGTGAAAATATCATGACGCAAATTCGAGCAAGCTTCGTTCCAGCTTTCGACACGACAAAAAAATTCCGTTCATCCCACTGAATATACTTCGGTGACACGATGACACGCGTCCTTAGGACGTTAATGGCACGATTTAACAACACACCGTTGTTCATTGCGCCTGACGGGCAAGTTTCGTGGCGTAGTTATTACCCTTCCACCCACGCATAACGCTTGCGTGTATATTCTAGGACAGCGGTTCTCAAGACCGAAGCTGTATTCTACTACGCTTGCAAAAATTATTTATCGCGTCATATTTCATCATCATAATTCACGTTACGCGTTATATCTCGTTCGCTACACGGGAAGAATAATTTTGTTGAAATATATAAAAATTTAGCTAGGTACCAGATTTGAAAATTATTTTGTTGGATCATAAAAATAAATATATATTGGAAACTCGAGCGTGATAAACAATGCTGCAAAAAGTTTTATTACTATAACAACGAATTTCAACGTTCTACATAATTATTTTGATGGTCCAAAACAAAATTATTTTCAGATCTGAATCTAATTAAATTTTTTATAGATATATATTTTTCAGAAAAACTGTCCTTTCTGTGTCCTTTACTCTGCTAAAGATTTCATTTCATCAAGGACGTTTCGCTGTTTATCGTTTGATAAACGATTCATATTGCTATTTCCATTGAGCGATTTTTTCGAAATGCGTAAAAAAGCGCAGACTATTCCTGCAATGCGGCGATAATCGTCCATACCATCAATAATGCCACGGTATGAGTTTACGCGAGCGCTTAACGGCCCTGTTACTATGACTTTACGAGAGAATTTGGGATCAATTGAAGAGCTCGCAGGATATCGTGAGTCGCAAGTTGATGGTATGACCTTACCGGAATCGTCGGGCGCTTTCGCACGTTCCGGACATATACGGTGGCAACGAATCAACCCAGTTTGAGAGACCCTGACCCAGAATATATACGCGGCCCTTTGTGAACAACTACGGCAGCGTGCGCTTTGTGCGGACTGGTATTTGCGACGGGATCCAGCCGGCTTCGAAATTACGGGGTTACCGGTAATATATCGCCCAAATGCGCGCAGCGTGTCGGTGAGAGTGTTAAAAATCGATGCGCGATAATTAAAAAGTGCGGTCGGAGCGTATGCTGTTTTAAATTAAACCCCGAAGTGCCTCAGTTACTCTATTACCTAAACCCCTCCTGGTCTATTAGGCGAAGAGCGACGCTTAATGAAACATTTTTATCTCGCAGGCGAAATATGCACGTAATAAATAGAAAACGCACGTTTTAAAGCACCACTTATCTTTCATCGCGTATATCTTGCGCGGAGGATGAGAATATTTAACTATGTTATATACGCAAACCTCACCACGTTAACCATTACTTAGGCGAACATGGCTGAACTTGCGAAACTAATAAACAACTATCTAGCATTATACGATGCCCGTTATACACGAGCGTTCGATCCATCCATTTGCTTTTCGGGTTAACAACGCCACGAAGAGTAAAGTAAACTTGTCAAATCAATAAACAGTCGAGACATTGCGATCCTTGTTATGCAGTTCTCACGTTTCTGCGATATGGATTGTTTATGTTCGTCATTGTGTCATAACAGAATTGTGCACTCAGGCGAGAAATATTCCATTCACGTAATGATTGGGGACTTGATTCAGGATTCTCCTCCTAATTCGAATACGAATGTCTATGACAGAACATTGGCTTGAAACACGAGACGACTGAGCGATTCAAATCTTGACAAGCTATCCGCATCCTGATACCTGCACGGAATACTCAAATTATGTAATTCAAATCACATATGTGTCTGTGATTAATATTTTTAAAAATAAAATATTCTTATCTTGGTGTTTTAAATGCAAACATATAGTGTTTTGTTTATTGAAAATGTTTAAAACTAAAATATCTTTAAGAATTTAAAAAACGAAGACAAAAATAAAACATTTTAATATTTTAAAATTAAACACTTCTTTTATGAGTACACTTTCCTTTGCGTGTTATTTTCGTTGATTGATGAGTAAACTTTGGCTTTGATCGGATGGATGTAATTGAAATGAATGAAGACTGTCATAGATACAGAACCATCGCCGAGAAAATTGGTAGTAAATCTTGACGTGGATCGATGATAACGACGAAGGTTACGAGCCGTCTGAATACGTATCTAATTTCTCAACTGCTAGATTCCATTCGCCTCATAATCCAAGAGCTAAGAGGGATAGGATTGACTCTGGATTGCTCTGACCTGCCAATAAAAATAACCTTAAAACTACTGGATATCTCATACATAGGAGAAACTGATAATCGAAAATTACGATTTCCACGAAATATGTTAAAATAGCTCGAGTATCATCGAGCAAGTAGTTTTCAACCGTCTGCCGCTATCATTTCAAATTTGCGCATCTCGCGAAAAAGAGAGACTGATTGTTTATTGCAAACGCCAATTCAATCCGCAAACGATCTCTCTTGCCCAGTTTGGTACCGCCTTCTTTTGCTGACATTGTAGGTTTTCTAAGTCAAGATTGTGCGCTATTGATCGTGCGGCCATTGCACGACCACTCTCGCCTTATTCTACCGATCTGGGTCACTTCGACGTACGTTCCATGCGTCTCACCTATTGACCCATTTGTATGGCCGCGGGCTGCTGGGATGTTATCGAAGGGTAGGAGGAGGAAATGGTTAACTATATATTGTTTCACGATTTTGGCGCGGAATTCGGATTCTGTACATGGATTACAAGGTCGATGCTGCCAGTAACACAGTGAGTTAATTTCGGTACTCCTGACACAATGTTACACTGATGACCAACTGACCCTAATGCGAAGGCCGTGGGATGCTGGACGATATTTTCGGCATCCTGGATGTCTTTCTTAATTCGGAACAATGTGCGCGACCGTGATCGTTCATTGAAAGAAAATATAACCAGGAACTGTCTCAATATTCATCTAAAATTATTTTTAGATGTTAAATTATTACTTGTATACGATACTATATCTTGTTGTATAAATTTTTTAAAAAGTATTTGATGTATACTAATGTATAATTAGAGAAACATTGATGATTGTAAAGTACACAGTCATTGTATGAACAATATTCCTGCCTCTTAAAACAAACTACCTTCCATGTGTTCCTTTGAGAACACAATACAATATAAAATATGATAAAAAGAAAATAATAACAAATTTAATATATATAAAATACAAAAATAAATATAATATATTAAAAGACAACATCTGAAACAAGACTTATTTATTTAATAATTATTTTTAAACAACACGTTGTGATATGTGTGTATTATGACGAGAATAAGTTATAATACATATCATACCCTTATAACCCAGTTTCACTTTACTTTTTGTTTTACCTTTCTTCTTATTTCTATGTATAGGAGAAGTAATTTATTTTTTATGATTTATACATATGTATTTATCTTATTTATTACACTGAGAGGAACAAGATTTCTGTTTTGAATAAATCTAAATGGGACACCAGAATAATATTCTTATATACTTTTAAAACCTACTAAAAAGAAGATAAAAGGTTTTATGCACAGATTTTGAGGAAAATGGAATCAAAGAGGTAAAAAACGATGATTTTTATGACGTTGCAGAATTGACAGCAAATTTTTTATATAAATTTAGTTAATGCTATGTGAAAGTATCAACTTTTATTACTAATTTTAAAATGTATTTTATTAATATTTTAATACGATTTTTTGTTTTTGAGATATAACAATTTGAAATTTTTTGTTTAATATGAATAATTTTATAATACAGAGGTCATTTCCGCGTACATGTATTTTTCCCTGAAAATGTTATCTCCGTTGACGAAAAGATTCAAATAGTATTTTACAATCACGGATTATTCGGCGGGTATTGAAAAGTTTCAAAGTCTAAATAGGATTGGTCCGCGCTGATTCTATTTTCTTCGTGCTGAAATTTATTTTACAGCTCGCTCAAATTCACTAAAATATTACAACGGTTTATTTCCGAGGGAGATGCGTGCGATCGTTACATTTGCAATTGATTTCCCTTACGCTGGGAAATTGAGAAATGAGGTGGAAAATGAAAGGGAAAGTAGAGTGGAAAAGGGGTTACTGGCATGTAATATATATTCCAATATGTATTATATATCCTCATCCTCGTTATTATAATAATGCACACATATACAATTGTTTAAAAATATTTATAATAATTTTATGTTAATTAATAAACATTAATAATAATTTTTAAATAAATAAACTTCGTTTGAAACTTTCTCTTTTAATATTTAGTTTTATATTATTTGATTCGTTATTTTATCTTTATTACATTTTATTATGTTTTTAAAAATACGAAACATAAATCGCTTTGAGAGATAGGAATATTGATTCTACAAAAGGAAAGCTAAAATAAAAGATTTGTTATATTATATGTATAAGATTTCTTTCAAATATAACTTTATACATAATAAATCCATAATTGTGTGTTATTAGAGAATTGCAAAGAAATGGCGCGTGTAAAATATCGCCATAGAATCTCTGCGGGATTTTATCAGCAGCTTCTATATGCAAAAGCTGTAATTCCTGTTCGCTGTTCGAAGGTAATGATCCTGGAAATTGAAATCCTAGGAGAACACTTTTGAGCAAAAGGCCGCAATGGAAACTTTCGGCCTGTTCGATCGCAATACACTCAAAAAGGAAGGTAGAACTTTACGGTTCGTTCTTGCAACTTCCGCACATTGTACGCCCCTAATTGGTCTAATAATTCCCCCGGTAAAAACAAAGAAAATTCGTAACGCGTTGAATGCTAATGAACGAGTAGAAAGAAAAACGACTCGTTTTCCGAAGAACGGCTAAACCGTGCTCGTCTCGCGATCTTCTCTCGCCTTCGTTTATTCACAGGCAGAAAGATTTACGGCAAAAAAGTAATTTTTTTTCATTTCCAACCGCACGTTAAATCCTTAAAAACAGTTTTGTGTGTAAATCACCGCATATTATGCAGTAATCCACAAACATAAGTATTTGCATATGAAAAGCTAATTATTTTTCAATGTAGTTACAAAAGAAAACAACTAAAATGGCAGATATTATGTTGCAATCTAAGATTTCTCATATTTTACAGAAAAGATGATACACTCACTAGGATAAAAGAATTTTAACGAAGAGATTTTTCAACTTCTTTCATATTTCAATCATCCTTTGTCATGATCCACCAATTCCGATGAACAATAGAAAAAATCTAGAACATCGAGACTTAATTCTCAATCTCATTCAGGCTCGGCTCCATCCCCAGCACGAAGGTAATTTCCGATCGACGACCCTTGCTTCGTTCCTGCGCGTGCAGGCGGGGATCGCAATTCGTCAGGAAATCCGCCGCCAACTCGGAGGTACGTCGCGTGGCGTGTCATGGCATATACGTGCTATATTACGTGGCCAGCCCGTAACATGCCGCAGCATGAATAATTTCGCCAACCGATTGCCTAGCTAATACGACGACCCTCGCTGGATGCGCTACACGGTAGAGAAATTTTGGTTCTTCGACTCGACGGGGTTGGTATGCGCCGAGTCAACCGCACTGAACCGGCTACCGGGTAATTCCCGACAGGTTGTTGTTATACTAGGGTAGCCAGGGCTGGCCACAAAGATTAAGCAAACGATAAGAGAGAGAGAGAGAGAGAGAGACGCATTAATGCAATCGGCATTAGCAATTCTATGTATTTTAAACCGGATGAATTATTAAAAAGTTAAGAGATGTGTGAAAATTTGTATGATAATATATTAAATGGAGAAATCAGCTAAGCGGTCATTGAAAGAATAATCGATAGGAGCGTGTAATCGATATTATTGCATACAATTATGTATACTTGACATAAAGTTAAATAAATGGCAAATTGTTTAAAGATAAAGTACGAAAATTAACATATATATGAAAAAGAATGACGTAAACTTTATTAAACGCTGTCGCATAAAAAGGATATAAATTGTTATAAAAAGATATAAAAATTGGAAGAAAGATTGTATGCTATAAATCAAATTCTCTCTAATCTAAACTTTGATCGCACGAACTTGCAATCTTTTCAATCAGATATAATACTTTCCGCTTTTCATTGCCTGAGCTTGCACTTTTTTAATCACAATTAAAATGTATCTTTAGAATCTTAAAAAAGTTTCGCAAATCATACTTGCATGTCCCGTCTGATTTATGCAAACTGAGAAACAGAGGTTTTTCGGTTCCTTCTTCACGAGAGCCGTCGACACAAAGCTCGACCCTGAGTAGCATGCCGTCGGAATAGCTGCGGACATCCGGGTTTCCAGGTACGACCGCCTTCCTGTTACCCTCTCGCTCGTCGAGTAATTCATTGCCGGACTGATGGCGATCGCGTTATCGCAGTTTAATGCCCTCTCGTTTCGCATTAATGTTGAGTCGGCAAGTGTGTGCAACGCCGCTTGTGTGCACGCGGAACACCTCGTCCCTAGAAATTGTCGTCGATCATTATTCCGCGCGATCGCGTGCCGTGGATTTCCTCGTCCGAGGAATCGGTAATGAAGGTTGGAAACATGGCGCGATAAATACGCTTCGCCGAATACGCATTCCGATTTGCGATCCGCCACTGCGCCAGTTAATATACAGCCAGCTTGGCCAGGAAGAGCGACACCGCATCATGCACCCAACCGCTCGCATTTGCAGCGAATGGTTTTTCTATTCGGTTGGTTTTCCTATTTAATCCTTCGCTTGGTTATTTCTCGATTTTTTTTTCGCATTATCAGTACGCTTTTGTTGAACGAAGTGTTGCTCCACAAAATAAAAGCTAATTGAAAACTGCTGAAAAAGAGAGCCAAAGTTCTTTTTCAAAAGAACTTCTTTTTCAAAAGATCTTGAAGAATCACCGGATGCTCTTTTATTCATGAAGTTCTGACAAATGACGATCAATCAATATGACAAAATTTTCGACAAAATTGGATGGATTTATGTAACAACGATAAATTTGTGAAGTGTCGATTTTTCATAAGAAAGATTTAACAATTATTTAAAAATTCTAATTCTTTCGAGATGAGATTTCTACAATTAATTGACTTTGCAGAAATATCATGAATTATCGAGGTTGTGTGTCAAGTATTATCCAACTAAATCCGCTCTTTTCTCTATTATCAATTCATCTTCATAATTCTCTTCCATTATTATAATTTGAGAACGGCAAGCGTACGAAAGTTCGTCGTTGCCAATAGAACCGCGGACTTTTAACTCTTTCTCGTCTCCATCTTACGATGAGGTTTAATAAAGCGCGTCATTAATCACGAGGCGCGATAACGGGAAACGTGTGTTAACAGCGTAGCACTACCGAGAGCAGGTCAATGGAACACTCAACCGGATTTCCGATCGGAGGACGGGCTTCCAGATTTAACCGCATGTTCTCCCAACCCTCTTAGATAATTTATAGTTGACCTGATGGCGATCGCGTTATCGCGATTTAATGTCTCATCCCCGCTCTCATCGTTATATTTCACTGATATTGCTTCTTTATTCTCTTTATTGCCATTCTTTTTATTTGCTATACTGCAAAGAGCACAATCGTGACGACTTCTTTTTAAGCAAGCTCCAATTTATAATTAGAACGATTGAGAGAAAATGGTGCACTTCATGCAATATTCGTTCATAAGAATAAATTAAAACCTGAATAAATTAAAATATATCAGCGAGCAGCAATAATCGCGAATAGTATAAATTGTATAGTTCATGTACGCACGACATTTGTTCCAAGTAGTTATATTTCTATTATTAAATATAATACTGAAATATCATTACATAAATATATTACATAAGAATTTTTGCTTTTATAATATTTTTTTACGAGATTTAATCAAATACATAAAACAAGAATACTTTATACGTCTCCAAAAGCACGATAATATCGTGTTTATTCGAACTTAATCCATATCATATATTTTCTTCTGTATAATTCGCACCGCTTATACGGGAAAGCCTTGGAGCTTTAATAACGTTCTCCTGTCTCACTTGACGACGTATCGATCGAATGAAATTACGACGATATCCGATCACGTGTAGATTTTTATTCTTTATTACGTTATAAGGGAAACGTTTCTGAAGAAGAAAGAGCGGCAACGGAAACACGAGGCGCAAAGAATTGCGAGTCAATGATCAACGGCTGCTTAACAGTTCCCTTAGCGAGAAGAAATGATATCTCACTTTCACCTCAGAGACTGGTAATTTTCCTTGATTTTCCGCCAATTTACGCACCAGAAAAGAGGGACTTCTTAATTTATACGATATAATAACGTAATCATTTACCGTCAAGATTAATATTATGGTAACGTACGTAACGTCACGCATGACTTGTAACATTAATGCAATGTGATAGATCATGCAATGACGCTAATTTGTGACAAATGAATGCCAACGTGAATTATTCAGAGAACATTTCACCGATGATATGAACGTTTGATTTCTATGTTTGACAATTTATAATATTACAATACAATTGTTACATGCACGAATTAATAAACAAAAACATTAAACAGAAATGCTAGTAAATAAGAAAAACTATATTTTTTTAGTAAACCTGGAATTTTATTTTAACTCTTAAATGCCTTTTCAATATTATATATTCTTTCTTTTTCTGATACTTTTACGAAAGTTATAAATAATTGAAATGGGTAGGTATATCATACCGGTGTTTTCGTAGTGTGGCGTTTCAGAGTTAATAAAGCATTTAGTTTATTATTTCAATATTTAATATTAAAAATATTTGTTTAAACATAATTTACCAAAGTGAATTTTTTAGAATTATAAAGAAATTTATCATTTATTCCAACAGGTTAATTTTAAACTTTAAACGATAATTAACACTCGTGGAGATATATCGCTCGTATGATGATAAATGAATATGTGTCGACTTTAGAAAAATTTTAGGAAGGACACGGTCGGCTCGGTTTGCCGAGGATCGAACATTTTTCTCTCGATCACATCCGTTGCATTATGCTTCCATGCATTTTTCGAGATTATTCTTCCTGGAGATAACTCTTACCAGATTTTAGTATGCCATGCATATTCCGAGATTCGTTCAATATTTACGATCGCTGACTTGATAAATGACAAAACATCCAAAAACGTCTTAACGGCGATGCACGAGCATAAGAGGATCACATGTAATAAATGATAGACGCGATATCTCGCGACCACGTGTAACGTGAACTGAAGACTCGCTTCTTCCCTCCGTCTCGTTAGAAACGAAATATTTCTCGATAAATTTCGCCCATGTCCTATGTGACCGTAAACTCGAATAGTGCTTTGGTGCACATGTCACTGACATGCGTTAAAACGATAACGACCACGAATTGTACCTCTTTTTGGAATAGTTTTTTTATTAACAGAAAAAAATGTATATGTACATACGGAAACGTTAATGTTGAGTTCGTGACTTTTACACGTGAAAATCTGGCTTCAGTTTGCTTTATCGACTAAAAAATGTACACATGGAAAAAAACGCTTTTCCTGAAGTAACTAAAAATTTAGCTAGATACAGATGTAAAAAATAATTTTGTTGAATCATTAAAATAATTATATTATATAGAACACTAACATTCTAGTTTGAACGTCATAATCCTACATAATTATTTTGATAGTCCAATAAAATTATTTTCATATCTGTATCTATAGCCATATCTGTATCTATATTTTTTAGTGTTTCAATAAAATTGTTTATACCTCGCACAAAGTTTTTTTATTGACTTACTATTCTTGAAATCAATTTTTGATGTTTACTACAAGATATTTTTTAAATAAGTTTACTTGAGATATGACTTTGATATATCTTCCAAAAAATTAAAACCGATTAAAAAATGATCATCGGAAGTAGTAAACATAACGATAACTTCTACTTGAATGAAATTGTACTTCGTCGTCACGTAAATCTAAAAGCTATTAATCGATCGGAATATTTGAAGAAAGAAAACGAATTTTCATCGAATCATTCGAACTACGGAATAAGATTAATTAATTCCTCGATTATCCACCGAAGCTTAATTACTGCTGAGAAAATTGTCCCTGTTCCATGACGGAAATATAATCCACTTCTTACGGCCTAGACCTCGTTTTATTGTACCCGTTTTGCCTCAATTCGGAACAAAGTGATCCTTGATAATTATCGTCGGAACGGTGGGATAGCAAAAAAGTGAAACCATCCGAGATCGAGCGAGAGATAGGCATGGCAATTGGCGCAATTGAACTTAGCTATCGTGACGATTCTGCAGTTAATATGAGTCATCGGAAATATTCCCGAGTTATTCGCCGAAAGTGTAAGAGGCTTTATCTGATAAATTTATCGCTCGCAACATTTTATTTTTGCAATTATCAGGGAACGGTTACTAACATTTTTTTGCTATTAATTATCTGAATGGACCGACCAAGGTGCAAGTGATTCAATCCAGCGTCACGCGATCGGCATGTACTCGTACATACGATGCGATATATATGTAGCCGCATGAGATCTAATCTCATTAAAACCACATCGTATCTTGGCGTTAATAATCGAATGGCTTCTTCTGCGAAGTCATCTGCAATATGAAGATACGATTATCGGTGTTTAATTCAACTACTTATAAACATCCTTAGTGCTACTCAACATCGCAACGAGACACTTTATTTATTAGAACATTCGGCAAGAGATTACGCGCTTAACGCGTATCGTAATTCAAGTTAATTTCTAATATTACAACACGAGAAACCTGATGGAAAGATCACCGTAGCTTAACTCAAATAAAAATGGGCCGGCTATGATTCATCCTGATTCATAAATGATACTCGAAAATTCGCGCTCGTCCAGCCACAGGGGAGCTAAATGCACGCAAACCGCTTAGTCGCTCGTCGTCCTTTTATGAATCGTAAATTTTACAGAGATATTTCTAACTCTCTCTCTCTCTCTGAAATCCGACTGTTTTCCGACAAGGTTTCCTACGTATTCGTTAGGATTCTTGGCAAGTCGTACAATCTTTCAACGCGAATTACTGCTCCACACATATGTACGTTAATTAAATTCATATTTCAAAAAGGGTTTAGAAGCAAATCAAAAGGAGACAACTTTTAATCTTTATAAATAATATTTTAGCGTATATGTTTAGTGTGCATAAAATACTTGTACTTTCTTCTTACAAGATATCGAATTTGACGATGACTCTTATTCTTTAGCATCTAAATGCAACAGCTAAATTAAAGGATTCGCAAAATAACGTGTAAAAAAGTCTATTAGTAGCGAGGCTGCTAATGATAATTCGCAGCATGTAGTCGATGATAACAACAACCGTGGTAAATTGAATGTAAGAGTCTCGGAGATAATGGTCTCGTCTTTATTGAGGGTATCTTACAACTACGGCCGGCAGTGGAAAAGTAATGGTCTGCAGATACTACCCTTCCGAATAGTTGAAATATCGGCTTGTCAGAAATTCTGGAACTAGAATTGCATTCCGCCGCTCCCTTTACCGGCTATCCTCCGTTTTCTCATAAGATTACTTAATTTATCTTTGTAAGTTGAAGTTTATACCGCCCTATGCACTGCATCCACAGTTTATTGTATAAATCTTATTAAAACTCGAATAATATCGTTTCCGTCGTATAAATCTGATTAAAAATGGAATATTTACATCGTTTTGTAGTTTCGAGACTAAAAATTTCTTTCGTGCTAAAAATTTCATTGGGTTTGCTTGAAAACTATAGCGAAAACATTTACGCTGCGGATAAATTAGTTGCAAAAAAATCTCGTCTCTCCTAGCAGAAGCGTAATTATTGAATTACACAAAATTACAAGATTACAAGAAATTGCCATCGGCAAAGAAACGCTTCGCAATAGCCGCTGAGGATATTAAAATTGGCATAACGAGCCAGTCACACACGCTCGTTAAGTGCGTATTTGTTCGTCGCACTAACGACATTAGAGTTCTTGCTCCGAAATAACCGCGCTCGCCATTAGACGTATATTTTTCGCCAATGAAAAGTTGCAACCTCGGTCTAGAATGTCGATGACTAGAAAAACCGAGAGTGAGGGGTGGCAAAGGGAACGGCGGGTGAAAGAGGAAAAATGTGTCACAGGCAATCTGCACGTAACGAAGCCGGCATTAAAGACCTGTACCGGGGTATTGAAACATTCGTATTTCTGTATATTTCGTCCTGTTTGCACGCTCTATCGCGCTCTTTGAAGATTCCATTTTACGGCCAACATTGACTGTCGCTTTTCATGAATTTAATTACGTCTCAACGTAAACAAAAGTTCATCTTGGACATCAAATAAGAGAGTCCTGAAAAATTTATTTTTCATTTTTTCTATTAGATCGGCAATATCATTAATTCCTCAATCAATAGATGCGTCTTTCGAGCAATATAAATTGCAATGTGCATAATGATGAATCACTTGAGATTGAATCATTTGAGATAAGAGGAAGCATTCTATTTTCTATTTTTTCTTTGAATTTCATTCTCTTTGAATAGAAATAATTCACCATTATACAATTTGGAGACTCATCTATACTGCTCATCTATACTAAAAGCGATTCCATTATTGAACAAGCGGAGAATTGGGGCTTTAAAAGAAGCCTCCAACTCCACCGGATGGTAATCCTCACGCCAACGTAACGGCGAATATACGGCGAATATAATCAGTAGTGAGTTTGTTAGACCCGTAAATATCGGTATCTTCATCGCGAACTGTGGGTAGCATTCTGCTATCTCGTAATGGATTCCAGAACGGACGTTACACAAGTGTTAGGTCGAGTCGTTTGTATGTACACCCCGGAAGGTATTCTCCTCTTTCACGAATCCGCCCGTTACATCCGCTGACCTTCTCCCTCCCTTAATCTAAATGCCGACGTAGACTTAATTAAACGGCCGCCCATTCTTGCATATAACTGATCATTTCCTTAATCGGATCGTTTTTACTGCGTCTGCGGATGTAGAGTATGCACGTAGACTGGGAATTGAGTTAGTCGCAGCTCGAGGGACGCGTCTAATCCAGGCGAAGCGATATGCACGTCTCCTTCTCATCGTCCTGCATTTATTTCAGTAGACCTGAGGGAGACAGAAGACAAGAGTGTAGTTCGCGTACTTGCAGTGCGGTACGCCTCATGTGACGTAAAATACGGATGCACCGAGTAGTGCATTTGTTCCGAGTTGCATCAGGGGTAAACTGTCATGATTGGCGGTACAACTCGAGACGACGGAATATATACTTTACGCCGGTTTATTTTGCTTCGAGTCTTAGTGACAGCTTTGATTAATTAACAGCTAGTTGACATCTTTAGTTGCTTCTTGAGAGAATATGAGAGGGTTGCACGACTATATAAATATAGAAATGACATTTCAGCAGTTATGATTAATTAATGCTATTGAAATAGCAACTTGATTACTTGATAACAACTTGATTAATAACTGAGAATTAAATTAATTATATAATTTAAATAATACAATTAATAATATTTGTAATGAAAGAGTATTATTAAATTGACTGTTAAGTTTAAATGAAATTTCACACAGTTCATTATTATATTTATTATCATATTTATCATATTTAGTTCATATTTAATAGACGGTCGCAAAAGAATTTATCACTGTAGTGATAACTTTGCCTATCAAAGTTAAACCGTAATGACTCTTGGAATACGTGGAAGCACAGAAATTATCGCTCTTTGGCAGGTAGTTTCCAAAGTGCAACCCCTTTGTCAGCACTGTTATCTTAATTGTGGTAGTCGTATATGCACGGTGGAACAATGTACACACGTGGCATAGAGTGACAGAAGAAAATTGTCACTCCCAGATTCGTCGAATCGTCCGTCCAATTTCGCGAGGCGTTTAGCAAATGATCGAGGAATTCATTGAACGTGAATCCTGCAATTTCGAAGCGATTCCAACAATGGCCATTCTCTCTCTCTTTCTCTCTCTGTGACTCCAGACAATAACGCGGCGAACGTAAATTACCTCTTTGCAAGGTGGCGAGCGCGAGAGAAGCTTCAATCTGAATAGCGAGCAAAGTGAACAAAGTGAACAATACGCACGATATGTCAACTGAATTGGGTCAATATCCGGTATATGATGGGTTATCCCGAAGTCGTTTCGCATTAATTTCTATATAAAAAATATTCAAATGAATTGCGTAAATGAATCTCTTATGGAGCTATAAAACGAAACCGATTATATCGTTCTATCAAACTTTGTATTAACTCTGATTTTTTATTTATTGTATTTTATTGCATATTAACAATATATCTTAATTATAATGCCATATAAATCTGATAAAAAAATATAAAGATATATAATTGTATTATATAAAACAATAGTTTATCTGAACTAAATAAATTTGAATGTCATATTATATATTTCAGCAAAAAAAAACGACTTTGCAATATACTATTGTAAGATTCTTTTTTTTAAATATGATTTATTTATTTAGATTCAATGAGAAATTAAGGATAAGAACCAATCATAATAAACAATCTCATAACAATTCTAAGAGCTTCTTTTTTCTGCTATTAATTAATTAATAACGCAGCTATTAATTTCGAGTAATAAGGAATAAACATAGATTTATATTTTGCATCCAATAATCTACAAAACGAGAACTCTTTTGAATAAAACATTATCCCTCTCAATAGCAAATTTGTTTTAGTATTATGTCGCTTCGAACTTCTAATGAATTGAATTCTACATTAGGTTTGCTGTGGTTATCGCGGCATTTTAATTGGCATTAAGTGGCACAACGCTCTGCTTTGTAACGCAGGCACTTCAGCTTTAAGCGGTAGCGCAATGCAAACAACACGTGGCATAGTTACATAAAATCAAAGTTTCCTAAAATCAAACAATCGCTCGTGCGATCGCTGCAACTGTTAGTGAATTTCGACAATGTCGCTTGCAAATATGTGGGAAAAACGACATGAACTCGCGTGCGTGTAGTGCGCGCGTGTTTACACACATTTCAGAAACATGTCCTCCGAGTGAGTGCCACGAAAATTATGACTGACAAGGCGTATCCTACGAAAGCTGCTGCAGTAGTTGAAATATGCACGCAATGCATACATAGTGTTGCACGGAATCACTGCGACAGAAAGTAATTGTTCCTATTATAGCTCTGCTACCAGATATTAGGCCATATACGTCACTCCGACGGAAGCGATGAATTATCCAACACCTTGTACGCAAAAAATCAGAATTTTAATTAGACAAGATCTATTCTCTTTAGCGCTGCGCTTAGTTACAATTCTATTTAATCGATATTGTTACGTCTCATTATTTAGTTTGCATTTTATTTTATCTTTTGTAATATTTTTTTTCATAATAAATGTCTGTTAATTAAGAAACATAAATTTATTATGATTTATAGCAGCTAGAAATTAAGTCATAAATTTTCAGCTTTTGTAGAATTTGTATTTAAGGCAATTTGCCCAATTTTTCAATTCGTGAAATGGCTGGATGAGTCATTTCACGAAATAGATTAACAAAATATTCACAGCGTAATAAGACACTCTGTCCAAAAGTTTAAATAATTTGTTTAAATAATTTGTTTAAATAATTAAAAAATGTTTAAATAATTTTCAGAGAGTACATTCCAAGTGACGCTACAGAAAAGCAGTCGCGGTCTCGGCCTGAGCGTTTCCGGTGGCGGCACCGCAGGACCTATCAGGGTGAAAAGACTTTTTCCTCAACAACCTGCTGCTCTTTCCAACAAACTTCAAACTGGCGATATACTATTGGCTGCCAACGGGAGGCCGCTGACTGGTCTCACCAATTACGTGAGTAATCAACTAACTACGATTGAGAATCAATGACAAACAGAAATGAATGAATCCAATTATGAATGAATCGAATTAATAAATGAAAATTTACAGCTTGCTGCGAACTATATATAACGACGTTTTGTAAATATTCTTTCACAAGTTTCGAATCAAAGTTTACTCGGGGAAAAATTAGGAATATTTCAGAAACTATAATAATTGATTAAAATGATAAATAAAAGATTAAAAGATTAACGTAAAAACAAAAAAATATTTCTAATTTTCTAATTTTTAATTTCTAATTTTTTTCTAATATTGTATCATTTGTGTACAAGTGCAAGATAATTAAACACAATATTAAAAGTATAGTGAATAATATACATAAATATATCTATATTTTTTCTTGGATTTGAATCGAGACTTGTTACAATAAGTTAATTTTTACAAAAATTATTGTTTATTTTGCTGATAACAGATATAGCAATGTCTGTTTTCAAGACGGAAGTAACGTCCTAAACAAATGCTGATATTAGATAAACGCAGTAAAGCCCGCATACACACACACACGCACACACACACACATGCATATGCTCTTACATGCACTGAATACTCAGTAGTAACGATTCTCGACTGGCGGCCTCAGCCTTGCTCTCTTCTCGCGACTCTCGCGAAGATTTGCATTGAATTAGCATAATACGCGGGCTACGCCCGCGCGAGCCCCAGCGAGAGGATAGACGTTATCTCACGTGTACTTGACAGCTTGTCCCACGAGGGCAAAAGCAATACTGTCTTCTCCTGCCAGTATATACGCAATGCGTATGCACGCGTCGTAAACTCGCACGTTCTTGCAGTCTTGCACATTCTCCGCGAAACACGCAGTCTTAGCTGCGGAAGACGTTAAAACGTTGACTTTATCTTAACTCGATTGGTCTGTTTTACTGCAGAATACCAATCGGGAAATTGCGACCACGTTCTACCGCAGTCGTTGAGAAGTGAAAAATCATGCATTCACTGCTTGTTAAATGTAAATTTGGTAAAAAATGAAAGAAAATTTATATCAAACGAAGAAATATACAGGAAATATGATTTACTTTTTCCCGAATAAACGTTGAAGAATTTTTATACTTTTGCGAATGTAATTTCTTTAAGCGCGCCGTCCATGAAATAGAGAACATTCATGATAAAGATCGTGAAAGAAAGATAAACAACTTCTGAAAGTTTCAAGAATTTTATTTGTAAAGAAATATTAGCAATATAAAACCGTCAATGGTATCCCGTTGTTATAGAAATTACCGAAGTCTATTAATTTGATCATTTGTCTATTTGATAATTTTCTATCTTTATTTTCAATTAGTTAAAATAATATCAAAACATATCATACAAATATAAAATAATATCATATAAATAATGTCAAAACTTGGTGTTTTCTATCTGGGAAAACCGGAATTCTCAAGGAATTTCTTTTTTTATTGTTGATAATCAGGGATTTTCGTAGAATTTTATTGATACTCAGGAAAATTTTGGGAATTTTAAATTTAAATTCTGTCTCTTTTTTAATTCTGTCTCTATTTGATCTTTTTTCTTTGATAATGCAAAATGTTGACAATTAAAAATAAAGTATGGTATATAAGCATACTGCACGTCTGTGTATATTCCCGTGTATAGTCTCGTGTATCTCACGAATGTCTTTTTATAATAAAAAAATCAGGGTGACAGTAGAAGACAATACTCACAATCAGCAGAGCAGAATAGCTCACTGGTACTACATACAGTGAGCCTTCTCATATATTATTCTATAGATTTCATGACTTCTGCAGTTGTAAAAAATGATATATGTAGTCTTATGGAATCTCTGTCTTCTATCAATGTACAATATATAGTTTGTTTATATTTCAATTTATTTCAAAATTGCATTTAAAAATTTTCTAAACTTATCTGGAATTTTTAATAAAAATACTGGGAGAAAATCTGTGAATTTTCAAGAAATTTTTTTAGAAAGATTTTAGTAAATATCCTGCAAAAGTTATTCTAGCTTGTGTCATTACGATTATTTGTATTATACATATTATTATATATTATATTATATTATATTACATTATATTATATTATTTGTAATATATAATATATACATATATTTTACATATTTTCAATATACTGTATATTTAATACAGTAAAAATTTAAAAAATTGAAATAAATTAGCAAAGCTAATATGACACCAACGGCAATTTCAATTAAATTTTGACTTAAAATAAGGTAGATATATATTTGGGCGTTGAAAAGAGAGAAAGCAGAGATGCAAAAAGCAACACGAACAGACCTCATATCAGCATTTTCCTAAATATAATATTTCTCTTACACTATCAAATTTTACTTCTCAAAACCAGTTTTGTTTCTGTTACAAACCATCACAACACACGGTCTGTTACCATCGTGCCGGCTTTTCATGTCACCGGAAACTCCTACTATAACCCCTCTAAAGAAGATGACGCCGTCGTCGACGCCGCGTCAACGCCGGGACTTTGAGAGCATTATCTTTGTGTTATAGGAAACTCGTGCATAATCTTATTTCGATACTACTTGTTGCAGGAGGCTCTCGAAGTTCTGCGTATGACGCCTAGCACGGTGGAGCTAGTAGTGTGCCGACTTCCAGGAGATAGTAATGTCACGCCACCCGGTGCACCACCGCCACCCCCAGCAAGGAGAGAGCCGTCATCGTTACGTTTACTTAACCCCCTTCCGCCCCTGCAGATCGAGCCCTGCGGCGTAAGTAATGTTCCATCTAAACTACACTCCGTGAATACATTATACGTTTGTCGCACCGTTTCTGAAATGAATAAAAATAAATGAATAAAAAATATATCAGACGATTTATTATAATAAAATCTACATGAAAGCATTTAGTAATAATTCTGTAGAAAGATAAAATGTCATTTTACATACATAGGAGAAACAGTTTAATATCATCGTAATAATTATCTTTATTCCTAAAGATAATTATTTTATGATTAATAATAATAGAGTTTAATTCAATGTAAATTTTATCAATATTATAGTCTGTGGACGTTATATTTGGTGATAATGTAGGTATAAATGTAGATGTTAACAAAGAGATTAATTTTGAATATTATGTACAGGAACAATATCTGCATTTGATGAGAGAAATAATATTTATAGTAAAATCTGTAATATACAAATAAATAATTATTCACAAGCGATGCATTTCAGAGAGCCAATACATCCCTAGAGAAACATATAAATATAATAAATTAGAACAAATGAATAAATTGGTTTGATTCCACTTTAAACTGCGATAAAAAATACTATTACAAATTATAAATTGTCTAAAATAGATTTTATTTATGAGGCTTAGTTTCTGAAACTTAATTCATTATCGTAGCGCAATTCTCTTTCGAACACGTGATTAAGTAAAGCGATAAGTTCGCAATATACCTCGTATACGTATTACATATTAATTCCAATATTTGATTCCCCCGACGAAACTTTAATATCGATCCTTCAAGTAATACTCATAAACAATAGCGTACATATGTACTATATTCGTTGCATACTACAGCTATGAAGAGAGAAATGTAAAACGTGCAATCAGATATTCTGCACGTGCATTCCGACTCGATAAATATATATTTTTTTTTTTGAGCACACAGCTACAAAAATATAATTTTTTAGCATTTATGATGTTATATTATTCTATGAAAAACATATTGGAATATCTGCAACCTTGACACAAATCATTAAAAAAAAACGATGTTCATATTTCACAAAACCTTCTGAATTTTTTACTACATAAAAAATTAATCGATAGAGAATTAATATATTCTTCAATTAATATAATTATATAGAATTTAAGATGAGACAACGGCGAATGCAACTTCCATTTATAAGAATTTACAACAACGCAAAAAAAAAGGAATTAGTCAGTAGAGAATTAATATGTTCTCCTATAATTAATATAATTAATGTAGAGTTTAAGATAAAACGGTGAATGCAACTTCCGTTTACAGGAGTTTGATATCGAGATGACAAAGGTCGGCGGCAGTCTTGGTTTCACTCTAAGGAAGGCAGACAGCAGTGCCCTGGGCCATTATGTGCGTGCACTAGTCCGAGAACCGGCGCTGAGCGACGGTAGAATTCGACCGGGTGATAAGATCGTCGCGGTTGACGGTGCACCGCTGTCGCCGATGAGTCACGAAGAAGCGGTCCAACTGCTACGACAATGCGGACCGACGGTAAAGCTGCGGCTCTACCGCGATCTAGCGCAAACCCCGGTTTCGGCGCTCTCGCCTACTGAACCCGATCACCCTCTCCGTCCGCCACGAACAAGTTTGAGGTACATCTCAATCTCACAATTGAATCATTCATCGTATTATATTTATGCAGAATATGTGCCGCAATCGACAGTATTATATAACTGAAAAAAAAACGATTTTAGATTTTAAAAAATAAACCAAAAGTATAAATTGAATTGGAAACTGTTTAATTGAAAATTTATGCAAAAATATTATTATCAAAACTTATTTTGACCAAATATACTTCTTCGCTTATTTGTAATAAATTGAATTCCTCTCGCACGAGATTCTGTTCTGAAGAACAGAATTAATTTTGTAAATTATAGGAAATTACTAATGAATATTGCATTTGGCACGAATATTGCAGAATAGTGTAGTCTAAGATTTAAAAATTAAAATATTTGATTATTTGAAATAAAAAGGGTTATTAAAATATAATATTAATATTGGAGTAAGATGTGTCGATGAAAAGAAAATCGATAAAGAATGTCAATAGGCAGACGAAATATAGTAATAATTTCAGATATTGTAAATATTAAGAAAAACTTACAGAGATCTCAATTTTATTGCTATTCTTTCTCTGTTTGATTCTGTATATCCATTGACCTATAAAAGAATATTTGATAGTAAATCTGATTTCGATTCTATCTATCGATGGATATTCTTTTATGCTTTCATATCATGTGCAATCCGTTTCTTCAATAACTAAATCGCATATAAAATCAATTTATATTCTTTCATGTAACAGAAAATATTACTTGATAAAAGATAGTGGATGTTTGCATTTTATATTATAAACCGCTTGCTAACATGATCATTTCCAGCTAAAATACGGTGCGTATGATCTTCCATGTTAATGAAATAGCTCATCTATTCCATTCATGTTATTTTCCAATAGACAAGAAGCTGTGGATATGCTGTGTGACTTAGCAGTCCGGAAGCTGTCACCCGGTGCATCGAGTGGATCTAGTAGCTGTAAGCAACAATCACCTGGTGCGTCATGCAATTCGCCCCGAAGACTACGTCGACTTGCTACGCGTACTCCCACTGCCGAAACCGATCGAGGTAAATAATTAATTAACAATACAGGCAAAAACAAAGTTATAAGCAAATTAATAAGCTAAGAAAATACATGTAGGATGCTTAAGTTAAAAAATAATTAAAAGCCATCAATAAGATAATATTTCGATAATCGATTCTGTATAAATTTTTCCAAATATTTCGGAAACGAGAATATAATCTGTAAAATATATTCTCTTGAAATTCTCTACGGAAGGATTAGTGAACATCAGTTGTTACTCCAGAAGTTTCCAGTTAAAGTGACTATAGAACATTCAGCGCCAAGCTGTCTCTCGGAATTATCTCGAATCGCGAGGGATTGGGGCAATCCTCGATGATAGGACCCATAGCTAGTTTCTTCGTGACAAAATCTCTTCACGACAAATGTTCTCCGTGCCGCAGAAATTCCCGAGAGCAAGTTGCACGACGTGCAAACGACGTCGTCGACGGCCAGCCAAGCGGAGACCACGTCAGACTCGGACCAGTGCTCCGTCAGGACGCAAATCACCAATTCCCAGGCGAACACACCTGCGACCGACATAATCGATCCACCGCCGCTCTACGACATCTACTGCGACGTCGACGACGAATCGAAGACAACGTCGAACAACGCAGCGGCCAGACCTCGCTTTCTCGATTTATCAGCGCCGCAAGGTAAACCGCATTTCCAGTTTTGCAGCGTTGATTCTGACGGCGAATATCCAGGGGACGGCGACGTGATCCTGGCCGAGGCGGAGTGTGGCCGGTTAGCCGAGCCGAGCTACGACGATGACAGAAGCGTGACAGTATTGTCGAGCGACGAGCACGACAACGATCTACCGTCCGAGCCGGCCTCAATGCCACCGGTGCTCTCGTCCACCAGTAGCACAAGCACCGCCGCCTTCAGCTACAAGAATCCGGCTTACCAGAGCGCCAATCCAGCTTGCGGTAGCGCCGGCAGCGATCCTGCTGGAACCAAGAGCAAGGCTACATACTCGAGCGATCAGGACATTCCGGGTAATTATTTCATACTGTTCTTGTTTCATTGTTCGTTTCTACCCATCCGAGAGGCTGATAGATTAATGGAATCAAACCTTGATTGATTAATGGTATGTCTTGTTGACTCGCTTGCTTATATTCAGTGTCTGAATCATCTTATAGCACTAGTGCGATCTTTGTGTAATGCTTATACAAATCTTAGTTGAATATATAATTAATACGATTACTTGAGGTAAATTATTATTTAATTTTTAATTTATAATTAAATTATAATTTATAAACATAAATTATAATTATTAAACTTATAAACAATAAGCTTTTCAGTGTTAGACAAATTCATAAATGATAAATGTTAAATCGTCTCAAGTCATATTGATTATATGAACTTAACTAAGATTTGTAAATAAACATTAAATCAAGATCACACTAGTGCTAAGATGGCTGATTCAAATAGTGAGAATATATATATACATAAGAAACAAGCGATTCCACAAGTTTATAATTTATAAATAGATAAATTGCCGCCTCACTGTATACCTTTATATTAGCTTCATTTTTATTAATTCAAAACGATTAATACAAAATGAACTTTGTAATTACCGCTGAAATTAACTAATCGCACGAATATACGCTGTCTTTACTTAACCTGCTATCATTGAAACCAAATCAGCACGTTAGAGGGAGAGACCGATAAGATAATGGTCTCATCGTTGCAAGAGTAGTAACGAAACATTCGCGAGTGTCAATTGATGTTACTTCTTACTCGATAAACTTGGTTTTTGTCGCACCACGCAGGAAAGGTCTTGGGAACGGACGATCCGGGCGGCAGCAAGGGGCTGTTGAAGTGGAAAGGTGTGATGTTCGCTCCAAATGACGAAGTAGATCAAGATGCCGAACACGACCAGGAAGAGGCCGGGAAAGACACCACGGATACGGTCGCTCCCATCGAAGACGTTGAACAAGGCAGTGAGGTTAGTCTCCCGACTTCACATTTTCATAATGAAGCTTTATTCCAACCAAATTAGATTTTTATTAACATCAACTAAAACAATGCAATGTTATGATTCCCTACTGAAAAAAATCACGTCACAAAATTACATAACAATGTATTTAAAATAAGTAAATCACACAACGATTTGTTTCAAATCACGTAATTATTAAAATGACAATGTGTAATTTAAAAAATCACATGATATTAGAAATTTCATGTATTACATATATGATTTTATAGTTATATCGAATTTTAAATAATTAAATGATACAAATAGAAGAAAAGAAATATCATTATGACTTTTCAAATTACGTGATTTTTTTATGTACTGATTTGGACAATCAAGTTTGGGATAATCAAGTTATGTGATTTACATATTTTAATTATATGATTTCGTTATGTAACTTTGTGACATGATTTTTTTCAGTAGGGTTTCATACTGAATATTATGAATAAATGTAATACAACACGTACAGTGTTACACACATTTCTTTTTTTTTCTTCTCTATTATTGACTTCGCCGATTTTGTCGATGGCGATCTGATCAAGTTACATTGTTAAGTGTGAAATTATAATATTAATATTATGTTACTTTTATTTGGTATTTACTGGATTATAATCTGATGAGATGCGCTAATCTTACGATAAAATGGTGATCTTAACGACGATTTTGTCGAAACTCAATCAATTTTATATATAATAAATGCTTTGTTGTTTTGTTAATGTTGAAATGTGTGGTTATTGAGAACGCGCGAAAGAACATCGCGTCGCAATGTTGCGCAATCTGTTCTCGTTGCAGGTGTTCATGGTGGAGCTGACGCGTGGGTGGAACAGCCGACTGGGCTTTAGCTTGCAGCCGGAAGGAAATCGCACAGTGATATCGGTCGTGCATCGCGATAGTGTCGCGGCCAAGGATGGCCGACTTAAACAAGGCGACGTGTTACTGATGGTGAATCTTACACATCAAGTTTTTTTTTCAGGACGTTCTTTGGATCAAGTCTACACAGCACACTTTATCCAAAGGACGTCCTGAAAAAAAAAATTCCTTAGAACGTAGAATGTCTTTGAAAATCTGCGCATGAGTACGGTATTCCCTTCACTTTTCTCAATTTTCTCTATAGAACGTATTTCACGAGATCATTATTGAACATATAAATATTTTAAAGAGAGAGAGAGAGAGAGAGAGAGAGAGAGATAATATTAATAATTATGATAATTTAAAATCTTGATCATAAAAAAAACAATATTTATATTTTCAATAAACAATATTATAAATATAAGTAACTTTAAATAGAGATTAAAGGGATTAATATAGAAAAGATTCCTTTGAGGCTTTTATATTAAAATTAAAATACTCTTTTCAGGTTAATGAGGAGAGTGTGGAACATATGTCAACAGCTGATATAATAGATCTATTGCGCAAGATACGCGGCTCGATAGGCATCACGGTGATGAGAAAATCGAAACGGAGTAATGTAACGTGACACTAGTCCAGTGCGTGATCAAAATAGAAAAACCGAAAAAAAGAAGATCTGATCGATATTGTTCCTTATCAATAATGGCGAGTTTGATTTGAGACAAGAGTCCAGCATAAAAAAAGTTTATGCTGAGAAAAGACGCTGATTTTTCAAAGTTCATTAAGCTTTGGATAATGAGATGGTAAAAATAAGTAGAAAAGCACAGGAATTATTGCAAGTAAGTATAAATTATAAAAGAAGAAAGTACAATTAGAGGTATTATAAATTGGCGGATCTTCAACATCAGAAGAAAGAATAAACCCGCCACTACCAACGATGAAGATCATCCACGAAGTAGCATCTTTACAAAATAATCTCGCTCTGTGAAAGACAGCGCAGACACTTCCGATTGCAAAAAGGAGTCATCTTCGATCGATTACAAAAGACTGCCGTCGAGAAATATTCGCAGATGCCATCCAGATAATATCCCTGACGAATGTCCGGAGATAGTCACTTGTTCTTGTGAGAGTCTCTAAAAGGAAAATAACGTCAGAGATGTAAGATAAAGATATCCTGGGGCGTCGCACACTAAATTCTCGATTTCGATTTCATTCGCGAATTAATCAATCTCGTTCTCCGCAATATTATTTATGATTACTATTGCACTGGAATAATTACAGTAATTATAATACAATTTATCTCAAAAGAACGTTCAACATGCCGACCGTGATAGATTGCGCATTAATTGTAGGATAATCGGAACGCCGTCCCACAAGTTCGAATCTCTTCGATCTCCAATTATCGACGCCTGTCAATAGTATTCCTGATCATTTATGATAATATTAACGAAAAGTGACACCCTCTTATGATTAATGCGTATTCCTCCAATGAATTCGAGAATCAAAAAGGATCAATCAAAATAAGACTAGAGAGAAAAATGATATTGCAAAACGAAATGTAATCAGTCGAACCACAAATTATCGATTATCCATTGAGAGAAACGATTTAAAGTTTTTTTGTGAAACTGCGATATACATATGTTGTACTATAGCTGTAAAAAGATATTCTTTTAAATGTTCACTAGCATGGACAGAAAAACTCATGTGAAGCTTGTGATATGTATCTTACTACATATCTTTGTAAATCATGCTTATTCCATCAATTAAGAAAAAAAGAAATACAGAATTTTACAGATAAAAAATTAAATAAATTAAATAGTGGAAATATCTATAAATGAATTTGACGGTAATAATATAATGTACAGATAGATTTTTATAGTGTTACTTTATGATTTAATAAATTATTTTGTATTAATTTGATTGCGCTCCGATTTACACGCTGACTCCTAATAACTCTTGTTATTGGTAATAATATACTTTTTATTTTTTTTCCCTGGTATACTTAAAATAGTTCAACTTAAAACTAAAATTAAAATTAGATTTCATATTTTTCCGAAGACATGGAAATTTTTTCGAGTCGTTCAAAAATAGAGCTGCGCCATTGTGCAGGATTTATTGTGTAAATACTGTATTTTTATCCGACAACTTTATTGAAAGAGCTTATCTACTACCATGAATTCACATGAATAAAAAATAATTATAACATGAAAATTTATTGCTTGTCGCATTCACGTACGAGAAGTTTTACGTGAAATAAATTCATTGTGAAATGAATAAACAGCTAACTTACATTTTAGCTTCAATTTCGTTCATTCATGATTAAATGAAAATTTACAATAATCAATATTCGTAATTAAAGCGTGTGATAAAAAAGCTCGGCAGAGTTTCCTTATTCAAGGGAAGAGATAATCTATTTTCAGGATTTTCCCTTTAACACACTGATCAAATAAATTTATAAATAAAATAATAAATTTAACTAAAGTTAAAAGTAAATAGTAGGAGAAAATTGGCCTTTTCCACGGCGAAGATAGTCTATTCGTCGTACTAACTTCTTTGAGGGTATTATCTCTGGTCTCTTAGCGAATCAAAAGACAATCTATAGTAAGCGCCAAGAACGAATGAGTCGTGAATGAATTGCTAATGAATCTAACGATAAATAAATTGATCTATGACTATTGCTTATAAGATGTCTCACGCATCTAATATGTCGATCTTTCCCGAAAAAATCGGCAGATAACTATGCACGAAATAAAAGTTAGAATCGCTTATAGCGTGTATAATACTTGAGGGATGTATCAACGTTCGAGTAACTACCTCGCGTGATGCCATACTACAGTGGAACAGAAACTATTAACTGCGTGAACTTGTTTAAAGAAAGAGCTATTTTATGCCCGAAAACATGTATTTCCTAATCTTACGCATGTGTATCCTTAATCATGTAATGTCAGAAGATCGTAAGAGAGATAATTGACCATTCTGTTAAAATTTTATCAAACAGTTAATGAAATATTAGATATGAGAGTTAAAGGCAGAAGCTTGTTAAAATACATAGGAACCATTTACATTTACATTATTACATCAATAATGCGCTTCCCGAGCCGTAGACAAATTTTCGTTCCTGCGATAATGACGCACCTCGCATACAAGCGAGGAAAGAAGTGTCGGCACGATATAAATAAAGGTTAATGATCTGTAACAGTGCAATAACGTTAAGAATTAGAATGAGAACAATATGTAATGAATGTGATAGTCGTTCCGTTTAGAATTTTAGAACGTTAGCGCTGTAAATGTACGAACTAGACGAGTTATTGTGCGAATTGCACAGATATGTACATAAAGTTAATTGTACAATTGTATAAATCGATACCAAAGTTGTATTAATATCAAAGTTGTGTAATATCAAAGACGAATATTTTACTGTATAACCAATTGTTAGACACGGGCAGCTATATTTTGACATTACGTTAAGCTTATTAAATTATTGTTAGTATCTATGAATATACATTCGAGATATATAAGTTTTATCGAAATTTGCGCCAATCGTTCTACCGTTTAGGCTCCCTTTCCTGTTTGGTATAGTATAATATACATATATATTCAATAAAATTTAATTGTTTCTTTGATAAAGATTTTGATTCCTTTCCTATCAAGAATATTAGAATAACATAACAAGAATAACATTAACAATAACATAACATATTATAAAATGGATAAATATTAAAAATATATCGAATTCTCACACATCTTTTATTCCATTTTATTACATTTTTTATCAAGCTGTAATTAATACAAAAAGAAATATTTATATAATCAAGATTGTATCCAAAATATATTACAATATTTAAAAAAGTAGATCACAATAATCTTAAAATTTCTCAGAAAAAATCGATTAACAATATATTGCTATATATAATTATAAAATATGCTACACATAACAAAGAAAGATAAACAGAAAGATAATTTGAGGTTATTTTATTAAACTCGTATTTATTTTCTGTTGTCTTAAAAATAAATATACATTTGTTTTATATCAAAGGCACTGCAAGTAAAAAATATATACATCTATTGAATATGTATCTGCAAAAGATACTTAGTCTAATTTTCTTATTTTGACATTTTATAATGCTAACAAGACATATAAAAATTTATCTCGATGATTTAATTATTTTAATTCTATGGTTTAATTTATGTTATCAATTTTTTTATATCAATTTTTAATAATTTTATTTCTCAATCTAACAGATTTTCTCGCAAAATTGCGTACATTATTCGTACGAATTACCTGCGACTCTTCCTTTTCACTTTGTGATTTTCCTTCATCCCGCGCAGTTTCGCCGAAATTTTCGTTATTAAATCCTTTAGCCTCACTAAGTCCAAACCGGAGAGATTTTTTAACATTCATTGTTCTATCTGCAATTTTTTCCTCATCACTTAATGCGAATGCCATTTCACGTTCTCGTTTTCTAGGAGTCCAAGTTATTAGATCTTTGTCCAACGCTTTCATGTTTTCTTTTTCAGATTTCATCCCGATAGCATACTCTTCCACCACTTCATTTAATTGCTCGAGGTTTGATTTTTCTATAAAAATAAAAACTTTCATAAAGATTTGAATGATTCTAATACAGAGGAACAACTGTAAAAAGAAAAATAACTTTTATTTAGACTTGTTTATATATTAGAAATTTTTTTTACCATAATTATCCTTAACATCAATATTGTCATCTTCTACAATTGAATCTACATTTTCATTGCGTAATTCTTTTTGCCATCTATCTCTAAGTTCGGAATGTGCAACATGTTTGTTTGGCGTGTCACTTCTATTTCTGTTAGCTAATCTCGTTTGTTCTTCATTCTTTGTTTCCATATTAACAAGTTCAGAAATTGATTTTACAGTATCAATACCTATTTCATTCTTCAAAACATCACATTGTCTTGAATGATTATTAGAAATTATTTCTTCCTGTATTAAAATATTTTCGGAAGACAATTCCTCGGTTTTTTTATTTTCCATTTTTATAGTACATTTAAATAAATCCGGGCTGATTATATTTGAATGGTTTAAGATATCATGATTGGAAGCACATTGATCAGTGAAATCGTTAGATGAGGTATCTAGTTCAACAGTTAGAAAATCCATAGGACATTTGCTAGATTGCAAGGGATAAGATGTATTTGAATTCGAATCTTCGATACAATTAGTAGAATTTAGCAACAGAAAATCACTTATTTGATCATTTTTTAAAGTTGAACTATTTTTTGCAACACAATCATTAAGTAAAATATCGGAATTTTCTTCGTTTAATATGCTGCGTCTAACAGAAATTTTTTGTGGACCATTATCATGTTTTATTTTTACAATTAATTTGTCAAAACTTTCCTTGTTTGTAGTCACTAAAAATAAGAAAAAAGAAAAATTGAGAATTTATAACATTTATATTCCAAATCAACATCTGCAAATAATTTGCAGAAAATACTTACAATATTGCTTCCTCTTTTGTTGTACAATATTATCTTCAGTGTTTCTAGTGACATTCGAAAAAATACTCTGAAAAAATGTAATATAATTAAAACCTAGAAAAATTCTAAGTCAAATGTCGAGAACTTTGATATGTGTAATACTACTATATTTACATTTGATTTTTGTACTTTCTTCTCCAAATCCTCTTCTTCTTCACATTGCTTAATTAATTCTGGTATAGGTCTTGGATATGTCTTATCACATTCTGCATTATAAAGAACTGTATATCTCTGTAGTCTATTCGTTAATGCTTTTTTATCTCCTTGAGATGATAAGCCTAATTCTTTCAGTCTTTTTCGTATAACGTTATCTTTCATTAAACTATACACTAACTTTGGCAAAGGTTTACGTTTCGGTTCGCTTCTGAAAATAAGCAAGTATTTCAAGAAGATTTAAAAACCTATTAAAACATTCTAGATGCTAATAATTTTCTTTAAAAACTTGAGGAAATAATACAAGAGAATGTTTACTTTTTAGGTTCCACCTTTGTATTTTCTCTCCTTAAACAATCATCTAAATGTTTATTTATATTATTTTGAGGCACTTCCACTTTGCACACTGGACAGGTAACTAACTGACGATTTTCTTCCTTTTGAAAACCCTTTTTACTCTTCGGAGTAAACATTGAAGGAATCCTAGGATCTGCACTAGTGCTAGGAGTAGATATATATTGTTGATTATCCTTTTGTCTATGAGGTGTGGTATTACCAGCTGTGAGCATTGAATTATCCAAATGATGGTGTGATACATTGAGCATATCTTGTTCCTTTTTACATTCAAAATTATTTGTCGAACACTCAACTCCAGAATTTTCATTCTTTACAGTAATTAATTTTTCATGATAAACTTTCTCGTCACATTTTTCTTTAAAATTTAAATATTGAATAATAATCTCATCCACGAGTTTGTTCTTCCTTAAATCTTTCTCGAAGATTTCCTCAAAACAAGTTGGACATTGAGTTTTGTGATGCAGATACTTCCTAATACACAATGAACAATCTAAAAATATAACATACAAAATGTACATGTGTAAAAAAATAATAGTAACAAGATTTCTTTATAGAAGTACTCACAACTATGAGAGCAGGAGGTTATTACACTAGTGTCCATATAATCGTAACATATCCCACATTGCAATAACGCATCAATACGCTACAATGACAAAAAAATTGAAGTACTGTTTATTTCACATCCTCTATCATCTTTTCATTAACTAATATCACTTTTTTCATACCTTTAACTCGACGTATTCTGTTGACCACATTGTTAATCGCGAGTTTTGAGATTAAGATAAATAATTCAATATTATTGAATACCACCACTTTGTATCACTTTTACAATCCAAACCGTGATTATCATTAATAGACTCATATGGATCTATAGTACAGCTACAAAGATTCATTTTGATTCATTTGAACGGATCCTACTCCACGGTCGTATTCTCTTTTATCTGATAACACATGGCAGATGGCAGTTATGGCATTAAATATGGATGGCAGTGATGGAATTTCGAATCCGAACTCCGGAGTTCAGAGGGTCCGAGCACGTCAGCGTTTTTCCCAATTGATTCTTGCACAATTATTATGAAATTAATAAAAATGTTATGGTCAGTAATGACTGCAGCCTGTACTGACTGAAATGTGGCCGCATCACAAACTTTTGCATAAATGCATAACGCAGAGGGCATAAGAGAATCAACCAATCAGAATCTTTCCTTTCCTTCCATCTCAGAGAAAAGAGGAATTTTGATTGGATGCATTCAGAACGACAACCTCTAACCTCTAACCTCTAGTCTTGATCATAGTTCTTATTGACTGTTTTCTTGCTGTTTTTGATGAATGACCGTTGATCGACCAGAACATCGAATTGAATTTACTCTTGTCAAAGTAATTTCTGAAATAATGGGCATCGTGCGGTTAGTACATTCGCTCAGGAATAAAAAGGACACGCTGTCACGGTACTTGCATGCTGCACTGTTCCATGAGTTGAAATCAAATTACGACAAGAGGTTATATTTCACAGGTTCGTCATCAAGTCCACCCTTGTAGGCGGTGTCGTTTACTACAGCGTTCACCAAGGTCTATGGTCCAAATCTGAGGATAGCGTGCAGTTATACGGGAGGATCTATAATAATATCGCACCTTATGTTAAGGACAATATTCCTAAGGAAATCGTCAATGAAGTGAGCTCTATTGCAATTGACAAATTTATTTAACATTCTTAGATCCTTTAACATTCTTATATTCATTTAACATCCTTAGAATCTTCATTTAACATCCATTCATTTAACACTCACACACTGTAAACATCAGTTTATCCTTACTGTCTAGCAAGTACTAAACAAGGACAAGTGATCTTTATAAGCGTTGTAAGCACAAAACGAAATTCATCCTAAAGCCTAATTTTTCATTATCTGATTAACTTATGGTTAAACTTTATGATAAACTTTACCTGATGTTTCAATGGACTTCATCCATGACATCATAGATGAAGTCTCTTGATAGATGAAATTTTATTATTATGAAGATCTTATAATAATAAATCATCAATTTTTTATATAGAATTTGAACAGTCATATTTGTACATGTGACAATATTATCAGCTTTCTGTTTCGCATTATAAATTTTTTTGTTGCAACATTTTTATTAGATTCATTTAAAAAAAAGAGATATTAAATTGTATAGCTACCACCGTTGCCAAGTACCGGTGACGTCTCCAATTCTTTCAAATCGTCATGGAATAAGGGAGTCATAACGAGCATGAAATTCCTGTCTGAGACTCCAACTCATGTGACCACCGGTGTGCAGAATGTTTCAGAAATTATACGGGGTTACATAGAACAACAAAGCGTATCTGAGAAAAATCAATAGCGTTTTCTAATCCTATATTGTGGATTTTAGGAGAATATAACATTATTGAATTGAGCTGTTAGCTTTACTGCTATGTTAATTTCTCTATACAGTATACACTATTAACGGCTCTTACTGAGTTTTTCTTATTAATTTATTATATGTTCAATAAAAATTTTATTGTGATTAAATCAGATTTTTGCATTAAATACATATACAAACAGTCAATATTTATTTTGAAATATTAATTCGACGACACTAATATCAACTACAATAATTAGTGATTTCGAGATATTTATAAATTAGTTTATAATGTAATATCATTTCAACATATGGAAATAATTAAGACACAATCCATGGTTTATGTACATGTATGAATGTTTATTCGTTTTCAAATGTTATACAAACTGTCGCCAACTATGGATCTCGCTCGACATTTACACGCTTAAATAACATTAACGTAAGTTAACATAATAATTTATGTTAACTTACGTTAATTTATGTTAACTTATATTCAAAACTCCATTCAAAACAAAATTCCATTCCCTGAAATTCAAAGTGATGCTGATACATCTGATTTTCAAGCTATAATCAGATGGATACAAAAAGAAAAAGAAAAATTCTGAGAAAGTTGAGAATGTGCAACTAAATACGAATTCCATCATGAGTCACAGTACATACTGGTCCCCAAAATAGTGATAGTATTATGTAACTATGTTACAACAATACTTAATTGTAATGCAATCATAGCAAATATATCGTCTAGTATAAAAATAAAAGGAACGATAAGATAAAGATAAAACGTGCGATAACGAGTCGAAGATATATTCGCAAAAGCTCGTATATGTAATCTTAAATGCCGATACAAGGAATCTTGTGGCGTCAAAAATAAACTTTCTTTTGTTTTTAACAACAATATAGTAATATCTCTTGTGAAGTCATCTAATATTTCAACGCGTACAAGAAATTGAGCTTCCTTGATCCTTCAACCGATTAGTTATGCAGGCCTGCCTGTTCTTCATCTTAAGAAATAGATCCAACTCGATAGCTCTTAATTTTTTGCAAATTTATCCTGACTTAATTTTTTTTTAAATTTACAATTTCTTTGTACCTCGTTAGAAAAAAGATTACGATCAATCATCGATTAAAGGATCAAGAATCGTTACAAACACTGCCGCGCGAAGTTCAAACCCTCTTTAATTTTAATTCTTTTAAAAACTTGTTTAAGTACGCTTATATAACATATACCTATCTCCCATATATATATAATGATAATGGGACGCGAACAATGCGCTGGCCGTGCATCATGAGTCGGTATGGGTTTCTCGTGGAAGTGTTGCACAGCTTCTGGTGGAAAATCTGCATTTCCTTTGGCCGGAGCGCCACTGATCATTATTGTCTTTGGCGGACTGCAAACATCAGAAATTTTCTTATTTTTTATATACGACTGAAGATAAGATAATACCGAACTGTAAATACTTTACATTGCTTTTTACAATATTTTGACATTAGAACTGCCGATAATATTCCGTTAGAGTTGGCAAAGATACCAATTTGATAATTTCTTATTCTTGTTTTCGATACTAAAGAATTATTTTAATATTATTTGTATTAGTCACACATTTACAATATTTTGTACTATATATATCTAATATAAAAAAGAAAAAAATTAAACTAATTAACGGAGTCATTGGCAATTCTAATGTTTTAAAATTGATATCTAGAAGGTACACTCAAAAACATTAATAATAATTAAAAATGATTCTAGAATAGCCGACTTTGCAATATATATTTATATTTGGAGAAAAAGATATTGTTTTGTCTTTTCAATGGTTTTGTTGCAAACAATAGATGTAATGATGTATTGCAAGACATAAACTGCGACAATTTTATACCAGATGAATAAAGGTATATTCACGCTGTGCTTAAGCAAACATTTCGAACGATATGATGTATCATTATCGATTACAAACGATAATTAATATCAATGAATTTTTTTGAAAAACATATGTTACATATTTTTTACTGCAAAAAAAATGCAAGAAAATTATTTTTATTTGTATAATAAGTTCAGAGGAATTTTTTAAGATTCTACACATCGTAGTTAATCGTCAAATTATATTTAAATTCGTTTATTTTCATTTGGCGCTTCGCATAAATATAGTAACTCTCTCCGTATAAATGTTTTTCAGATATAACTCACGTTTATTTCCGATTGCACAACATTGTTATGTAAGTGTGGAGCACCGATAATCACACTTATTATTATCAGAATTGTCGCGCAGGAATGGATTAAGCAACATAATCACAATTTTTTATCTTGCAATTCTTTCATTCGTACCTGAGAAAATAAAAAAAAGAATATAAAAAAAAGATGATGGATGTGTCCCATGTTATACTTCGAGCTGAATAATACGTGGAAGAATCGGTTTCGTAATGGCGGAGGTCCAGAGGAATAATTATACAAGTTATTAAACATATGAGCAATAGCAATGTATAGTTACAAAAAAATATATAAAAAAATATATAGAAAATGCAATAAAAATTATAGTTATAAAAGAAATATGTGTCATTTATCAGCAACTGTTTCATTGATTAATAGCAATATTTAAGAAATTGATTTAAATGTAAAGATTGATACTATTGTATTGGAAAGAAAATATCATATATTTAGTTTAAAATTATATATATAATATATTCATTAAAAATGAATAAAATTAAAAATCTCCACTTTTCGTATATTTATATTGTTTATATTGTTTGAGTTTCTGTGAGTTCGGTAATTTTTACATATAGTAGAAAACTACGAGTTAAACAAAATGAGAAATTTTCTTCTCACTTTATGGATTCATCAAAAAAATATGTGAAAATTTTAAATTATCTGACATAAAAGCTTAAAGTTTTCCTTACAAAATCGTTGTTCAAAAATGTTCCTAAGATTTTTTGTTACTGAGTTACTTACGGATTAAATAAAAGGAGCATTCTGACTTTGATTACTCACAATTTCGTTAAAAATCATCCACGTGCGTATCGCAATGTTAAAAAATTCCGAAACTTTGTTCTATTGAACGGTGTATTTGTCAATGTTTTAAAAATAGAATATATAAATTTCAGCTAAAAATATGGCATTTCTTTTAACCATTGAGCAATGATCTATATGTAAAAATTACAGAGAAACTGAAAAATATAGTAACCTTTCGAAAGTAGAGATTTTAAGTTTTAAATCCCTTTTTTAACATTCAAATTTCATTCATTCTTAATGAATATATTTTGTTTATAATTTTGATCTAAAAATACATTACTTTCCTTTCAACCAATATTAATAGTATATTAATATTTTTACTGTCTTTTAAGTAACAGATAGTAAAATTTAATAATTTAATAAATAAAATAAACATCTATTTTTAGAATATTAATTAAATTATATAGATATGCAATGATCTTAATTCGCAACAAGAATATATTTTTTGATAATTGACAGAAACCATATGAGAGCTATTAAAGTTTTATGTTACTAATTTTATTTTTTTAAGAATTCCGAATTAAATTCAAAAAATAAGCTTGTAAAACATAAAATTATTCCAAATCATTACACCATTTACAAAATTAAGAAAATGTCTCAGGATGACTAGGACCCATATGTTTCAGTTATGAATTAAATATATATATATTAGTTTGTTGAAGAATCAATCTGTAAAATTCAATCTGTAAATTCTTAAATATCATTAAATTTTTCATTCCATCTCTCCATCTGTCTTTTTCAAAACCGATTCTGTGCATCGAGCCACTATCTGCGCCACGGCCGTCTTTCGATGCTGGTAAAAGCCACTAATTATCAAATCAGTGTCGAAGGACAATTTAGCATATCACTGCGACAAACATGATACACCAAGATCGTGATCTACTTCACCTGCTGGACGGCCTGCTCTCCTCGACGTCTTTGCTAGGCTTCGTCTCGCGTTCATCCTTCGGTGTCTTGTGCTGCGTTATCCTCATACCGCCTGCCTTTACTGAAAAAAAGACAAAAGTCGCGCGAAAGACGTGCGACCCGGCATTAAGAGAACGAACTTCAACGAAAGGCCGACCTTGGAAATCTGATCGCGATCGACAGGTGGCATGTCGTGGCTATGAGCCACGAACGCAAGCCCTAACCCGTCTTCCCGCGTAGTTTCCGCAGGGCGAACGAGGAACGCGGAAGAGGAAAATCACTAACCTGCCGGGGGATGACCGCCCTTCAGCTTGCACTCGTCTCCGCTGCTTGACATACCGTTGTTTTCGCGTCGATCAGAGTCTCGACTGAATTTCCGTCACAATATGCTACCAATTGCTGACACAACGCAACACACACTGATTCTTTCTCTCTCTCTTCCTCGCCACTCCGGTAACGAATTAGCGATAGCATTCAACTCAACAGCTCCAACTCCCGAGTTCTGACGCGACGCCTTCGTGTGCGTCGCACTATCGAGTACCAATGTGAAAAGATGTGAGAAGAAAGGGGGGAAAGGTTGCCACATACATGTTGCTTATATTTCTCTCGCGATGCCTTGTCTTGAATATACGTTATACACGACGGCGGACATATGCACGATAAAATGATCTACGTTTATTAATATAAAAGATAATATAATAATATATAAGATAATATAAATTAATATATAACAGAAATTAATATAAATTCATACTCTATATCTATATTTAAATTTTCTTACTTTTATGTAAGCTTTTATGTAAATTTGCAGTATGTATTATTAAAATTAAAAGATAATATTTTTTTAAAGTAATAAAAATATTTGTAAAATATTCTTTATATTTTTATATAATAATATACCTAATAGCAAATAATAATAATCTATCTGATAATAAAATAGTAATTATTAAATAATTTTTTAAAATTATTCTTTGATTTTAATGTCTAATGAAACTTTGAATACTTAATTACTTTTACTTTCGATTCAAAATTGAAAGTCAATTATGTTAATATTGTTTTATATTCAATATACCAGTTAGCGGACATGATCTAATTATTGAATGAAATGGCAAAAATTTTAAATATTAAGTTTTTGATTAAATGTAAGACTCTGAATAAATTCATTGTAAAATAAAAATTTAATAAGACGAATTTCGAATTGCATACAAATTAAAAGTTTAATATTTAAAATTTCTGTCGTTTTGTTCAATAATTGAGTAATGTCAATTAATTGGCACATTTATCTTATTACACGATTGTCATGATTGTGTAGACAAACAGATATTACAATAGTATTTGATAAAATTGTACAATAATAATGGAAGCGTTAAACTTATATGATGATTTATTATAAATTACACAAATAGAAATCATTTCGTTTTATTGCATAAACGATTAATACCTGCATACACAATGTATATTTAATAATTAAATCTAGGAAGTGCTTGTTGAAGGTTCTGCTGATTTATCGGCATGGTATGCATAATGCAAATCCTTGGAATCTTGATCCGAGATGTGCACCCAGCCGGTTGATTTCATGTGATATACTGTAAAGTAAAATTATATATTACAACATTGGAATATTATAAAATTATATTAAGACACCTCTTACTATATATGTTTATTTTGTAACCAACCTCTTATGATACCGCCAGAATAGGCATCTCTATGTGTGGCATGATAGATCGCTCTTCTTCCAAGTTCATAAGCCTGTTCATCTGTCAAATCCCACCGATAACCAGAATCCAAAACACCAAATGCAAACACAGATCCAGAACCGACGCTGAAAACCTTCCCTGGAGTACGAGTCCCCTCAGAATCAACATAGTAAAGTCCAGGGCCACGCTTGTCCCACCCAGCCAGCATCATACCTACAAGATTACACATATAAAAAAGTCCTCTCACATTCTACATCTAATCTTTTACAGAACCAGAAGAATCTTACCAATACTCAGTCCCATTCCTTTGAAATTATAAATCATGTTCGACAAGAGTTTACTTGCTGCTGCGATGGAGATGCGTTCTCTGTTTCTGAGTTCGTACATGCGGCATTGCCTTGCTAACACTCGATCCCAGTAGACGCAATCAGCAGCACCACCAGCCAGAGTACCAAGAAGATAATCATTGATCTCCACTATCTTCTTCATGGTGGACGAGCCTGAAGATCAAGATAAGAGTAGATTGATTTTTGTCATAAATGTGATGTGATATAATTTATCAATTTAGATATGCAATAGACTTTACCAATAAACTGTCCTCCAGTCGCACGGGAATCCACTGCTAGAATGATACCACCCTGATATTGGAAACCCAAAGTTGTAGTCCCATGGTCAAATTTGATTTTCAAACTCTTTCCACTTTCATCAGTGCCTTGAACTATTTGGCCAAGAGTTTCAGCTGGCTGTAACGTAAAAAAATAATTTGAAAGACAATTCATTTTACTTTTCAAAATAAAATGTCATTTTGAAATTTTCACACATGAAAGCATTCAAGTATATAAAATATAATTCTAGAAATTTTTATTTGCTGTTAGAATTTGAAGAATGATTTTGTCCTACACATAATTACACATAAGAATAACCTAAAAATAATTGGTTGTGTATTGAAAGAAAATTATCAAAAAAATTCAAAGAATTTAATTACTATCGATATCAGTATCATTATTAATAATTGCTGCGATGAAATAACAATTGTCCATGTTAATTTGACAAATTTAAAGTGTAATTTCGTGTCACGAAATATGTGTGACTGCATGATGCTGCAAATTTGGCTCATGATTGTCGTTGCGTGCTTACGTTTACGAACGGCGGCATCGCCAGGTGAAGGTTGTTGGTGAAATTTCTAGTATATGTCTTGACTTCATTGATGACCTTATCATTTTCTAGCGAATAGCCAAAATCAATAGAAGACTTGATGCCACAAACATCGGCGAGCGCCATTTTTACCTAAATGTTGACAGTCGACTGCTTGACTGCTTGTCATCCGTTCAGTCATCACCATTTCAATTCTGCCTGCTTCTAATAGAGAGCGCTTGCATCAGCGCGCTCGTGAATCAAGTGGAAATTGAATTTTTTGCCAAAAATCCGCACAAGTTGGAATGCTGGTTCTTTCCAAACAGGTCTTTTTACGATCGAATTATACGAATTTGCTAAGATCACTTAAGAATATTAGCAATGTAAATGTTTTTCTTTGTACTTAAAACTGTTAGAAATATGAAAATTTATTTATACTTATTTTTATTTTTTTATAGATAATAATTATAAATCAAACACGCACACAATTACTTTTTGCGGAATAAATGATTACAACGGAGTGATAAAAGAAGAGAATCAGCCATGCAAATTCTTAAAAAAATTACTATTGCATATTTTAAAGGAAGATAGAAAGGAAGATAAAAATTTTCGAAGGTTTCTACATTTATTTATTCGATCAAATCATGACATTAAATATTTTTATGTATTTTTATGATTTGCTGAGTTATTTTGCTGGAGTATGTATTATATGTATATAAAAGTAAATATATATATTATTGTATATAATTTTATTAATGTATTTTATTATAATTATATTAATATTATACATATACATCAATATAATAGATATATGATTTATTTAATCTATATTATATTATATACTATGTATTTTAGTGAGCTACCTTCTATTGTTTTACAACAAATTGTTTTTGCTTCCCCCCCCTCCTCAAAATGTATCTTTTAATAATTTTAATACATTTTAGATTGTTATTACAGTTTGTTTTTATATTACAGTTTCCGTTAATAAGTGGAAGTCACTGAAATGAATTAGTTTGTAAGAACAAAATTTTTTTTTGTAATTACAACATCATACTCTCTCTGAAGATGACTCAAAAGTGAGCCGAAACATGTAAGTGGATTAATTATTCAGTTAAAGTTGTTTTGGTAACCGTTTGGTTTGCACAAGAATTATCGTGCTTGAGTCCTATTGTCCTGTTGTAACCATTTTATATAGTATGCATTACATATGTATTAAATAAATTGTATATAAATAACAAAAAGCAGTTATTAAATTTATTACAAATTACATAACATTATTTTTATTCCCATCTGAAAATACAAAATGCAAATTTTTATGTTTTTTATATATTTTTCTTATATATTTATTCAATCTTTAAGATCAGAGGAAAAAGTAATAGAAAAGTCATCTAAAAAAGTCTCTTCGAAAACAATAAGCTTACGAAGAACTGATCGAAAATCTGAAAGCTACGCTATTTTCGCCGTAGTCACGCGGATAGCTTCCATAAGTAAGGACTCCAACAAAAAAAAACAGCGTGTTTTTATTACTGGCACCTGGGGCGTCAAGTGCTTGTTTCGAATACCAATCGGACGGACGATACTCTTTTCGAGGGTCATCCGCGAGAATTTGTCGACCACGCATGGCCCTGCGAACCAGACGGACGGCATATACGTGCCTCTGTCGCAGTCGCGTTTTTCTTATTTGTATTCCGCGAGGAAGAAACACGGTAGGGCCACCAGCAATGGAGAAATCATAAAAGAGCTGTGCAGATAAGGCAAGCTCACCTTGACGCATCACTCGAGCTGCCCTATAAAAGAAACGGACACACCTTGAGATCCGATCAAATCGTACCGAAATGTCACGTCCGATCGTTGTTCTTGCGCTCGCGATTCTTGGCCTCCTGCAGACGGTTGCTGCCATCGACCTATCACAGACGAAGAATGTCCAGATTGACTTCATCGAGAAGGATATTGTGCCAAAAACGGCGCTGGTGAGTTAATAATTTATCATATGTTTCATGAATAGATAAAAACTTACAAATATATATGTATAGCATATACATATATAATAGCGAAGTTAAAGCAATTGCTTTATGTCCGCGCTTTCCCATTAATGTATTATAGATTAGCTTTAATTTCGATTTAAGATTATTGTTCATTTTTTTTTAATTCTTAGAATTAGAAAATGAAGAATAAAATAAATTAAAATTAAAGTTAATTTACATCAGAAATGGACATTAATTTAGTTGATTGTAACAAATTTTAAAATGGAATTATATGATATTCACAGAAAAAAAAACGGTTTTTGCTGAAGTATTTAAAAATTTAGCTAGATCTCGTGTCCATTCTAAAAAAAAGTTTATAAAAATTCGGTGAAAAAATAATGGAAATTGTGATGACTTATTTTTTTTATAATCGTAATGGTGTATAACAAGTTACTTTTATAATGTAACTTTCCCAACTCTGACATTTATAATACATGTGTACTTTTGATTTTTCAAATATTTTTCGCTAAACTACACAGAACATTTGTTTATAAACAAATAGAACACGATAATTATAAATAAAATTCTATCCTGAATTCTGATAGGAATTGTAGATTATCTAAAATTAAATTTAATCTTCATTGACAGACTGTAAAGCATATATTAATATTTATGTCCGTTTCTTTGAAGAATCTGGACTTTTACTAAAGTAATCGGTTATTTCTTATTTTTAAAACTTAATGTAACATTAAGATATTTTATAATAACATTTTATGACATTTTATAACATTTTGTATAATAATATAGAGCAAAACAATGTATATCGTCGATTGGATTTTTATCTTCATAAACGTTGTTATCGATTTTTATAGCGTAAGATAATCTAGGGATTAATTGTATAAAAGTTAATCTAAGTATTATGCGTCTAAATATTAAAATAAAGGCCGGTCCAGATAAGGGTCATTCCACCTTTTGATAAATTTTAAGAGTTAGATAAGTAGCAAGTTTATTCAATCATTGCGTGAATTATCAGATTTACCTAACGCGTAAAATGTATCGAAAGGTGAAACAATCAATCATAAATAGTATATTATACACTATTATATATATTCTGTCAGAATATATGTAAAAGAAAAATAGTTTTGTGAAGAATATTTCTATTGAGAAAAAGTCTCTATCATTAAGAAATATATCTTATGCTACGTTTGTACAGAAAAATCTTCTCCCCGAGACATATGCTGCCACTGGATTCATCGGAAATATTGAAATTGGAAGAAGATATGCCGACGAAACAGTCTTTCGCCGAGTTATCGTGTTTAACAATCCAACAGACAGAATTCAGTCAACTACCCTAACGCTGTCTGTCACTAATGGTGAGGAAACATTAACAAGAATTTGTATAACTTGATTTGATTCGACATTGAATGTACGCAGAAAATTAGAAAAGAATTAGCATGCTGTTAATAAGAGAAAAGCAAGGAACATGTAGTCAATTATAAAATAATTTAGCGTTTATATTAATTTATAATTAAAGACTATTTTTTAATACTACATTAAGTGCGATTCCTGATAAAAATAAAAGAATATAATAAAAGGATAAAAATAAAAGCATATAAGAGTCAAAAACAGTACAACTTTAATAAATACACGTCAATTTTTTAATACTTATTCTCGATGTCATTATATTAAAAATAAATTGATGGTGTAACATATAAAATATAACAATTTTTATTGTTGTAGATATTTTATATTTTATATGTTACACCATCAATTTATTTTTAATATAATGACATCGAGAATAAGTATTAAAAAATTGACGTGTATTTATTAAAGTTTTACTATTTTTGACTCTTATATGCCTTTTACTCAATGTTATTTTTATCTGATTCCTGATAAGTGATAGCGATCTTAAATATTCTTTCTTGTATAGGAATTCTTCATTACGCTAGTGTAGTGAACGACAATGGTAGTTACGCGGTAGCATGCGACGAACCAACGACTTTAGGATCATCCAAAGGCAAGATCAATATTCGCGGCGCTCCCAACACGAGATCCTCCGTCCAAATCATCGCAGCAGCACATTAAACAATTGTATGCGAAAAAAAATAACCTTTATTATAATTCGCGCATTTATAAAATAAAGGAAATTTTTTAATTTTTAAATTATATTTTAATTCTTTAAATCTTTTATTTCCCGCGAGAGTTTATTAATTATGACAAGATATTTTTGTATTCTGATTGTATTCTTGTTCTACATAAAATAAAAGAGTTTTGATAATTAAATCAGTAACAATATTGTATCGCAATTCATATCTATAGGTATATGTTTAGGAAACATAAATTTTTTTGTGTAACATTGTTTACACTACACGAAATATTTTTCTAGCTTTGTTTACTTCTTTTTAAATGCTCTTTTTATAAACTTTCATTAATATAAAAATAAATCTTTATTGATTGATTTGTATACGTTAATGGCCCGATTTTCGTAGATAAGCATATAAAAATAGTCTGTGAAAGAATGAATTGTGTTGCATAATAAGCACGTCGTTGGACAATCATTCATGCGACTCACGCATTCACACTTCGGCATCGTCACGTGTGTCAAATGCAAATTTCATGAATGCCACTTTTGTAATGCTAGATCACCGCGAAAACATTTTCCGTAAATCTAAATGCAGTTCACGAAACGATACTCGATTTGAAAATATATTAGAAACAGATAAAACGTATGTAAATCAATAAGGCTAATTCTACAATGTGCTCTTTGTTTCCTGTTTCTTGCTCTTTGTCTTTGTTTGTCTTTTGCCTTTTTGATCAATAAGAATTAGCCTGTGTTACCTGGGAAACGTTTTACAGCATTAATCATGTTTGAGATTTCTATATGTAACTTAAATGATTCAACAAAATTATTTCCAGATCTATTTAGCTACATTATTATTGCTACAATGTTAGTAATAATAAATATATATAAATTCTATCTATATATATATATATATATATATAGTTATACAAAAAAGAATATTTATTTCGGTTACATTTTTATATAATTTTATTTAAGATTTAACGTTTATAATTTAAGTAGCTTCAGAATTTAAGATGCCCCTTATATCATTACAGATACATTACACACCCATTAGAAATTCCTATCCTAAACGAAAACGAACGACATCGTCAAATTTATTTTCCTCTCTCTTTTGATGGGGTTCGTAAGCAGGTAAGAAGATTAGATAAAATCACATCGCCGAAATTATACTCTAACATCCCGCCGAACCAGCTCTTAAAACCTTACAAAAATATCTTGAGCCGTTTTCTTATTTGCTTCGTCCATAATATGCGAAACAAACGACATCTCATCGCAAAATTAATCTTCTTTTTGCAGATTAAGAATTTCATTTAAATTTAATAATTACCTATTATGGAATAAAAAGATGAATTTTTCGTATTATCTATACGTATTGCATACATGTGATAGAAGAAAGAAGAAGATAATGACACGTACTAATAATTCGAAAAGCAATAATTTTCGTATTTTTTTTCTTTTCCTTTAAATGTTTTAATCTCGTCAGAATTCTTTTATATAAATCATAAACACACGTATATATCTTTTCGAACATTCAAATTAGCACACACAAATTATCACTGTCACTTATTTCTTCCCATCCTTCTCGTTACGTAGCTAGATTTCGACTGGCTGCTGGAAACAACAGTCTACAGCTATATGTTCATTAATAATGCACCGTCAAAATGTCCAGGACACAGCAACGCTTTTCTCTTTCAATGACGAAAATTTTTTAGCTGCACAAAAAGTCTCTCTAAGCCGTGCGTTTCCACGCGAAATTTTCAATGGCTTTATTTGATACCAACAAACTGCTTATTATTACTTATTTCCTTCCATTCTTGTTACGTCTCGAAACTGTATGGTACAAACGAATTGCAGCTACTGATTTATTAATAATGCACTGCCAAAGTGTCTAATAAACGATCATACTTTTCTCTTTCAACGATGGAATTTTTTAGCAACGTAAAAACTATACCTACAAGCTGTGAGTTTTCCACGGATCTGATGAAATTTTCAGCGATTTGGCTCATTTCGTCTTCTTATTACGAACGTAAGCATTTTTCTTATGGGCGGTTGCGACCCTTCATCTATGAAGTTTTTGTAAAAGAGAAAAATATGAAACAATGTAAAACGTATGGTTTGACCAGATAATGGTCTTTAAATGCTCGTTTTTGTGCACTCATCATTATAATTTATACATCATACCCTTTCGCTGAATGAATACTTTGACCAAACGATAACAGCACATGTTCTTTCTCATTGTTACAATATTTATGACGGCGCAATGTACCGCGTTTCAAGAATTTCGTTGGGAACATGCGTGTGTAATAATGTTCAGAAAGAGAAAATAATATTGTTGACGGATGAAGATCAGTAATCCTTGGACCAATGGATCGTTCATGCGAATACAATGGTTCTTTCTTATTATCAATAATTTTAACAAAACATAAAAATTGAACATAAAATAATACTTCTCCATATTATAATTTAAAATTATTGTATTAAATATTTATTCGTATAAGGATGGAGGGAATACGCATTGGAAAGCAAAATACAATAAGACGTTATACAATACTTTGTATGTTATCATTAAATCAGTGCTGCAACAAAATTCAAGTATAAGTACACCATTTTTATAGCGTCAGAATTCACAAAATGTTTTATTGTACTCTGCGTTTCCGTCTTTTTGTCTCTCTCTCTCTCTCTCTCGTGTATTTAACAAATTTTAAATCAATAAGCATGAATTCTTATGTAAAAATTATATATCTGTCAACTCTTATGTCAATTTTATACTTAATATTTTAATTTGAAAGAATATCAATTTTAGAATATTATTAATTTAATATTTGAATTAATAATTTTTATTAAAAAATAATATATAATTGTGTATACACACACAAACACTACACTGTGTGTGCTTGTGTAAAATCTCTGTAATTTTCAGAATTTTTATTAGAGTATATAAAGTTATGAAAACATAAGTAATTTTACAGACTAAACAAATATTTTAAATAAATTCTAATATTTTTCTGTTTATTAATTGATTTCATATAGATTTAGAATGGGCGATCAGTATAAACCGCTGCATGTTGAAAATTGTCGGTCTGTGGCCGCAAGAAAGCAAAGATCAGCATGAAGAATTATTGTCGAAAATTCAGTTCTTACTTAATATCATTCTGTTGATTTTCGTATTAGCTATTCCGGCTTTAATGTCACTGATAAGAGTATGGGGCGATATGATATTGATGATAGATAATTTACAATACACCTTGCCTCTTTTGATAACAATGCTAAAAGTCTTCATTATGTGGTACAAAAAAGAAGGTATTCGAACAATTTTCTATGCTTTTCACTAAAAAAATTCAGTTTTTTAAGTCCATCGTAAATATAATAATTCTGGATAGGAAATGCAGTTTTTTCAATCCAATTGAATTTAAAAAAAATAAAAATAAACCATGCTAAAACACACTTTCGAATAGATTCAAATGGATTAAAATTTCAATCCATTTTAATCCATTCTCATTCACTACTAAAATAAATTATTAGTTGAACTGAGAGATGTAGTATCAAAAGATAATATTACAAAAAATAATAATAATCTCACGTATGTATATTAAAAACTCATTACTTTCTTAGCTTTATCGCCGTTGATTAATATGATTGTGAATGATTGGATAAAAGTGAAGGTGGAAGAGGAGCGAATTGTCATGTTAAAACAAGCCAAAATCGTCCGTTTACTCGCCGTATGTGGAATACTTATGATACTTTCTACAATGCTAATAACTGTTCTCTCTTTTCCTTTTGCCCAGACACTCAGGCACGTAACGAATCTTACTGATCCAATTGGAAAGCCTTTGCCAATACAATCATACTACTTACACGATGTATCTAGCAGTCCAAAATACGAACTAACATATCTGATACAAACAATCGCATTAACTACATCCGGTCTCTCTTACACCGCAGTCGACAGCTTTTTGGGCTTACTGATATTACATATATGCGGTCAGATAGAGAATCTGCATCTACGGTTACTGAATCTGGGAAAGGATTCGAATTTCAAAGCGGTTTTAAAGTACAACGTAAAAGACCACATCCGCTTGAACAGGTTCTAAAATGAAAACGTTCAAACATGGATCCGTCAGACTTAAATCTCTTCTCTAAAGAAAATCGTTAAAAAATCTACCATCAAAGTTCGAGTTGATCAAAATAAAACACAATGTGCAATTTTGTATTTTTATATTTTAATTTAAATTTCTTAAAAATTAGTCATTAAAAAAATGTATAATTTAATCTTTTGAATGTAGGATTTTTAAAAATGTAATCTTTATATTTTTATAGAAAATGTACATAAACGTTTTACATAACATATAAAATTCATATATTATTTTTTATTTTACATTATATTTATTTTGCAGATCTATAGAAACTATTGATAATACTTTCAATTTAATGCTGCTTGGTCTATTATTCTTTTTTGGAATCCTATTTTGTCTTCACGGATTTCTAATAGTTAGTGTAAGTAAGAATAATTATATAGCATTTTACTAGATAAATATTGCTAATTAGCAAATAAATGATTAGCAAATAAATGATGTTGCAAGATGCGTTTATCAAAATGAATTGTTGATCCATTATAGATGTTTCACTTTTTACTATACTTTACTTTTATGTAAATAACTTTCAAAATAATAAAATAAAATTTTGAAATATAATGTATACAATTTATAATAATTTAGATTGTTAATCGGGGTGGTCACTTATCAATCTTGCAATTGGTTTGGTATACGTCCGCGACTATATGTGTTTTAATGCATATGTGTCTTTATTGTGCGGTTGGTGAACTTCTTGTAAGTCAAGTAAGTATTACACTCGCGCCAAGTCTTAACGCTGAGACACTGCCGTGTCTCCAGATAAGAATGATTTCTATTAATAATAAGAACAAAACGTAAATCTAATTCTATGACTCAGAGAACATTTTTATAATTTTAATTATAAATTTAAATACTTACATAATTTTTTAAGGTACAATTATTTATGTCGATATAGTACTTATATGTGATATTGAAACCATGTAATAAATTATCGTGAAGTTAATATAATCTTGGGAAATATATATATAAATATATATATAAATAATATATATAAATATATAAAAATAAAAGATAATAAAGAGAAATAAAGGAAAATAAAGGGAAATATATATAATTAAAGTAGGATATATAAAATATTCTACTTTTTGTAGCATCAATTAATTTTAATTCTCAATAAATCTAACTTTTCTATAATTAAGTATCACTTAAATAATTAATATCCCATTTGAGAAATTAATCCTTTAATAATAAACAAATCCTTTCATAATGAAATAAATTTTTCTTAGTCTGAAAAAATACATCGCGCCACATATGAGTACGTATGGTATACTCTGGAGCCAAAAGCAGCAAGAAATTTGACATTAATTATGCTCCGTACAAAGAAACCACTTAATATTACAGCGGGAAAAACATTCCCGATGACAATGTCTACGTTCTGTAACGTAAGTTATATAAAACATATAAAATATGCAATAGCCTTTTTCTTTATTTTACTTGAATTATATGAAACAATGATATTGTTTGAGATCATTGTATTATATTCTTTATAATTTGTTAATGTATTTCTTTTAAGTCTTCAATACTTTGCCGTTAAATAATTAAATGTTTCAGTTACTAAAAACATCGGCGGGCTATGTGTCTGTGTTGCTTGCCAATCGAAATTAATGACGACATAATCAGATATATAACTTAACAATCTTAATGTATAATCACTTATCTAACACATGCCACGATGACATAAAATTAAACATAAATTATTTTATAAATATGTGAAAAATTTTGCAACATGTACTGAAAATTATGTAGAGAACATTAGAAATATATATTTTACATATCATTCTCTAAAATTCATTTTAATTATATTGTAAATCAATTCTTATACCAACTATTGATAGCATGCACGTAGTTGAAAACAATAAAAATACAGAAGACCGTGATTTATTCAGAAGCAGCAGATTTCTTCTCTTGAAATCTTATATGTTCACAATTGCTAAAAATTGCTCCGATATCTCAAACTGAGAAAGAATTAAACAATCTCATTAGTCAAATAGCCGAATTGTTCAAATGTACTTTGTTAAATCTTTCGTCTGGAAATCTCAAAGCGATTTCTACATCGGTGTGGGTATGTTGATAAAAAAAAAAAACTTATAACATTAATAGTTTGAAAAGCAATTATAGCTTTCTAATTTTAAACATCTTTTGATCTTAAAATTATTTTATTGTTATTATTATCATAAACTTGCGTACTCACGTATCTCTTAGTAATACTCGAATTAACATCGATAAATTGTCACTATTTCCTCCCATCATTTTCGTTATCTGGTTACGTCTCAACTGCTCGGTGAAACGACCTGCAGTTACAGATTCATTAATAATGTATCATCAAAAGGTCTAACAGATGGTAATTCTTTTCTCTTTCAGCAACGGAATTTTTTAGCAGCGCAAAAAGTATCTGCAAGCTGTGCACCTTCCACGGATCTTCTGAAATTTTTACGATATGGCCATTTCGTCTTCTTATTACGAACGTAAAAATTTTTTTTCTTATACGCGCAACCTTTCATTTACGAAGTCTTCGCAAAAAAGAAAAAAAATACAAAATAACGACCAGTACCAATGAACTTCGAATGCTCGTTTTTGCGCACTCATCATTATAATTTATACATCCTACCCTTTCGCCGAATGAACACTTTGACGATAACAACATATGTTCGTTCTGATTGCTGCAATATTTATGACAGTGCAATGTACCATGTTTCAAGAATTTCGTCAGAAGCATGCGTGGTAATAACGTTCAGAAAGTAGGGATGATATCGTTGACGAAGGACGATCAGTAATTCTTTGACCAATGGATAGTTCAGATAAATATAATGGTATTCTTTTTTGTTTAGTTAATAATTTTAACGAGACATATATTAAATATAAAACATTATTTCTCTGTATTACAATTTAAGATTGTTGCATTAAGTGTTTATTCATATAAGAGAATAAGAGAGTGTATTGAAAAGCAAGACATAATAATTGACATTTTAAATTTCAATACTGGGAACAATATATTTTTGTTTTCGTATCGTCTAATAGATAATATATCTTACATGTTATTAAATTAAGTATAACGCAATTAAAAAATGGATTATTTTTATAGCATCAAAATTAAAAAAAAAATGTTTCATTATACTCTACTTTTCAATTATTTCTCTCTCTTTTTCTTATGTACTCAATATAAAGTTTTAAGTTTGTACACATCACAAATTCTTATGTGAAAGTGATATAAATTTGTGTGGACTTATATTAATTTTATACTTAATATGTATTTTAATTTAAAAAATGAAACTTTTATTAAGAAATGATATAAAATTGTGTATATATATATATATTACCTTCAATCTTTAAGAATGTAAAATACAATATACATATAAAACTACAAAACTATGTAAAGTTATGTTTTATAAAGTGAAAAGTAATATTCACAAATCCAACTAATATCTTATAACAATATGTAAAGTTATATAAGAAAACATATATAAAATTTTATAGTATAAAGTGATATTTAAGCAAATATAATTCTAATATATATTTGATCGATTACACAGATTTAGAATGGGCGATCAGTCTGAATCGTTGCATGTTAAAAATTATCGGTTTGTGGCCGAAAGAAAGCAAAACTCGATGTAAAGAATTATTATCAAAAATTCAATTTCTATTTAATGTTATTATGTTGATTTTCGTATTGACTATACCGGCTTTAATGTCACTAATAAGAGTATGGGGCGATATGATATTAATGATAGATAATTTACAATATACCCTGCCTCTTTTGATAACAATGTTGAAAGTCTTCATTATGTGGTACAACAAAGGAGGTATTTTATTATTTAACAACTGATTTATCTCAGTCTTTTATATTTTTCTCCATTTTATTGAACTAATACGTAAATAACACTTTGACTACTTTCTGAAACTATGAATTTTAACAAATGCATATATATATATATTACTCCACTATATTAAATCCATAAATTGAGTTGAGAACACGAGCACAATATCACAATAATGTTACAAGAAAATAATATCACATATATGTATATTAAAAACAAATTATTTTCCTAGCTTTATCGCCGTTGATTGATATGATTGTGAAAGATTGGATAAAAGTGAAAATGGAAGAAGAACGAATCGTCATGCTAAAACAAGCCAAAATCACTCGCTCGCTTGCTATTTGTGGAGTACTTATGATACTTTCCACATTGGTGATAACCTTCGGCGCTTTCCTTTTTGGCAAAACACTTAGACACGTAACGAATTTTACCGATCCGGTTGGAAAGCATTTGCCAATCCAAACATACTATCCGCACGATGTATCTAATAGCCCGAATTTTGAATTAACATATTTGATACAAGTAATCGGGCTAACTACATCTGGTCTGTCTTATACTGCAGTCGACAACTTCCTTGGATTTCTGATCTTACATATATGCGGCCAGATGGAGAATCTACATCTGCGACTTTTGAATTTGGGAAAGAATTCAAATTTCAAAGCGCTTTTAAAGCACAACGTGAAAGACCATATTCGCTTGATCAGGTTCTGAATTAAAAACATTCACGAGTATTCAAAATCGATTTGTCGGATCTTTTCTCTAAAGAAATTCTGTAAAGAATATATCAAAATTTGATTTTAAAAACACAATGTGCAATTTTACTTCATGCTATAATTTAAATATTTTAGAAATAAGCCGTAAATGTAAAAATTAGAATCATTTAAAATAATAGAAATTAAATTTTTTAATAATTTTATAGAAAATATATAAACATTTTACATAACATTTGAAATTTATGTATCGTTTTTTATTTCATAGTATCTATTTTACAGATCTATAGAAACTATTGATAACACATTCAATTTAATGCTGCTCGGTCTGTTATTCTTTTTTGGTATACTGTTTTGTTTTGATGGATTCCTAATAATTAACGTAAGCAAAAATAATAGTATAGCATATATCATATTTCTAAGGTTTAAGGTAGATATTAGACTTATTATAATTAATTAATAAATAATAATATTGATGTTGCAAGATGCAATGCTGATCTTTTATCAAAATGCAATGTTGATCCTTTATATATGTTTTATTTTTTACACTTTTTCATGTGTTTTATTACATGAACTATAACTTTCAAATCAATGAAATAATACATTTTAAAATATAATATATATAATTTATTATAATTTAGATTGTTGAGCGAGGTGGTTACTTGTCATTCATGCAATTGATTTGGTACATGTCCGCCACTATATGTGTTTTAATGCATACGTGTCTTTATTGTGCGGTCGGTGAACTTCTCGTGACGCAAGTAAGTATTATAATAATGATTTCTTTAATAATAATTGCGAGAATAATTTAATTCTATACTTTAGAACGTTTTTATAATTTTAATTGTAAACGAAAATATTTTTTTTACAATAATTATAATTTTCAAAAATATAAATTTTAATACATCCGTAATAATTGGGGTATCCTAATTGAAGCTTCGGACGCAATTATCTCTCAAACTATTCGTTATTTCCAAAAAAATGTTTCAAGTGGAATTTACTTTTGTTTGTCATGTTTAGTTAATTTCGTATAAAAACAAACTACAAATATATAAGTTACGAGTTTTTACTTCTTTAATTATTAAAATCATCTTTTTATTAGTATTGATAAAATGCAATAATTAATTCCGAGAAATAAGGGGGTGTTTCTCTTTAGAAGATTACATCAGTATATCGATGACTTTCCTCTATTATTGAAACATATAATAATGAACGTGGTAGTATTAGCAGTAGAAAAGTAGAAAAATAGAAATTATAAAATCATACATTTTAACTGTAATTCAATCAATGAATTTAATTCTCAAAAAATTTTTTTTTACAATTAAGTGATGTAATTTAAATAATTAATCTCACTTTTCTCTCATTCGCGCTTGCACGCAAGAAAGATTAATCCTTTAATCCAATTAATTTCTCAATAATAAATATACATGAAATATATTTTTTTATTGTTAGTCTGAAAAAATACATCGCGCCACATACGAATACGTATGGTATACTCTGGAGCCAAAAGCAGCAAGAAACCTGACATTAATTATGCTAAGCACAAAGAAACCAGTCAATATTACAGCGGGAAAAACATTTCCGATGACAATGTCCACGTTCTGCAACGTGAGTTATGACACATATAAGTAATATGCAAATCTTTTTATAATTTTACTTGAATCATTAAATATTGGTATTCTTTGTGAGATTATCATATGCGTCATAATTTTTTAATAGTATATATTACATTTAAATTTATGTTTTACCATTAAAGATTAAAATATTTCAGTTGCTAAAAACATCGGCGGGCTATGTATCGGTGTTGCTTGCCAATGCCAATCGAGATTAACGATACAATTAGAGGATAAATTAGTATATAGTTAATTGTTCAGTATGCATCATTGATATAAAATTAAAAATAATATCTTTACATAAGTATACTTTGCAAAATACGATGTATATTGAAATTATGTAAAATATTGAAAATATATTTTCTTTATATATCGCTTATATTTCTCTAATATTGCTTTTTAATTATATATATTTTAATGGAATGTGAGCCAAGTATCGATTTTTATATTCAATTATTGATTGCATGAGTAAAAGGATAATAATGGAAAAATAAAAAAACAATAATATATAAGATATTTTAGTAAGTATATTACTTTCTTATCTAATATATAAAAACTACTTTTCTATCGTATCTGCTTGTATTTGAAGTAGTAAATCTCCTTTAGGTTTCAATTTATTGTTCAGGATTGTTTGCCTCTTTTCTTTTTCCTTTTCCTGCATTCTAGTATGTCTTTCAACAGCAAAATCTACCTCTCCTACTAATTTGATAATTTTTGCCTGGAAATCAATAGAATAAAGAATGATATATAATTTCATAACAAATAATAATTTTTATTTATTTTACATACCGCATAATCACGTTGTTTATCTAAGCGTGCTTTTTGTCTTATTCCAAGAGGCGTAGGTCTTCCATCTTTAAATGTATAATCTGGCAAATTTGTCAAAGGACCAAAAGTATTTGGATTAGCTGTTAATCCACGTCTAAAATATATTAATTAAATTATATTAATTAGACAATTATAATTGCAAATTACACACATATCTGTTAATATCATTAAGATATTAGGTATTGGAATTAATTCGTAGCGTTTTACAAGTGATGGGAAGTACTTTCATTAATGTATTTTTTAATGCTCATGTGAAATAAATAACATTCTTTCATTAAAAAACGCTACGAATTAATTCCAACACCTAATATATATTAATAATTTTATACATAAAGTAATTCAAACAGAACAAATTCTTACACTTTCGTATTTTTTACAATACAGATATATACAATATATTCTATATAGATATATACAATATATTCTATATATAACTATACAATAACTTAGGCATGATTTTATGTTAAATATATCAGAATATATATTAATGTTCTCTATTTAAACATAGATAATTTCAGAAATCATACTTTTGTCTCCATCTCTGATTTATGTATTGTATGCAAGATTGATGAAATCCATTGACTACAATATTATAACCTGTAATAATGGATAATATGAATAGCCATCGATAATATATCGAATGGTAATTACAAGCAATAAGTGATTATACCATAAAAAAAATTAAATATATCATTAATAAAGAACAACATTATAATTTATAAGCACAATAACTTCTTTAATACTAACTTATATGTCGTTCAACATGAAGCACAGCTCTAGCAGTTGATATCATTTTTAAAGACAATGTTATATATCAATACGATATTAATTTATTAATGTTGCACATCAATTCGATACTTAATTTCTTGTTGCAAATTCTATATATAGGTTATATTACGCACAGTAGATCTAACCAACACTTCTGTTGATATTTGCAGTGATACCAATATAAAACGACTATTTCTTTTTAGCACATTAGTTACTCGGTTTTTCTTTCTATACATATAAGATATTATGGAACTTTTGCAATACACCGTGTGTGCAGATACGGTAAACGCTAAAGTCAACAGGCTTGAAAAGCTTGTTCTTTTTTTGTCATACGAGTATGACAAAAAAAATGGATAAATAATGTGCTTAATAGAAAAATGTATTTATTTTATATAATTCGAGTGTAAATAATGTAATAAAATACGTCTACGAATAATACGAAAAATATAATTATATTTGACATAATAAAGAAAATTGATAATAAATTAATATTAGAGAAATGTTCGTTTATTTTATATCTATTACATTTGTTATTACATATAAATTTGTTATCTATATTAATAATCTATAAGTTGACATTCAATTGTGTACACTCGGAACGCGATATAAAAATTCTCCGTCATCATCGTAATAACAATCGCTGATCCGATATGTCATTCCAGGTTTGTAAAGATGTTTTGCGATCTTTATTGGCTTAGCATAGTTTAATTCTACGTCTACTTTTTTATTCCGCGCTATGATGGAAGTATTTAACAAATTGTCATCTGCTTCAATAATATTGAAGTTTCTATTTTTATCTTTAAAATCTATAGAAACATCTTTCTCAGATTCTCGTACAATTTTTAATGGAGCACCTTTTTTCGGATAAATTACTGCATTGTCAGATGCTGTAGCAACTTCTGTACTCTGCACTTCTTGACTAGCATCTACTTGCTTTCTGTATGCATTTAGGAGAGTGATACCTTCTTCCGGAGATTCTTTATTTATATCTTCAAGTTTCGCGTTTACAAATTCATCAAATGTAAGTAGCTTCTCTCTTTTTTTATTAAATGGTACATCATGATTTTGTGAATCTATGCGCGATGTAGAAGATAATTCTTTATTTAATCTATAAGTCTCTGTATTTTTAATAACAGCTATATTGTCGGTCGTAGTGCTTGCAGTCAATAAATTCTGATTTTCGCAATGATTAGATTTATCTGTCAATTTATTTGAATTATGCTCTTGCGACAATAATTTCATATTCTCCTGTTTCTCATCGAGATAAGTTTGTACAATATTAGAAAACAACTGACTCTTTGGTTTCTTAAATTCTAGTGTAGAGACAAACTGTTTCGCTAATAATTCTCTGTCTGTCGAAATAATTTCCCTGTCCTTAAATTTCATCAGATGTTCACTGAGTATGGGATTTAATGGAAATTCACCTTTCCGAAATTTTTCCCAATTTTGCTTCACCACATTATCGTACTCTACAACCTTCTCCACTGATTTTGGCGACCATTTAGAGCGTAAGATTTTTCGTATTGTTTCTGGTAAAGCAGGAAAACTCTCGCTGAGTTTTTCTATTGTCCACTCTTCGGGATTGAAGTCATGTAACTTATGAATCAGTTCCTTTTCAGCAAATGTGAGGAAACGTGGTTCTTTCTCTTTAAAATACTTTTGAATAACAATCTGTTGTTTAAGACGTTCTTTCTTGCTCTGCATCTCCCTGAAAAAAAATCAATATCTTGTGATAAATTAATTAGACATATTGTGTTATATACATTGTTTTCACAATTTTTAACAAATAACAATAAATGGTTGCTTTCCATTTTCACACAAGTGATAATGAGTCTAAAGTTATATAAATATTTTATACTATACTCAGATGAGGACGTTACTACTTGCTTACTTTGGTAACAAAGTTATTGCATAACAATATAGGTTTAATATATATCTCTCACTTTCAATATGAGTTAACAGGACTCAGTAAAGTACATGTCTGTTTTTTATTTCTGTACTAGACACTAGAACTCTCTTTCTCGCTTTTACCAAATATTAAACATGTACTTATCTTACTTCAAATTCTAAAAGTGTACATTAGTTCAGCCACAAAAAACAGACTCATAGTCTTGTACAGATTGTAGGTAGGTAAATACTCAGTTGAATCTCACTTGTTAAAATGAAAAGAAACATGCATTCACATGAATTATTACAAATGAGAATTATAGTTATTATTTATATAAGTTATGATTTAAATGAAAAAAAATTATTATCGAGTTAATATCAAATTAAATATTATAAAATAAACTTTGGTAGATAAAGCAAATAAAATTTTATATATACATGTAACTGTAAACTATTATGTATGTATGTATATATATATATATATATATATATATATATAAAACATTATATTCCAGCACTAAATGTAATATATAAGTGTTAGTAGACGTACATACCTTTCATACATCTTACGGCTAATACCGACATTCATAAAATCTGCTTCGAATTCACTTATGTCTTCAGGATCAAAATGATCAATTGACTCATCCTTTTCTATAAATTTCATTTTTTTCTGAATACCGGCGAATGGCTTAATGCGAGTTGCAGACTTGAAAGTCGCTTTCTTGCTAAACATTCTGCGTAATACCATTGTCATCGCATTAATTTCGGTCATCATGAAATCCAGTAGAGTCTAATTTACTCACAAGCAATATAAACAAATAACAAACATCCCAATTATAATTTAAGCATGGTATAAGTAGTTCTACTTAATAGTACTTAATAGTTCTCTACCATAAGAGTATAAGTAGTTCTATTCAGTTCTGTACTTTAAACTGAGAAAGGTATGTATTTGATATTTGTTGAAAGTGAGAAAAAGAGTTCTAGTGCAGTCTAGTGCAGGAATAGAAAACGGACCACATCGACCACATGATCCCATCTGACAAACTAGACGTCATCAGCATGGTGGAAGGGATTCCTTCCACCTACTTTCAGGCTTCCAACATAGGACATGGTATATACGAGCGGTGCAAGAGGTCTCTCGCAAAGGCTTTGGTAAATGCAGGAGGTAAGGCAGGAAAAATGGCGGATGAAAGCGAAGATCAATGGTTATACGGGGATTCAACGGACGGCAAGGAATATACATCGACGAATATTCAATCAGAGATTCAGCAAAATGATTCGACACTCTCCGAAGTTCAGGAGAACTTGCAAATTCGGGAGGATCAGAAAGTGGAAGGTACTGGTGAGATACCGTCCGAGGTATGTATGCGATCTAACCTCTCTCGATCATTTACAATTAATTGATTCCCCTCAAAATATCATGCAAAGATCTTATATTTATTAGTATTAAAGATTTAATATGCTTGATATCTTATACTACATACAGTCTTTCTAATTATGCACGTTTTAATAATGCAACATAACCTGTCACATCTATAACACAATGCTTGAACAATAAACATCATATTTTGTAAAAGGCTGTGCTATATGATTTAAAGAAAAGATTGAAGGCATTTAATTTAATTTTCATAATTTAAGAGAACTTTAAAGAATAAATAAATCTAGGCAGAAAAAAAAGATAAATAAATCCATCAAACTATAATTTGTATATTTTAATATTTGTATATATATATATATATATATATACATATTACAATATATCATATTATATACATATATATCATGTTTTATCCTTTCTCCGAACATTTAATCTTTTTATACATTTCGATATCTTAAAGCATACGTTTCTTTTTATAGATGCAAGAAGTTACTGACTCCCTTGGCGATGGTGATGAAGAATCTTCTTCGTTGAATAATGCACAAGAAGAGAACTTAGAAGCAAGTAAAAATGGGACGAGAGATGCCTCTAGTCAGGAAGATGGCGAAGCTGCTAGCGAATCTGATTCCGATGATGATGTACATGTTGTTATTGGTGATATCAAGTCAGCACCAACATATGGTAATTTAAATATCAAGAGAGGAGGATTGCTAACAAATACGTCTGGTGTAGCAGACAAACTGAACAAACAGCCAGGAAAGTTCAGTATAGATGAATTTGAAACTATCGGCGTTATCAATGGGATACCAGCCCATGAGTTTAATTTAGATCAGTTGGAGGATAAACCATGGAGACAACCTGGTGCAGATATCACAGATTATTTCAACTATGGTTTCAATGAAGACACCTGGAGAGCGTATTGCGAACGTCAGAAGCGAATGCGAAGCGAGTCTGGAGTGGGATTAGTCTTAAATGCAGGTAGTGGTAGTGGTAATCCAAGTGGCATGAGAATGCCTCAAGTGGCGATAACCAATGACAACAGCAAATATTCCGGCATTATGGGTCCTAAGAGAGCTGGCCCACCACCTGGAAGGAAAATGGCAGGAACTATAGATGTTATAGGAAGTTCTGGTTTAGCTTCTAGAAGAAATCTGGATAAATCCCCACCAAAAGGAAATGTTATACAAGTTATGACTGCTGATAGAAGAGAGTATTCTAGACTCCTGGAGCAGGATTGCCACCGCCGCCATTCGACATACCTCCACCAGGATATGCTGGAGAACCGACGCCATTCTATATGCCAGAAACTGATCCATATTATCAGAGTTATGAACCCACACAAGACAACCAATGGGGCAATGACCCAGTAAGAATTGTACAATATAAACAATTTGTGAAAATAACATTATTTATAGAAATTATTTGAATTTATCTAATGTTATATAACTTAAAAACTACTACATGTATACACACACACACACACACACAAAACATAAGATAATTTTATTCTAGGCAGTAACTAGTAATTTACTCTGAAAAATAAAGCAAAAATTTTTCTTTTTTAAAGACATGGCAGCCAACAAATCTGGCAATCCCGATGACTGAAGGTGAAGATGACAAAGATATGGGACCTAAGACGATACCTACGATGGTTCCACCAACAAACATTCCACCTCTGATGCAGCCGCGCGATCAGAGGGATGGTAGAGACCGAGAACGAGATAGAGATAGGGATCGCGACCGGGAATTGGATTCCATAAGCAGAGATAGGGACAAGGATAGAGATCGCGATCGTGATAGAGAAAAGGATTCCATGATGAGGGATCGCGATAGAGACTCTATGACGCGAGATGAAGATCGAGAGCGTGATAGATCCAGGTCTCAATATCGACATAAAGATCGGTAAAAATCTAGTCTTCTTTTTTCCGAAATTTTATATCAGATACTAATATATTTTTTATATAATATATGTTAATATATGTATCAATTTTGATACTTTTAGACATCGGCATCGATCAAGATCGCGATCTCGTAGACACAAATCAAGATCACGGAGTCCAACTCGGTCGCGTAAGAAGAAATCTAGACGCTCGGATAGAGAGCGTTCCAAGGAAGAAAGTGAATAAATGTGTGTACACATAAAATCTTTTACTGTATTAATTTACGGCGTCATAGTACATGAGGTGCATCATAGAATTAAGTGATCATTTTACATAAAATAAGATTTTGACTGTTTTGAAATAAGATTTTGAGTACATCGTATTAGTACATTGCATCAGTAAAATTATTCGTAAAGCTAATTGTAAGATATACAAGTTAATTGTCAAATATAAAAAATGAAATATTTAGCTGTTCTTGCAGAAGTTACACAAATGATATAATTTTTGACACAAGTAAATTATTAATGCAAACAATAAAAGTTGAATTTATAGATTGATTGAAGATTGAAGATTGTTTTATGTTTTATCATGTTTAAGAGTCTGAGTACAAGAATTGTCGTAACACTTACTTAGACTTAAGTTATAGATGTAAGTAACGTACAAGCTTTCACATATGACGTACAACATTGCAGTGTCTCCAAAAGAGATATAGCATATGTCATACGCCAAAGCTATGCATTACATCTACAACTTAAGTCTCTAAATAAGTGTTACGACAATTCTTAAGCTCAGATCCTAAGATCTCTTATGCCTGTTCTATAATAGGGTCGCAAGTGATAAATTGTAAGAAATTGATCAATCACAATTAAGTGTGAGAAGAATAATCGACTATGATTGATTAATTTCTTATGGCTTACTATTTACGACTCTATTGTAGAACAGGCCTTAAACTCATACATTAGTCGTATCGCAGTATCGCAAGCGTTGCAGTCTAAATCAAGTTAACTCGATTCTAATTGGACCACAACGCTTACAATGCTGTGATATTAGTGTAAAACCAGATTTAGAAGTAAAATATTTTTTTCATTTTTTCATTGTCTCTGCATACTATTTTCTGTATGTAAGTGTGCATTAGGAGAAAAATACAGGTGTTATAAAGCCACATTTTTGAAAAATTTTTATATTTTGTCAACAAGTCTTTTATTACTGCATTCTGAATCAATGCAATAAGTTGAAGTGAAACAAACGTATATTGTGTTTCACTTCAACTTATTGCATTGTGTGTACTAGTTCAGAAAGTGCAGCAATAAAAAAACAGACTTGCAAACCTAATGCAAAAAATTATTGGCAAAACGGCGAATAAATTCCATTTATTTGAAGCTTGAGATATATGCCTATTGCAGGCTCTTCTAAAATTTATTACCAGTACTAAGAATCTATAATTTACGTTACGTACACTATAGATTTTTAGTACTGGCAGTAAATTTTGGAACACAGCCATACTGGACGCGATGAGTGATGAGCGATATCCAATGAGAGCTCTGTTTTATATCATATGAGAAAAAAAAAATTTCATTGAATATCGCTAATCGCTTATCATGTTCGGTGTGCAGTAGGCATAAATTCGGTAAAAGCGTCTGCTAATGCTTGCACTATTGCGCATACGCGAGGTCTGTCCAATTCGCGTTCATCCATTTAGCGAAACGAGACGTAAAAGAACGATACTTGGTTGAATTCACCTTAATTTGCTCAAAGAGTATAATTGGTATGTTATTTTTCATAATAATTATGATTTTATAATTGTATCATAATTTAACGTGTTAAGAAAGTATGATAGTAGTTTAAATTTGGAAATGATAAATATTCCAAAAATATATATTAATCAAAATACAATGATTGGAAAGTATAGGTTATATTTCTGCATATGAATATATATATAACGGTCATAAAATAATTAATACTTACGAAATCTATAAAACGAAATCTATAAATTTTGATAAAGGAGACGATTTATGCACAGCGCAAATGAAAATTGTTAGCAAAGTTCGTTACGTTGATGGTTCATTTAATAATCTTTTTCAAAAGTGATATTGAATTTTTTTAAGGACAGGTGTGTTACGTTTTTGAAGTTGAAGATGCCAAAGTCAAAAGAATATGTCTCTGACAGTGATGATAGCAGTGAAGAGGTATTATTTTACTAATTGTTCAGCTTAGCCCTCCTTAACTCATTGAATCTATAATTTTATTAAGATTGAAGATGAGCTAAATTAAATAATTACCTTATATTAATTACCTTATATTTTTATCTATTTTGTAAATCTATTTCATACTTATTTTCTATTTATAGGAAGTAAAAGAAGATGATAGCAAAGCGACAAAAGATGAGAAGAAACCAGCAAAGAAGGCGAAAACTGACGATGAAACTGTTTGGGACTTGGGCAGCAATCGTCAAGTAAATGTGAGAAATTTCAAAGGCAAATATTATGTTGATATCCGGGAGATGTATTATGACAAGGAAGGTGATTTAAAACCTGGAAAAAAAGGTAATATTTTTACAAAGATTTTTTAAATAAACTTTACAGATGATAATTTATAGTCAATTAGAAAAAATATAAAAAACTTTATTAAAACTTTCAGTAAAATATATTCGATAATATTTTAATATCTTTATAGGAATATGTTTATCCATGCAACAATGGCGAAAGTTCATGGATGTTGTGGAAGAAGTGGATGATGTGGCCAAATCAAAGAGTTAAAATTTTAATTCTAATGAATTTCAATTAAAAAATGTGTTTTCTTATATTCACAATTTTTTTCAACGTTAAGATTTTGAAAATGTGTAACTACTGTATACTTTTTTTTTATATTGAATTAAAAGTATTTCTGTGAAACTGAAGATTACATAAAATGTAAAAGTATATTATTATTTGGAAATATCTCAATTTAATAACATTATGTTTATCGTTTATTTATAATAGAAAAATAAAATATTTTATTTGATATTTATCGAAGAAAACTAATATTCTGAAAATTAATTTAATTTGTTATAAAATTTTGTAAACTTTTCCAAGTCATAAATTTAATGTATTATATAATATTATATGTCATTGTGTATTTTCCCGTTTTTGTAGCCATGAAAAATGTCTCTACATTGTACTATAAAAATATAATAGTGCCAAGTATCAGGATATTTGTCAAAAAATCATTTCTTTTTAAATTGTTCCTATTACTGTATCAAACAAATTCATTTAACATTGTCAGTTATGGATACAGTCTATATAATAAATTCTGTGTTATAAATATTCCCCCTAACTGTACACATACACACACACACATGGGTTAAGTATAATATGTAAACCAAGCTTCTCTTCTTGGCCGTGTATGCTGAAGTGTAATAAATTTTATTCTATTACGTACACAAATACAGGGTGCCTACAAAAGTGTCAAAACTGTTACGGCGACTTCTGCATACGAAAAAAAGTCAAAAGTGTCTAATAAAATATATGTCCGATTCCAAATGGAGTATTGATGAAAACACGAGTCAAAATAAATATGATTTAATGTCCTTTATTCTCTGTTGTTCTAAATCCTAAATCTTATTCCAATAGACCAGATCTTTCATTCGTCTATCAAAATATGAACAAATATATGTTAATAATGTGTCGCTGTCAATTGCCGGTCCTGTCATCCACTGTCTCGTGAAAAAGGTGAGTCTACAACTTACCTAGTTACAATTTGATGAACGAAAGTTCTAAAGAAAGAGAAAGAAGAGAGAATAAAATGAGAAGAGATTTCAAAATTCAACAATTATAGCAACTGATATTTAATGCTGTCAATATCATCCGCGAAACTTCAAATAATTTTCCAAAGTCCAAAACAATTTATTAATTCATGCTAAAAAAAATGTGTCGAAATCGACGGAGAAATTTTTGAGCATCTTTTAAAACATTGAATAAAATAACGAACATTAAAAACATTTACTATGATTCATATTTTCTTATTTCAATATTCCTTAAATCATTCGGAATCGGATATATATTTATTAGACATTTTCAAGATATATATATATATATATATATATATATATATATATACTTTCAATTTTCTTTGTACTGAAGCTAGTATAACAGTTTGGCATTATTATGCAGAGACATCCTACATATAACTTGATAATTAATCTAAAAAAATTTTGTCTTAAATTAAAAGATAATAAATATTTATTCACAACACAAAGTCAATATTTAAAAAATATTTGGCTAAAGAAATGATAATCATATAAAAATGACTTTAAAGAGATATATATATAAATGTTAAATAATCTAGATTATCAAGTAGTAAAATACTCTATCTTCACTTCCAATACTCTAATACTATATATAATTATATAAAAATAGAAAAAACAATATTTACATTTTTATACATATATACAATAAAAAGAGCATTTATTCAGGTCCATGAACTGTAGATAGGAATTTATTCAGGTCCATTTCATCTAAGTTACTAAGTAATGCTTGAGGATCAGTCGGGCATTTTTTCTCAATCTAGATAAAGAATTGTATTGTATAGTATTATTAGAGGTAACGTAAATATATTAACATAAATATGAATTATTTAATTACCTGTTTCGTTTCTTTTGCTTCTGACAGTTTTCTTTTTCGGCTTTTGGTAGTGATATCTGGAACTAAAACATTTTATATAATGGTATCTAACTTTTTTACAATGAAAAACAAAGTTTTATCAAAAATAACAAAATATCTTTACAATCTTACTTTTTTCCTGCTTATCCAGTTTTTGCTTTTTCTTTGTATCAGATTGCTTATTGTTATTAGTTTTGTTTGTCACAGCAGTTTTAATCGTCTTTTTCATTTTAGCTTTTGGTGGTTCATCTACAGGAGATGACGTAGCCAAAGGTTTTGTGGTATCATCTTTTAGATTAAGCATGTCCTTATCCGTCTTAGGTGTTTCGCAAACTTTTTCATTTTTGGTGCGAGATTTTTTATTCACTGTTCGTTTCTTAGGCGGAAGATTAAGTATTTCTTCGAATTCGGTAGCTTTCATTATCTTGATGCACTCAACAGGATTCGGATCCGAGAGATCTGCATAATTGATTTCAATCTGTAATTCATGTGCGCTATACCTCCTTCTTCTCTTTTTCATCGGTACACTATCGTCATATACAAAGTGATACTCTGTTTTATTCTTATGAACATCGATTATTTGATGCAACTCATTATCACTTTCGTTTTCAAATTCACTCTGTTCTTTGTGTTGCTGTTCAGCTTGACTTTTATTATTGTGCAAATGCTCCTTTTTAGACGCTGGCACTAATTGCAAACATTGAAGAACGGTCGATAATTCCTGCTTAGGATTTTCGACGTTGGCGATTTTCTTCTTGTCCGAAGCTTCAACAAGATTAGAATTTTGAATTTCTGTATCGATTGTCTCGGTTTCGTTATCTTTTGCCGAAGATGTTTTGTTATCATTTTCCTCGTCACTAAATAAGTCACGCTTTACTTGATCCACCTTATATCTTAATATTTTGTAATCAGATTTATCATTTAAAAACTGTCTCGGTTTATTTTTTTTATCTTCTATTTGGTCATGCTTTACTTTATCCAGAGCTGATATTTCTTGTTTAACAATATATTTTTCCGAATTTTCTTTTTTCAAAATTTGTTCTTGTACATCAATATTTTTTTGTATTTCTCTTATTCCATCTTTGTCGATATTACTCTCAATATTGCAATATTCCTCTATACTCTCCTTAGTATCTAGTCTCTTTTTTAGATAATCTTGATTTTCTGATAAAGAATTATGCAATTCCGTGAATTCATTTTTCTTACAATTTTCGACTTCATTATTTTCACAAATATCATTTACGAATTGTTTTGTCGTATGATTATCAAGCGGCTTGCTACCATTATTTTTGTAATTCGTTAAATTAGAATCTGTACTTTTCGATGCAGCAACTTGATTCATCGTTTTTTCTTTGTTGTCACAGCGCTTATTCATGAGATTTGGTTTTTCCGGCTCATGTTGTCTTTGCGTATTTTTTCTCGAGGTTTCCTGTCGATTATCTTGTGGCTCCGTATTCTTATTAACATTTCTGGAATATTTTATCGTTGGACGTATATTTCGGTTTCCTCTACCAAATTTCTTTAGAGTTTCTGAAGCTTTGTTTGTTGAAATGCGTTTACGTTTTGTTCCACAAGGATTTAATTTTGAGTTATCTTTGATCTTAGCCATGATGCGTTGTCGTTTTTCTTCTAATAACTGCCTTTGCACAAATTTATTGTTCACAGACGTGCTTTGCTCGCCCTCGGATTGACATTCATCTTCAATCGATTTCCGCAACTGGATCAATCCTGGCTGAATACATTGTATATCTATTATCTTTGGCAGTGGTCTCGGTTTGTTGATTTGTATTTTGCTGTTATTCTTTGGCGGCTTATTTGATTTCGATAATTTTTCGTCTTTCGTCATAATTGCCGATATTTTTGTTGTCAAGTTAATCATTTCTACTCCGCTTTTTGAGCTGCTGGGCGTTTCCGAAATATTAGCCTCATTTAATAAAGTCTCATCTTTAGCTGGGGTTTCTTTTTGAGTATTCTTTAGCTGATCGTCAGTTTTCGTGATTGCGAATATTTTCTTTGGCGAAGACTCCGTTTCAATCATCGCATTATCTGATTTTTTACATGCATTTTGTATATTCGTTGCATCATTTATATTTTTCGGTGCGTTAATATTTTTTTCCGCGAAATCGCTACTGATGTCTGTGCTCGTTTTACTTGGGGCTTTGTCGCATTTCTCGTTTGGCGAACATGTATTTATCGATGTATTTGAACTGCTGGATGTAGATGACGAGGATGACGATGATGACGATGATGTGTCAGATGATGAGCTATTCTCAGAATCATTGTGAGGATCGTTGACATCGGTTATTATTTCCTGATGCTTACTTATGCCTTTAAATTCATTTATCTGTATCAGATCTATGTGACGATCTGTTACAATGGAAGCGTTGAATTCTGCGCTTCCTGAATCTTTGGAAGAAGATGCAATTTTGAACTCTTTGATAGCTTCTTCTTTCGGTAAATTCTCCTTGATCACTTCGAACTCCGTTATCTCTAATTTAGAAGAACATGTCTGATAAGTATTACCAGATGTGAGACTATTGTGCACCGAATGTAATTGTATGTGCGATGAAGATATAATAGGTGACTCTTGTGTACTGTTGTCTTTAGGCTTATTGTTAGATACCTTCAGATCAGATTCTTGAGCTTGCTCAGAGGTGGGTTTGTAGTATGGGGAATTATACTCGCCTCTTTTTATAACATCTCTAGTTATTTCCTCTTTCGGAGTAATAGCTATGCCCGGGGTTATCGGGAATTCCGGGGTGGGAATAAAACTACGTATTTTAGAGGAATCCTCGCTGATCTTAATAAACGGAGTAATTAAACTACTAGAGGGACTTAGTACTCTTGGCGTCGGTGGAGGACCAGATATGTTGTCAAATTTTCTAGGTGTCTCCAAGTTTATCATATCTGGCATTCGCAAGATATGCTGTGTACTGTCCACGGATAAAATTCTCGAAACTTCAGACACTTGCAAATTGATTTGTGCTACTTCCATGTTTTTTGCTTTTTCGTTATCAAACTTCCTTAAATTAGTCGAAATCGTTTTAAGTTGTGCGTATTTTTTTACAGGTTTCTTTTCGGATACCGCTGCATCGTTACTGGATGCGTTTGTATTATTTGTTTTTGCCGATGTCTCACAGGTAATAGTTGAAATCTTGTTGAATTTGTTCGTTGTGAAATCTACAGTATTAACAGCAGCTTTTTTTTTATTTTCTTTTTCATTATTTTGCGATTCTATTATTTTTATGTTTTCTTGAGAATTTTCTTCCAGTTCATCAATATCCTCCACATCATACTTAAACTTCCTGTTCATTTTTGATTTACTGTCAGTTTTTCTTTCATCGTTACTCTTCGACGATCGAGAACTATATTTAGCTTTCTTATGTATCTCATTATCTTTGATAGAATTTTTTTTCCTCTTTGCAGACTTGATATCCGACTCATCTTTCTCGTCTTTCTTATTCGCTTCTATATTCTTACGTAAATCAGCATCCCAATTTCCTGCTAAGGACTTAGACGGCTTGTGTTGAACGATCCTATCTTCCGAGGAAGAACAAGATGCGCTTGTACTTCCATGTGGAGAAACCTCCCCTATGATAACACCAACACCATTGTACTTATCCCAACCACCCATGAGTTTGGGCGCAGGGCTTCTAGTAGCTATGGGAATTCTATACGACTGACTAACTTTTATTGGACTCTTCTGCTTTTGAGCGGAAGTATTAGAAAGCGCCGGTGATCTAAATAATGAAGTCCTACAAACAGATTTTAAACGTTTCGTCGATGTAGAAAACTGGGAGTTTCCATCCCCATTCGTTTTTCTTGTCGTTCTCGTAGGAGTGCTAAAGTCAAGCGCCCTTATGTGACTGCTTCGTTTGCGCGGAGTGGACAAGCTTAATCTATGATTTTTGGATCTACTTTTTAACAAAGATTTTGGAGTGCGTTTAGTAATAATATCGATGTTCTTAGGTAACTGTTCGTTTCTACTATTTATCGAATTGCCCACATTTTCCATCACAGGCGCTAAATCAATGTCCGAAAGATTGTGGGTTTGATTGATTTTGCTACAATTAAATTTTAAATATGGAGAAAATCCGCTATCCGACAGGCTGATGTTTTCCTCCAAATTGATCATAGGCATATTGGTGCCATCCAAGGACGTTTTAGCGCTCGTCTCATTGGCATAAAGCGTTATAGATTCACCTCCAATGATTTTATTGATTTGCACCGGTTCTATTGGACAATTTAATACCTGTTGATCAATATTGATGGTAGGTACTGTCATGTCAGTTTGGTGTATGGTTTTTAAACGTTTATTCACATTATTACCGTTTTTTGATTGTAATAATTCCACTTGATTCCCTGGATTGTTTGGTTCTTCTATTATAGATGACAATGTCTTGGTTACAGGTAGTTGTTGTGCCACATTTACTGTCCTTAAATATAAAGTTTCCACGGTTTCATTAATTTTGCTTGGATCTTTTGGAGCAATCGGAATAAAACGCGAAGTGGAAGTTGATGTAATAGTTGATGAACGATTTATCAAAAGATTATCCATTTCATCTTTCGAACACACTATCAATGTTGGCATAGTCATGATTTCGTGTTCTGTTATAGGTTGAATTGTATTGGCCTGGACAGAATTAAATTGATTATCACTAGTTGCTTGATCGCGTTTAAGTTTCGTAGGTCTTAATCGCTTTAATGTGGACTTTTTAACTTTAGGCTGTACATTGCTATTTGCAGATAATGTAACGTCATTAGTTTTCTGTATATCTATTTCTGCTAACGGCTTTACAGCATCATTCTTATTTACTATAGAGGTCATTGTTTGTATTTTTTGTTCATTATCGTCATTTACAGTTATTAATTCTTTTGCATCAAGAGTCTTTTTGTCACTGTCAGACACACTATTAATAATATTGGCATTTATAATACTCAACACTGCGGCTGCATTTTGATCTTCTAAAGTGTTCCGATCTTTCTCTTGATCTTTCACTTTGTCGACTTCGTCTTCGACTCTGTTATATTGTTGTCTTGAAGAACTACGAAGTCTGTGTTTCAAAGGAACATCCGTTGTGTCGTCCTCCGTGATTACTTTAGTATTCATTACCACTGGCTCTGTTAAGTTAATATTGTCCTTATCTGTTTCCATTTGATTCTTTTGTATTCTAAAAATATTATAATACTTTAAAAGTATAGGATTTGATTTATAATGAAATATCCAAAGAATATAAAATCTATACACACTCATTAGTAGATTTTTGGCTTAACTTTCCTTCGCCCTCTTCCTCTGGACTTGTGTCTGTTTCTGTATGCACCCCAATGGTTTCAGCGATAAATCGTTTGAACACAGGATCAGATTCTGTTGTTTCAACGATTGATTTAATAGCATTATTGATCTCAGCCATAAATGAAGTGTTCCCTTCACCGATCATTGATTCATTCAAATCGTCTTTCAAAGATAAGTCTGTAGGGATGATTGCTCTGTTGATGTTCTCTGCAATACATTGTTGTAATTCTTCACGATTCAACATTTCTTTCGTTAATATCTGAAAATGTATGTAAACATGCATATATAATATATTTAATGATATAACGTTCTGTATTCATAGTGATTTAGAAAGTAAATTTTTATTAATTATAAATTATGTTATTGTGTAAATAAAATAAATTGTGTAATTATTTTAATGTAAATAATATAAATATACAAGTAGAAAATTAATCACTTAGATGCTTACACTAAGATTTTCAATAGGCACATCATTAGATTCGGACTCTGATTCAGGTATCTCATAAGGAATAGTTTGGACTTCTGTACTAGAAAAACTCAATAATTCTTCTGTACTTGTGGCTGCAGTATATTGTTTAGGTATTGTACTAATTACATTGTTTTCTTCCTTTTTTTTATCATCAATGTCCATTTCGCAACTTCGTACACTTGAGACATCGTCTATACGAACAAAAATAAAGCTATAAACTTGTCTATTAACTTATATAATTGATCTGCTGTTTTTATAATTATACCTAAACTTATCCGAGTACTATTATTTCTGTTATGTGTAGCAATACTATTTGTACTATTATGTTTATCGGAATCACATTGTCTGTGAAGTTCCTGTGTGAAATTGTCATCTCTTTTCTCTGTATGAGTAGCATAGTCTATCTGCTTTAACAAATCAACATTTCCAGGCAGACTTTCTAACGGTGTTGTGTCAATATTATGACAACTTGCTGCTATATTTAAACATCAAAATTTTGTATTATATAAGATATTATAAACATTACAAATAAATAAATAAAATAAACATACGTGGGCTTATGATTTCAGATTGTTGTACTAAATTTAACTGAGATTTAATATTGCGTTTAATTCGTTCACTATTACTATGGTGCCTTTTCCGTAAATTACTTGCAACAATAGGTGAGCCACTTGATGTTTGTGTATTGCTCTGTAAAATATGAAAAAACATTATGTCATATAATTTAAATATTGTAACCTATGTTTATATGCTCTATATTTATTGTAGTTTTTCTTTTTAGAGCTTGTCCAAAATTGCCTTTCCATTATGCTAAATATGACAGATTTCTGCAAATTTAGAATACTGTGGAAAGCAATTAAGATAATGATAAGTTACCTGTGAAGGTACATTAATATTTACAACAAATCGTTGACCACGTGGCTCTTCTACAAGAAACTTCAGTTGTTCTATTAAATCTCCACAATGCTTTAACTGTTCACAATCAGTGGCTTTGCTTAACCGTTCTTGAACTATAAGAAATAATGTATGTTTGGACACAAGCTAAATATTTGCAGAATATATCATCTACATCTATTTATTATTATTACTTAATAAATTTAAACTAAATATTTAATTGGCACTATTATTTACTCATAGCACTGATAGCTGATAATTTTTCAATAATATCCATTAATGTTAAACCATTAACTCTGGTGCTAAATCTCCTCCCACAAGAAAGTACTGTACGGCATTCTTGCAAGTGTGGAGATGTTTCTAAAAACAGTTTAGCTGCTTCAGTACATTTTTGATCTTCCAAATAACCTAGAAGCAAAAATTTTTTAACAGATTTACAACATAAATTCAATCAACCATACAATTTGATTAGTACTATTAAATAAAAACTATATATAAAATAAATCTAAAGTATAAAAACATTCCTACACAATACATGAAGAAAAGATCTCTTTGTTGTGCTTTCTATAGTGTTTCTTCCATCCTCCCCAAATTCGAGCATATAAAAAAACATAGTTAAAACAAGCAAACTCAAAGAAATACACTTAACAAAAGTTTTTCTTTTTCTATTAAGGAAACTTTAGTCGTACAATTACATAATATTTATAATCTTAATATATCAATATTACTCTCAAATATAAAAAACACTTTGTCATATTATTTGTTTGCACATTAGATGCGAAGACATTAAGAAGACAATATAATTGCGTGAAAGAATTCGATGGCATAAAAGAGATATATTCTTTCAAGCAAAGGCAGCAAATTGATTATGACAGCTAGATAAGAAAGACTACAAAGTCTCCGAGGGATGGTATTCTCGCGGGAAAGGTTACACATGATATTTTGGTTTTGATTCTATTGGATCTTACCGAGTACCAGTCGCGCGATCTCGGACGGTAGTAAAGCTTCCATGATTGCGTCGAATATACCTCGCAATGCCCAGGAAATCTCATCGAGGCATCACGATTTAAGGCAAACAATGCTTTCTCTCGAATGCGCTATTGCGTCTCAACAATGGCAACAAATGGCAAACATGCCAAACATTTGTAATGCATTGCTACCAACGTGTAGCTTCTCGCTTTTCTCGAATTCGACAACTTTGATTGACAAGTTTAAAAAATGAATACGCTTCACCATTCTTTTTTCAAAACGGAACGAGACTGTTTGTTGCGACGTTATCGCAATTATCGTTTGCAAAGATGTTTAAATTAGAGGTTTGGAATTTACATCGACTCGTATTTTCGCTCGCTCTATTTAAATTAGAATATTCATTTTACGTCGTCAAGCACAAGACTAAGTGGAAACGCAGAAAGAACAACAATGTTACAGCTTGAGAGAATGTCACCCTGTTTTTTAAACTTATATTTCGCGGCTGCATTCAAATCTTTCATTCATATCATCGCCATTTTTACAATTGACAAACAGGAGCCGCCGCGCCGAAAGAAAACAATAGTTGGCATCATGGAGTAAAAAGAGAAGACCAAACCACTGATGAGATACTATTAAAGACCGACATCCTTAGGCCGGAATCAGACTACGCATTGAAGATTGAAAGATTGAAGTTTGACCAATCAGAACAAAAGGAGCGAAAATTTCTTTGTCCTTATTGGTGAAATTTCATTATGCAATGTCGTTGACATCTGATTGGTCGAAATTTGCCCATCCTCATCATGTAATGCTTCACCTTTCTGATTCTACATGACGCACTTTTGTTATTTGCACAGTTTGTGACAAGAAGTCTACATACATGATGCAGATTGTAGATTGAAATGTTATCGAAGAATAACTTAAAATATTTCTGCCAAGTGATTTTTGTTATCTTTCCTACATAATTATTTTTTCTAACGTTTACTTAAGGTACATTATAATTCCTGTAATTTTTTCGTCTACGATTGTACTTCCAAGTCATGCTGTCGTCTGTCTAATTGCTCTTAAACATCTATTATTGGAATATTTGATCGTGTTTTTGTTTATCAAATATAAATAAAGGATTTCTGCTTTTACAATTGAGATACGATATGATTTTTTTTTTTTAATAATGAGATCGATAATAAAATAAAGAAGTTGTCAACAATGTATATATCAACAGAATATTTAACCTAAGTAGAAATATCCTAATGTAATTTTTTTCTTCTTTGCACAATGAATAAAAATTTGTATAAAGAGTATTGTGATTGAATTAGATAGAAGTAAAGAATTACATATATCTATAATATGGGCGACTTTTTTTATTCATCGATTGATCAATTGCATTGTAAGTAAATATAATTTTGTTATGTAAAAACTGCATTTGCACATAATATGATTGATCAATCGATAAATTAAAAAACTCGTTCTACATATTGAATATAAAATACAATTATAATAGAAAATAACAGATTTGATTATTAAATTATAAATACAGAATTATTTATGCTGATTATAATCTGTTAACTTATGTTTTAACAATTCTTACAAATTATAGCATAAATTAACAGAATATGGTCAGTATAAATGATCCTTGAGAGCCAAAGACAGATGGTTGTAATTACAAATGTTTTATATTTCTTAGGTACTTGAAATGGGTTGGGTATTAGAGGTAGCCAAGATGTTTCTCTATTTATCGTTTCCTGTTGGAATATTTCACTATGTCAATCAGCCAGCCTACTTTGATAAGTGGGTGATACAAGCAAAAAAGGAATATTTCCCAATTCAGAGTAAACAGGTGCATAAGGAGATGGATGACTTTATTCACGACTTCAATGCTAAAATTCAAAAGAAACATTTGGACTCTATGGAGAGACAGAGTAAAAACAAACAGTGAAGAAAATATATTGTAATGTTTTCAATTGTGATAGTAGTAGTAAAATTTATTTTTTTGTACAAAATATTAAAATACCTTTGGATAATTAGCAGTTGGTAAAAATAAAAATATTGTTGAAGACTGCTTTAATTCTCATATTTTTCTATATTATTATAGAAAAAAAACTTATATAAGCTTTGAAATTATAGAAAAATTAGCTTATTTTTTTTATTTTTTTAAGCATCATATTTTATAAAATGTATTTCTTTGTAAAATATTTTTATTGTAACATACTTTTTATTAAGATGTTTATTATATAAGATATTTCTTATTATTTAAGAATATAAATGTAATTGAGAGTACAATATAATTTTTTTATGTTATAAAAAAATTGTTTTTATGTTTTTTTTTTTCGTTTTTGAGACTTACATGTTTTTGAATATCTTTTTAATGAATGTGTATTTTATTGCCAACAATTTTATGGTGTATGTTACGAGAGATATAAGTTAGTCTAGGTGGCGTTTGTCATATACGGAGCAGAGAAAACGACGATACGATACCTCCTCTAGAACGAGAGTCCAGAGAATCACTATGCTAGTAACATCTGTGTAATTAACCCGCATGTCATTTCCAATAAGCGAAATGTTCCGCTAATGTAAACAAAATGGTTTAAACATTTGAGACTCCGACAAAAACACACCCATTGCCGTCCCTCCAGGGTGCCGTGCGTCTGTCATCATGTGGAAGTGCCACAAATGCGGCAAACCTGTTTACTTCGGTAAGTTTTCGCGATTTGCGATTTGTTGAGGCGATGTACTCGCTCTGACAAGTATCATGCTACTCACGATTTGGAGCAGAGCGATCGATTTACCTCGTTACTAAACGTCATGGGTATCAGTGCAGAACACTCTGCTGTGCTTTATATTGTGAATAAAATGAAGAATCGAAATTGTCTATTGTTATTGCATTACTTTGATTATTCATAATATTGAAAATCAATATATATTTGTACAATATTGTAAAATAACAATAAGAGATCTGTACTGTCATTAATATTGTAACTCACAGAGAAAATTTATAGTAAATTGTTTAGATACATAATTCAAACAAATATATCAACTTTTTAGCTGAACGTAAACAGTCTCTGGGATATGATTGGCATCCAGAATGTTTGCGATGTGAGGAATGTGGAAAGCGTTTGAATCCTGGACAACATGCAGAGGTAATGTAAATAAAGCATTTATTATTCTTTTAGTTATAAATTGATATAGATTATGTGATAATTATAATATATTTTGTTATTGTACTAAAATTAGCACAAAGGCGTGCCTTATTGTCATGTTCCTTGCTATGGAGCATTATTTGGACCTCAATTATTCGGCCATGGCACAAGGGTGGAATCACATACTAGTTTTGGAAAAAAGGAAAGTCGACCATCTTTACCAAGGTAAATACACATAAAAATTCCATATAAATAATTTAAAATAAATTTTTTATTATTTATTTTAAGATAGTATATAATTTTGTTATTTTGTGTTCATTGCTTTAGTATTATAAACTTAAATTTAAAAAATCCAAGAAGTTCTATTTAAAATAAATTTAAAATCGTTATAGTTGAATGTTTCACTGAAGAAGATAAACATTTTATTATTTAGATAATTCATTATTTAAATAATTTCTTAAAAATAAATATCTTTTTAGATCGCATTTAGAATCCAAATTGAAAGTTTTTAATCAGTATTACGAAGGCAAAAGTGGAGGAATTCGAAGTCGTGAGGTATAAAGGCTTTTTGAAATATTTGTACATAGTTCTTATTGTAAAAAATATCTTTGTAAACAAATAGCAATTTAAAACAGGTTAATGGAAGATTGATACTAGAGGGTGCATTGAGAATTTATTGGGGAGTCCGTGGTGTAATTCATCTGAAGGAAGATGACGATCAGCGCACAGTAGTTACTGCACGAAATAGAAACTCGTGCAGGCACAGTGTTTCTGAGGTCTTTGTCATTTTTATTTGCGTTAAGGTTTGATAATAACATTCTATTCATTGCTTTTAATTATAATAGGATGTTGAAGACGAAGATAAGGCAGATGAGCTATCTAAGAGCACATTAGACAGCACTGTGGAGAATAATGCAAAGTCTGTTCCAACATCGCCCGATCATTTGAAGAGTCTCACTTTGCCTATGAAATTAGATGTCAAGAATATGGAATGGGACGAATTAGATGAACTCTTACAGGTTTTATTTTTAATATTTATATTTAATTGATTAAACAGAGTAAACCAGAGAAGTATGATTGCAGGTGGAACGAAAGGTTGAGGATGGTAATAAATTATATCAGACGATGCCTGAGAATCTTCCATCAATAAGTTCGCAATCTAGTGTGGATACGCCACCGCTCTCGTCTCAGTCGAGTCTCGATCGATCGGATTCCCGCGAAAATTCGGAAACGAGCAGCCCCAATCACCACATTACTAGTCGAGATAACGATAGTAGCTTAAATAGCACGCCAACGCACAGCATAGGTAGTTCTTCTAGTACAGATACTCCTGTCTGTAATTTAGGAGCTTCTAATCGAAATGGTACGCTTCGAAGAGTAGAATACTTCGACAACTTGGAGAAGAATCCCGGCAATAAGTCAATTAGTACCGACGATAGCTGGATCGAAAAGGGTTTGAATCGATCGTTGTCCGGTCCTGATTGTCTTCAGAGACATAGAACTGATAGTGACACGGATTCGGTGAATTCTTTGCAATTCAGAGAGGACGACAATATGACTATGTCTACAGACAGCGGATTAGAGGTATCATATCACAAATTTATTCTGTCAACTTCATAATTTTAAGTGCACATATGAATTTATTTTCTGGTTGCAGCTAGATGGTGTCGTTTTGCGTCGCAAACAAGGCTCCACTGCGATCAGACGACGTCCAGGCGGTAGACGTCAATCGCGAAGCCGATTACGACGTCGTTGCTCGATCAACGGCCACTTTTATAACCGAGAGACCAGTTTCTTCACGCCACCTCACGGGTCGCAGATGTCCGTTTGGGTAACGAGTCTAGTGAACACTCAGGAAGTTATTAATCTTATGTTGGACAAATATAAAGTCGATGCCAAGTCCGATAACTTTGCATTATTTGTAGTCCGCGACAATGGTGGTAAGAAAACTGCGATTCTCTAGAAAATTGACTTACGTGTGATTATATTTTTCTTCATTATATGCAATCTGTATTGTTTTCAAGAACAAAGAAGACTGAAGGATGACGAGTATCCTTTAGAAGTTCGAGTAATCTTGGGTCCTCATGAGAACGTTGCACGACTGTTTCTGGTCGATAAATTATCCACGCCTGAAATCAGTTCCGATGTTGCGCAGTTTCTTAATTTATCTGTAGCAGAATGCCATGGCATACTACAACGTTACCATTATGAAGAGGAACGTCAGATTCTCGTCTTAAAAGAAAAGTGAGTACATAACATTTGTCAATAAGAATCTCAATATTATAATAATTCGATATTTCAGATATAAAGAGATGCGAAAAAGAATAAAACAAAGAATGGAAGACCTAAAAGTTCGTTTATAGATAAAATGATGAATGAATGTCGCATGGATATTCACGCAATTATTTTTATAAGCGATTAAAAAATTTCTCTGTAGAAAAATGTTCATGTAGCAAGAATCTATAACTCGTACCATGCCGAATAGGTATGTATTGCAGTAACATGACACAATCTATGACATAAAGCATTTCTGAAATACTATTTACAATATACAACTGTATTTCAGTTTTATTTGTAGCTTAATGGGCTTTCTATATGGGCTTCTACAAGCTGTTACTTAAATTTTAATTCTTAAACCATAAGAAATTAACCAATCACAGTTGAATATGAGAGTAATCGATTATGATTTCTTATAGCCAATGTCTTATAGCTTAAGATTTAAAGTTTAGATAATGACTTATTGTAGAAAACCCATAATATTTCGTTATTATATTCTCCTTTATTTTAAATTTCTGTTGCATTTATTCTATAATTGTTATATATGGAATTATTATTAATAGTATACTTTAATATGGAGATCGAATCTCTAGTGATTTTATATCAAATTTTTGCATTTATCAGAGACGACGTTTTATGTATATGTGTATAAATATATATATATATATATATATATATATATATATATATTATATATATATATATGTATATAATAAACGTAATATGTGAAATATATTATTCTTATATTTCTGTTATACAATTAATTAAAATTATTAAAAAATTCAGGAATATTTTCAATTTATTTTGCATTGTAGGCAAGACCTACAATATTTTATTAAGAATTCAAACAATACTATAAATTACTAGTGCTGCAATGATTATTGCTTATAAAATTAGTTAAATTAATGAAGAATCAAGAAAAGATATATTTGATATTTTTCTGCATGGATGTTATTTATAATCACATAAAATTCTACTGTCACGATGGATAGAACATTGTGTTTTATCACAATTTTTCAGCATTCCGACATCTTGATGAAGTGATAAAAAAAATAATGAAAACATATTTTTCTATCGGTTTTTAAAGGAGATCTGTTTAATGAACGAGAAATCATTTATCGAATAGATGTCGATAATAACTGTTAAGAATTTAAAGTCTTCTATCCTTTGCATGTCAACGTGGCCCAGATATAAGTGGATATATATGCATTATGTATTCAGCCGTACACAATTGCTGTCAGATATACTCTGATAGCAATCCAAGACTATTGTTATGAAATAAATTACAGAGCGCAAAACAAATGCTGCACGCAACAATTAATCGTCAAATATTGTAACGCGCCGCGAATCTATGGAATCGCCGTTTCAAGCTAGTCATGTTTCACGCTTAGTCACTGATATCGATTGCATCCATCCCATTTTCATTTAAAGGCCAAAAGCAACATATACTGAGCCACGTTTACGTACATTACAAAATACGTTCTATATGCTCTCGATCTGCCAGTTTAGAATATTAAATTAACGAATGCGCCGCGACACGCATGAAGATATATATATATATATAATTTAGAATACCTATCAGAATTGTATATTAAAGGATTGTAATAATCTCCTAGATTGTAGGTGGCTTTTACTAGCAGTAAAAAGATATAATCCTTATAATCATATATTGATTAACAGAACACATCGCATTATTGTGACGTTAGAATAAGTTTATCATTTCACGCCAATTAATCGTTTTCTACTGCTGATAGATGAGCGAATACATATATAGGTATAAGTATGTATTTTTTCTATTATGCCGATTAGCCAGATAAAAATACTCCAAAATAACCATGACATATTGAGTGTGTTTTGCCCTAAAAAGGATAAAACTGAAAGTAAATATCTGAGCACGAAATATTGTAACAAATCCAATATGATTGACGTGTAATGTCGTTGACAGAATAATAAAGTGATATGGTTGCTTCTTTTATATCTTCGTTCTGTTTCCTCGATTTGAAAAATAAGAAATTTTTTAAAGAGACTCAGAGATTTAGTCTCTCTAACTCTTGAAGTATATATCGATTAATAATTCATGAGTGATTCTCATCTAGAATTACCCTTCATCTTTCTCGAAATGAATTCTTTCTATTAACCATTTGACATGCCATTCTGGGTGACGTATACCCAGCTTTCTTTTTCCAATGTTTCTTTTATTGCTTATAACTTGGTTGTTAATAAAGATACATACATTTGTTTGGTACTATTTTCTGTAATACCTGGTGTTTCGATTGAAAAACATGCTTTACCATACTTTAAAATCTTTGGAGTTGAATCTAATTCCAAAGAGTGACAAAGAAGACAATTAAGTCAGTGTTGAAAAAGAAAGAGTGGCACAATTCTCAATTTTTAAGAGTATTTTATTCTTTAGAGTTAGATTCCATTCCACAAAGAGGATATATTTAATTTTATGAAAGTTATAAGCAAACGAATTGGATTGGGTATGCCATGCCCAAATGTGGTTCCGTAGTGTGACACTAAAGAGTTAGGAATAGTGGGATATATATTGACGAGGGAAGAACAGACATCGACACAGACCTAAGTGAGATTGGACAGAATGTATTTATTTATCTTTAAAGTGTACGTAGAGTAAAGTAGATCAATGCAATCGTTATGAGTAGTATCGAATAGTAATTGTCATACGAGTTGCTAGGAACGAGTATGCATACCCACAACACCGAGGAGCTTCAGCCGCTCATTTTTTTTCTTATTTTTTGTTTGCACGACACTGATATACATTAAACGTTACAAGATAGCAATAACGATTATCACCGCGCCAGACGTTCCATTATCATCATCATCATCATCATCATCGTCGTCATCATCATCGTCGTCATCATTTCGTTATCTCACCATTTCATTATCATTGACGTTATCATAATTACCTTACAGCCACAGCTTTATTACATGACTTACAATTCTTTAGCATCTCGCGGTGGACACTGGATTCAACAACAACGTACTACATACACGCAGACGCTCGCACCCGCAGATTAAAAGTATCACAAAAAACGCGACGCGTAATTACGTAACTATAACGTAGTCCCGTTGTGAGATTCGTAGAATTAATTGATCCGCGATCGAATTGTTCGCCGAGTCAAGATATATCCACAGACATTTTCGTTCTATTTTTACGAATATTGAGTGTAAATTCGAGTTTTTATATACGCAGCCGGCGGAAGTTACGAATTTGTGATAGCTCGTCCAACAATGATAGTTATTGCGATCGTCCGGTTTCCACCGAATGTTTCAGTTTTTTTTTCGAGTTCGTAAAATTTTTATATCGAATTCAAAATGTCTACGAGCCTGTCAATCTGACGCGATTCTGTTTCGAGCGCGTTATTTATTAAACATCCTCTTTAGGAATATCCGGCGTGATAGTCCATTCGATATCGTAGAAAATTCCCATTTATAGCTAGAATAAAACTTGCAGTTTATACAATGCAGGTCGTGATAGTAGTAGTGGATTGCACGATTAACGATCGGCGAACACGAAATCTCGTGGCGGGTAACGATTTCTTTAGAACCCCCGTCGTCAAATATCTTCTGTGATCCAATGTAATTTTTATCTGTCTTGTTTTTTTTTCCAAGAATCATCAAATCAGCATAGCGTTTTGGTAAAATGTTTTATAATATAAAGAATTAAAAATTTTTTCATTACTTATATTCATGATTTATCTAATAAAGTAAATTTACTATAAATCGACTCCCCTTACAGAAAACCAATTTAATATATCGAAAATGATTTATTTTGAGCATAAAAGTATTGAACAACAGTCCCATGTAAAACACAAATCATGATGATGTCAAAATAACACCAAATGCTTATTATTAAAAATCTTTTAATCATTTACTTTAACGTTATTTTGATATTGTCTTTGCTTGAAGTGTTTTTAATATTTAAAATGAGAATCTTTTTCCAGTATTAATTTCTGTAAGGATTGTCTTTATACGACATATTTATATATATTTGTGATTTTCCGCAAGAATTTCTAAAATTTATATTTCCAACTATCAAGCCGTCAAAAAAAGAAATAGATAAACGTTTCTAATTTTATCTGTTCAAATTAATTACCATTTCTTCTATACCGTTTCCGCTTTACTATATTTACTATATTCGAGACTCGGCGAAGATTCGCATCGATTGGATAACAATAATTAATCGAGACAACATGCGAGCAACATTCTGCTGACAAGATTCTCGACAGCTTTAACAAACAAATGAGAAGGCAGCGTTCGTCTTTTTCCTAACATGGTACGATCATTATCTTTTCCAAGGCAAAATAAAAAATCGTCTCATAACTCTATGTGCTTCCCCATGTATAAAAAGTATCACTTCGTGCAAGTCTATCAGTCTAATTTTTAGCATATTAAAAATGATCTTCTCCGATACTTGTTGTTAAAAAGGAAAAAAATCCACAACGCGTCCCCGTGAGCTACTTAAAGTACTTGATCAAATTCTTATTGTATCCGATAATTTTGGCATGAGACAAGAAGCGGATGGAAAGTTCTCTCAGTTGGCGTATCGGACTTTAAGAAAGCTAAAGAACGCATTTTCTTTCCTCGCGCACAAGTTAAAGCCTTAACAAGCCTCATTCGCACTTATTTCGCTTCGGATGGGAAATAAAGGTAGGCTCGCCGAATCGTACATCTCGAAATTGTGCATCTGTTTCGCGCGGTGGTATTATATCAGGCACGCCGGTCCGTCGTCCACCCCCAAGACGACGTCGCGAACTCGATTATCACAATCTGCATGGCGTACATGAGCCTTACAAAAAATACAATACTTATGTGCTCGCGACTTTGTATGTATATCACAGGCGACCGGCGCGGCTTCGTCGCGCTAATCGCGCACCGTCACTACTTACGACCCGTCCAGCTGCGATTCCCACCCTCTGTACGTGGCAAACTGCGTACATTGTGTAGAGCGAGCGTGGAACTGGGACGGCGGAAGTCCGATTCGGCGGTCTCGTACGAAAAACGCTCCGCTATATATTATCCGCCTAGAATTCAAGTCGCAAAGTTCCAAAGTGCCAAGTCGAGGGATTTTAGTCGATTTCGTTGGTACAGCCATAGCTATACGGTTGCACTTTCAGAGAAAAGCAAAAGAGAGCCAAAAAGATCTCCTTTGGAAAAATGAAGACTTGCTGATGTAAGGCGGACAGTAGTTAGAGTGGACTTGATAAATCGTGAATTTATTAAGTGCCTTAGCTCTAAACATGTCTCACATGTAATTACTAACAATATAAGATATAAGTATAAACGAATCGCTTATTACATCGCAATGTAAAACTGTACAACCGCATAATTTTGCGAAAAATATTTTCTTTGGCACATTTGAGACTCTTCGGCTTCAATCGATCGTAATGAATATTAATTTATAATTGTGTCTCGCAATACGATTTTATCCGTATAAGAATCGAGCTGCCAAAACACTTGGGAAAGACATAGAACTCGTTGTACGTTGATGATGTATGTAAATGTGTCCGAAAGGGAAGCAAATGGAAATGGAAAGTACAGGAGATTCTATCCTGGTCGAATACATTATTCGCGCTTAAGTATTCGATGTGCTTTTTTCATCTTTCATTCGTACGCATTTTTCACTCTCATCCCTTCCCACAATCTTTCAATATCGCATTCTCTCCTTCTCTTTTATTCCTCGTTCTTCTCCATCTTTCTTTTCGTTCTATCGTTTCACCCCTCATTTTTCTCTCTGCCATTCATCCCCATTTATCCTCGTGTTCTCTCTCTCTCTCTCTCTCTCTCTCTCTCTCTCTCTCTCTCTCTCTTTCTCTCTATTTCTCTCGCTCAACAATAACAATTGAATATGAATTAGAAAAATAACATTATATCGTAGACAACAATTGATTACAATGTATATAATATATACCGGTAATAGAGTGGTGTGCTTGTTTCACACAATACTTTTATATTTCCCCGTTATTTAAAGCGTACCAATGACGTGGGGCGCCGCGCTATAATGGCTCATAAAACACTACAATTAATTCGTCGTCTCGTTTAGCTTGGTCGATCGATCGTCGATCACGGATCGGCGCTCGCGATGGGGATCGGATTCAGGTGGGAGAGAGATTCGCACTTTTGTACCAACGGCCGTTTATATTATATACGTAATATATATCGAACGCACACTTCTCGAGAACGTGGCTGCGCGATCTACGCGTCGCGATTGCACGATCGACTTTAATGGATGCATAAGACGGTACCAAAGGTATCGACTTAACGCATATGATCCGCTTTTATTTAGTACTACGCCGTAAAAAGCGTTGTGAGGAGATATACAAGAAAGAATCTCGTATCTTCTTACATATTTATGATTATCCTAATTATAATCTAAATATAGAAAACCGAACTGTATAAATCTTTAGTGAAATGAGCTATTTCTGACTGCACAGATTATTCTATTAATTGTTGGCCATTAAAAGAACTGACAATAAAACGCTGCAACGATTTCTTCGTAACGTTATTTTTTTTTCTTTTTTCTTTTTTCAAAACATACGAAGGCTAATGACAAAATTAATTTCTACGTAGGATTTAGTGACAAGGTCTCCTACAAAATAATTTGCATTATTCTTTCTTCTCGCTCCTTGCTTTGTCGTCGCTACGCGCACTTTCTCGTTTAAGTCACGACATGATTGTAAATCCCGTTACAGCTGCAGAGCGCGCGCACCAAAGGTTCGCGAGACATTGTTTTCACACGTTGCACCAAGTTCTCTTAATTAATTAGTTAGTTAGCCGAAGAGCCGGAGGGTCGCGGACGCGTTCTTCGCTTTTGCACGACAGCGCCCAGCGTCAATGGAGAATTCGTGGACAGATTTCGAGACGGCATACGATATTATTCTTGACTTCCTCTGTACTCCCTTTCCTTTCTTGCTCTACCTCTCCTTTTCTCTTTTTTTTTCCCTTCCTCTCTCATCTCGATCGCATAAACGCGTTCCATTCCGCCATCTGCCATTTACGAATGTATTCGTTTAATAAGCTAACACGTACTAGCTACAGTAAATCCTAATTACGGCTTGTACGACAGACATTTATGTATATAATATATATATAATATTTGTGTGTGTTGCGCGCGCGTAATATTATATATATAGAATATTCGTGTATGTATATATATGTAATATATAATATTCATATATTACAGTTAGATTGCTCATTGTCAATTCATCAGTTTATCACATTTAGTACAAGTTGAAAAATATCTCTAACATCCACGCGCGGCGACGCGGACTCGGCTTCCCGCGTGAGTCGCGCGTGTCCGCGACGCCGCATTATATAATAGTTGTTAATTATGCTAGTTATTAAATTACAATTAATTATCTAACGGTAGGTACGACAAACAATTATGATAATACGGCCACGACTTATTAGTTTCTCCTCGCGACGGCAAAGTGATTGCAAAATCGACTTTCGTTAAAGTTAAACGCGGAATCCTCCATTATATCGCCTAATTATTAAGCCTTTTCTTTATCGTCGATTTCTATGGAGTATCTATCAGAGCGAACTGGGCGTGTTTATTTCAGCAAAGTTACTCGACGAACAGACGGAAACTCGGACACTTTTAACATTGTCATATCAGTCGAAGACGAAGACGTAAAATAATGAGATAATACATTTCCGAATTTGAATTTTTATGGAAATCTGCGCACACATTATTTTCCTTTTATTTAAATTTTTTCGTGACGTGATTTTGATGTAAACTTAAAAAAATGTAAATAAATTGAATATCCATTAGTATCTTGTTAAAAATAAAATAAGAAAAGAGTAAGAAAATATGCTTATGTGAAAAAGTTAATACATACGTATAAAAATCTGCATTATCGTTTGTAATAAGTAGGTTGCCTACATTTCTAATCAGCTGACGTTAAATCGGCCGATATATGTTTAAAGAGGAAGTAACAATCGCTTTATCGCCTATTATTGCTAGAACAACGGTGTGTCGATAACGGTGGATAGATTTAATATAGTGACGACTAATTTTGCTGAAAATCGCAAAGCGTGAAGTACATCAAGTTACATTGAAATATCTTTTATCTTTCCGATCTCAACCTTTTCTTATGCAGTTACGCCGATAAAAAAAAGGCTTCGAGTTTTCTTAGGTTCGCTATTACACAGACCGAGGCTCTAAAACGCTTAACTCGTTTCGCACTTTTTATTTTTTTATGTATTTTTTTTTTCGTTTTAAATCTCTTTAGAATAGACACCGAAGACACCGAGAGAGACTCGAAGGAAGTTTCGAAAAAGGAGATAAAGTCCGTTCGGCTAATTAGGTTCAAAAATGTCTGGCTACTATAACGAGTCGAGCTACTACTTTCTACTTGTCGCACTGCGCTCTACACGCGTGTGTTAATGTAAAACGCTGCCGCGTCTTCTTCTTTGTGTTTTCTTCTTCTTTTTTTCATTTTTTTTTTGTCTTTTTATAACCTACGAGTAGTCGTTCCGTACGGACGGACCGACGGACACCGAGGATTGAGCAAACTGTTATTGCACGGAACGCGTGAAAATTGAAACACTCCCGAAAATTCCCCCCCTCCCCCCTTCTTTCTGCATTCTACCAGCCAGCCGTGGATTCGCGAGAGAAAGAACCCGCATTGCCTAATTTCGCGCCTTTCGAAATGCTATCTAGAATTTTTTCACTTGCAAAGACACAAGAATTCCAAACATTTCAGAGAAATTAGATTTCTTGAAGCATCTGGACATTAAGAGATTCTTATAAAAATCCTAGATATATATTTTTTTTTCTTTGAGCAAAGTGCACTTAGAATTGTCTGAGAAATGAGAAACTTTATTACTTATTTATATATCTGAAATTTAATCTGTTAAAACACTCGCATCTTTCTGTATTAAGTATGACTACATAATGTCTACTGTAAAATTTGTTCTGGGGAAGGATAATATTTAAAAGAATTTAAATTTGTTAACAAGGAATCCAAAGCAATAATTCTGTTAAATGGAAAATAGCGCGATAAATATGACCGGTAAAGGCATCGCTTTTAAATTGAAGTATCGAATATTTTTCCTATTTATTGACGTCTCTTTATTCTTCAGATGAGCGTATCTAAATAGATGTTCTCTCGCTGCAAAACATGTAAATTATTCCTATCGTTAAGACGGCTTGGATATCGACACCTTCCGATTGGCAGGGATGCTCTCTTCCTACTAATACGCGAACATACGCAATGAAGGATTTTCTGACGTGAATTGAATCACTCGCTAGCCGGAGGTCTCTATCGATCAAACATTAACGGCGAGAGACCTTCTTACAGCTTCCTATCTAAATACACTTAGCATATATCCTCGGAACATAGATAAACCATTAAAAACATTGTATATGTTCCTATCTACCTATACACAATATATAGATATAATGTTTGTATATCGTAACCATATTAATATAATATTAATTACACATATATATATATATACGATTAGAGTAAATAATTAATCCTTATGCATATATCACATCTGATCGTTCAGTCAGTATAGGAAGACCCTCGCCTCGCCGTCGACACATGCAAACCCGTTTAACATACCTTTCTTAATGTGTCTCTCTCTTTTCCCTTCGCTTCATCTCTCTCGTCTTTCTGAGGATTCTGAAATTTGTCGCCTCATTACACAACCTCTTTATCATTTTCTCTTGCTTTCTTTCTCTCTTTTTCCTTCTCACGCTTTCACTTTTTCTCGCTCTTCCAGCATTTTAAATTAGTGTCCGATAGTAACTACTATCTAAACAGACATTTAAGTTTTGGTAAAAACCTGAAATCGCCATCGAATATCAATATAATACACTTATTATGTACTTATAATATAAATATAGGAACATTCATTAAATATATTTTCATATATATATATATATAATATTATCGTCATATATATATTTATAATATTTATATTTTTATATATATATATCTTAGAATCTGTATATATACAAATACATATGTGCGTATATACATATTTGTATATATTTGTATATATTACTTGGTGTTATAGCTATAACTTTAAACGTGATTTAAAATGCCCAATATATTCCATAACGCCTGAAACGTGTAGTTAGTCCACCATTTTTGAAGGGTTAAATCAAATGTATCTATGATCGAGTTAAAACGCGGGAACTAAAGAAAAGGTCAACAGATACAATAGACGTCGATGCAGGCCCCTTTTTGTACGGACACGTAACGTCGCGTCGGGTCGAACGTCGCGACGCACAGCGCGCGCTTTCTTAACATGCATATAGGCCATAAGAGAGACGGATTGTAACGGATCGCGGTGCCTGAGTGTAAATATATCCGTAAATATAAGTATTACTCGTTAGTTAAATTATACAAAATATCGCTCGATATATCGGGCGCCCGATCGTTCGACCCCGCGACGATCGAAGAATCCGATGGTCCGGAGCCCGTCTTTTGAAAAAAATTTGGATATATAAATTTTCGGAAATTTTATTTTTCTTAAGATTAATTTTCTAATGAATTTTCTTTAAAAAAAAAGGAATCAAGATTATTGAAATTGATACAATTTCGGTATGTACAAATGTCGATGCTACAGATCCGAAAGCAATCTTTGTGTTTATTCGTAACAATTGGTGCCCAAGATGCAGTTTGCCATATCTGTAGCATCGAAAATTGAATTTATCGAGATTATATCCTTGAAATTTAATCCTTGTAAATTCTTTTAGAACGGGATGCTCCATTGACGAGTTACAGCTGCAGGATGTAGTTCTTGATTTGCATTAACTGTCGCGGGAAAGTCACAAGAGCTCTCGCCAGTCCATATATTGTAAGATGACAAAATCGTTAATTTAATTTATTTGACGTATTTAGAAAATATATCAAAAATTGAATGAAAAAAATACATTGAAGACAGAAGCAATATGAATTCGAGTCGAGATTTGAAACTTCCTTATTACAATATAAAATACATCAATCATTAAAGCACACTAGATGTAATTAATTCTCAAAAATATCGCGTATCGATTGCTGAATTTTTATATTCCAATTTTTTAAATTAAAATTTAGAAGCCACTATTGTTAAGATGTATAACAGAAATAAATGTTAATTTATTTTATATATATTTATTGTGTATAAATTACATTTTTATATAAAAATATTTTAAGGAAAATAAATGTATATATGTAGAACTGCGATGCCTCGAAATTTTTATTAAGAGTAAATTGAGTTCAATTGAAGTAAAAGAAATCTATCTAAAGAAATCTACGAAAAGAATATTTAATTTTTGGAATATTCCGTTTATAATGCTCTTCTTTTTCACCGATAATAGACGATCTGAGGAAAGGGTTGGCGTTCCTAGGAATTATTCCGGAAGTGTTGAAACATGCACCGTAGGTGCTTGTACGTCCTAATATCGGCGCCGTCTCGCACGGCCCCGAGGCGCGCCCCGGCGATAAATATATTACCCCGCCGCATTCGGTAGGTAGCTGCTACATTTTACTGGAGTTCGATTGAAAGACGACTGGCTATCACGCGAGCTAACGTGCGATGCGAAGAGTCGCACACACGCCGTGCGATTAATTGATTCCTGGAATTCGATGTAAGTTCGAGAGCGAGCGAGAGCCTATAAACGAGCTCGCGAGACCAATATTCGCATATATACGTATATATATATATATATATATATATATATATATATATGTATGTGTGTATGTGTGTTTATATATATATATATATATATATATATATAATATGTGTATCCGGCTACGTCGATTTGTCCGATCTCCGGCATGTTCTCTATCGATTCTAATTCCGATCGCTCAAAACCAGCTACGATGCTCTGTTACATGCGAATGACATTTGCCAATGATTGTAACTAATAAATATAGCAGAGCAGAATAATATAATTTCGTCTAATCAAAAGCTATTGATGTCGCTTAGTTTGTAATATATGTTAATTCTTGATATTATTTAAATTTTTAAATTAATTAAAGTATAAAAACAACAATATTATATATATGTAATTACATAATATTGTTATCGACAAAAATGTTGACTTTTAACTAACGTTCATTAATTTTGTATGCGTTGTTAACAATATAATTGTTATATGCGAGGCAATAGAAATGATTAATTTAATAATATTGTTTGTAATGATATATTAATATGTTTATTAAATATATTTATCAAATAATCAAGATATTCCATGACACAATTGACATTATTAGAGAAATGTTTTGGAGCAGTTCATAACTGAAAACAGCTGCATAAAATAAAAAATTTGTAGCATTTGAAATAAAATTTCGATTTTGTGACGGAGTTAATATTAATCAGATAGGATATATAATAAATCAGGTAATGTAAAAAAATAATTTTCATCTTATGCGTGTGTGTGTGTGTGTGTGTGTGTGTGTGTATGTGTACAATTGTATGCACACAGTAGACTTAATCGATTTTTTTATCACATAATTTTATGACTAAATCTCGTTATATATATATATATATATATATATATACTAAATATCTGATGCACATTAAAATATGAATTAATTATTATTTTAAGGTACTCCAGTACTTAACAATCATGTTTTTAAAAGAATATGTATGTTTTTCATTCCCAATTCCGACGTTTATCGAAAACGACAGAGGAAGAATCGCGACAGTTTTATATCGACTATATCCGAAAGAAAATACACGCGCCGCTCCGTCAGTTAATTCAACAAAGCGGTAGTGGCTCTGACTCGAAGTCGTACTACTGTCTACAAAATACAATTAATACGGTAACTAAGAGTAACAACGTGTTCCGTTGTAACATTCCGCTGTAAAAGAGATTAGATTGTCCGCATAGTCACTATTTAGCGTTATTACGCTCGGACGCAAACACTACGTCCGGCGGTGCTTCCAGCGATTTAATTCGTGGGCGTACTTTCATTCGTTCCCATCTTCCAGAGCGTAGAGACAACCGAATTCGGAAAGCGGCAAACGGTCCCGAAATTACTTTTATCCAGCACATTCGCGTTGCAGGTCGCGTTTCCTTGCCTTGCTATCGTACTATCTTGGTATAGAATAATCGTTTGGCACTGTGTTCTACTGAATTCGCAATTCAAGTCACGACTATAACTAGCACATCGGCGAGAGGTCGTGCGAACCTTTGCGACGGAATCACAAACTCCACATAAACGTGCTGAAATCGCGAGAGCGTCGAAAACTCTCGAGATTGCTAAGATCTATGAATCAGAGGTTCCTTTATTGCGAAATCTGAATGGAAGAATCTAAAACTTGGAGATCGGAGAATTTAAACTACATCGCGGAAACATCGCGCAAACATCGAACTTTATTCTAGAATGCTAGAACTAATAAGTATATAATAAATAATATACAAACGATATGCCTATTGTTAAAATGTATTAAATAAAAAAATAATATATCAGTAGCTCTAAATTTCTCTGGTACTTCTATTAATTCTTATAGAAAAAAATTGTTCTAATTATGAAAATTAAATTATCATAAAAATAATGTCATAGAAAAAATCCTTAGAAAACTTTTAATATTGTTGCGTATACTGCAATGCCTTTTGAAACGTTCTATCAAATGTATCTATCAAAACAATTATTATCAATTAACCTTCGAAAACCATAATTAAATTATAATTATTAATGATTATGTGATGAATTAAAAGGGTGCGATAATTATTAATCATAATAGTATTCTATGATTAATGTAATATTAATTTAATTATTAATATAATTAGGTTAATCAATTATATCAATATAATTTCGATAGCAAAAAAATCCCAAAATTCCGATCTTTTTTCCGCCGAAAAATCTCACCTCTGATTTACAATAAAGCGATTTGCAGCTTTCCTCGGTTATCACGGCGACCGTGGAAGTGGAAATGGAACGGCAGTGGGCGGACGTTGGGCAGTTAGACTAACGATTGGGACGTCAGGCGTCATGGAACTGTTTTCTTTAATCTTCTAGCCCGCGCTCCTCGAGTCTGAACGCACGAGGACCACGTATATATGTCCAGCTTATTAGAGCGGACGAGTGTATGTATGTGTGTGTATATATACATATATATATGTGTATATATGTATATATGTATATATATATATATATGGCGAAACGGCGAGAAGTGGGAAATTAAAAGGGTGCAAACGCAAGCGAAACGCTTCCCGCGCCTCGCCGCGAATTCTCGTTGACATTCGTTGGACATGTTTCCTCTTAATAAAATCTTGACACGATGGTCGCTCCACCCGACCACGGACACAATATCGACGTATCATCTAATCGTAAAATTACATTCTTATCGAGACGGTATAATAATACAGTAATTACGGACTAAATTGGCCTATCGCAGCACCGGGCCGGTCTTGGAGGGAAATTGAATTTTCGCCCGACGGAATAGATTCTCCTCTACTACTTGCTCATTTTCTCCAACTCTCTTTTTTATTCTCACTCCATCTCTCTTCCCTCGTTTCTAAACACTTTTCTTTTTGGCACGATAGACATTAGCTGGCAATCTAGAGATTTTCCTTATTCTTTCTCTCTCCTCCTTTTGCGTTTCATCTTCACGCTTACGCTTTTCGTTTCTTGGGTAGAGGTACCGGCCGGCCGGCATCTGGCGATCAACCCTATTCGTTAGATAGCACCTTCGTTATTCAACTTCGTTTCGCGTACTTTCGAGAGCGCGCGAAAGTACACAGAGCAGCAAGTACACTATACATCACTTAAGGGCTAGGTAAGTTGTTTCTGACCAAGTGAAGGGATCCGATCTCGTAAATGATCCTTCAAACTCGCATGAATTGTCTTACGTTCTCTCTCTCTCTCTCTCTCTCTCTCT